>JANAVB010006391.1:1074969-1460268 GCA_029216955.1 Iris pallida | reverse complement strand
TATATGTATAATATATTTTATAATTAGTAAATTTTTGTGTATATATATGTATATATCTTCATGTATATATATATATATATATATATACACTTATTAAAGTTCTTCTTCCTATGTATATGATATATATATATATGTATATTTGTACTCTATAAATTAAGTATTTCCTTACAAATATATGTATTTTAACATATGTAATTATATTTTCACTATGCATAACTTTGCCCTATTAAAATATTAATAATTATTTTGTACTTTTACCAAACTGTATTTTATTGTATTTAAATTACTGCAACCATTTGATGTCCAAGCCTAGATGGGTATTTGGGCTCAAATGTGTTTTCACACATTCAAGACCTGTACAAGTCATATTGGACTTGATTCATGGCCTTGGGTCCTGTATTTGAACTTTGGTTCAAATTATATACATGGACAAAATACGCAGATAATTAATTATTGTGTGCATTACTGTTTTTGATTTTCTAAAAATACTTAAAGTATTGCTAAAATTATGGAAAAATAGTTTTTAGATACTTTGTTAAGTTAGCTAATTTAGTATAATTTTTGTAGTATTTAATTTACTGTTTTGCCACTAGTTTGGCATATGAAACCAAAACTCACTTTCTGTATACTTAGGAAAACTGATTTTTATAAAATATTTGTACTGGTTAATAAATTCCAGAAAAATTATAATAAATTTCTATAGTTAGCAAGGATCGTTTTGGTACTTTGTTTTATGCAAAACTAGGCTTTTTGTCTACTTTAAAAATTGTTAGAAAACAATGATCTTTTGATTTATTTATTGATTAATTACGACTTGTAGCTTTTTGTGTTATTTGGAGTTTTAGTCGTATTGAACCCCATCCCTCACTAGTGTAAAGACCCTAGAAAGTTAGTTAACATAGTGTGTCACCCCACATTGGTCTCCTATGCCAAGTCATCATTTTGGCTAGGTGCCCAGTCACAAGTCGTGTCGTACCAGTTAGTGTTCTAGTATTTTAGCTTAGTGTAAAAGCTAAGTTTATTGTATTTATTGCTACAGTGACGAGTTACCAGACATCCATAGCACATTTATCGTAGCTTGTTTTACTTTGCTAGAGGCAAGTACATCTACAAACTCATTTACTGTCTTTTAATGCTAGAACATGTATTAACCATGTTAAATGCTGATCCTTGGGGTAGCAAGTTAAAACGTCACATGTTGTACTTTCTATTACTACGATGCTTAGAACCATCTTGATGTATCTCTCACATGATTAGAATATGGGTATGGGAAAAACTGATAGTAGAGTACGTGATCATGCCCCCCCTATATAGTACCGAGCAAAGTTTTATTTTATATGTTACAGTGCCGTAGGCCTTACTTACCAAGGCAGATTTGTGCGTATGTACATCTCTCGCCCTATCACTTGTACGGAAGTACATTTATTATGTGCCACAGCACATTGTATACCTATTGACCGATCACGTACCTGCTACAGTTTTAAACATTACATATACATCTGCCTCTATGACATATGTATCCTTGCCATGATAGATTATGATGACATGATTGTGATACGACATGAGATAGATGCCATGTTCCCTATGTTACTATGATACTGTGATCCCAGTTGTACCATGATGACATGTTTCCAGTATTCCTGTTTTATAGACTTATCACACCATGATCCTTGTTGTACATCTCTTTCATTATATGTTCAGTACTTTAGTTGTAGAGGTTGTACTTGCTCCCGTCCTGACAGGATAACGTTGTAGGTATACTTACTGAGGAGGAGTTACTCTGCGACTCATACTATGGAGTTATTGCCGAGGACCCGGCTCTGCTTTACGAGGATGTTCCTGCAGGGAACCTCGCCTAGTGTCTTTTGTTTACTTAGACTTTTGAGAGTAGACATGTATTAGACTATACCATTTTGTAACTGGACATGTATCCAGTTTTACATTTCAGTTTACTTGTACTTGGATATTTTACTATATACGACGACTTTTGTGTTTGGAGCATTTATGATTCTTCTTCACTTATAGAATTGTTAGCACATTTAGTCTTATCTTGTTATCTCTAGAACAGCTTACTGCGCTTTATCTTAAGCGTAGGCTGGACATGGCTCGGCCCGGCCCAACAATTTGGGTAACGGGTCGTGACAAGAATACCTCACGGCCCAACAAAGCCTTTGTCCTTGTGACCCATGTGGATAAGTTTGCTTAGCCTATAAGTTCAGAGGACCCTAACTTAGCTAGTTAACTAAGACAACTGTATAGGCCCGAACTTCGGGCGAGCCTTGATCTTAAAAGATCTGGGACTATTTAAAATTTTCTTCATCAGTACCTCCCTTGCTCATATTTTGACTATCTCGCGCTGCTAACGTAGCTTCAGTTTTGCAAGCTTATTTCGTTATCAAGCTTGATCATGACATATTTTATTGGGTGCATCCACTAACATATTGTCTAATCAGAACCGGTGCATGATGGTCTGATCAACCTATTGCACTTTGGTTCGCTTATCACATATTATCCTACGTGGATGGGGACATAGCTAAACTTGTCCTCTAGAGTCCCATCCGCGACTGTCTTGACATCTCCTTTTAAATTATTCGGTCGCCTTTGAACCACGTATTCGTATTCGATAACGCCTCCTTCGAACTCTATATTGCGTTCGCCTTCACCTATTTTAGAAGGACGAAAGCGTCGTACTAAAACTCCTCTAACTGTCCTATCACCATGACCATTACCACCCAATGTAACCATATCTTTGTCTTGAACTACTCGACCTTTCCTTCGATACTAAATTTACAATCTTGACTTTATAATCACTTGAATTTAAGAGTTATTACAATCGTCTCTTAATCATACCCTCAACCTAGACTACGACCATATAAACTTCCTTAAACCCTTCTATCTACCATTGTGCCTTCTCACCCCCTCCTAACTCTTAATTTTGAGGACGAAATTCTTTTAAGTTGGGTAGGATGTAAAACTCCTAAATTTCTACTATATTTTTTATATATATGTTAAATTTGGTACTGATTTAAATTTTTTTATTGTACGTCGCATAGTCGTATTGTACGTCGCGCACGAAATTTTATTTTTCGTAGTTGCTCGACGAGTACGAATATGTGCGAGCGTACATATTTTGAGAAAAACATTTTTTTTATTTTTATAGTTTCAAAATAATATATGTAATATTTAATTTAGCTATCAAAATTTCCTAAATTTATGATTTTATTTATGAAAGGCCTTTTATTTGGAATAAATAATATTATTCATGCATACATATATTTCATAAATATTTGCTAGTTTAATTTAAATAAAAATATAATTTTCGAGATTTATAATTCAAAAAGATATTTAAAAATATTTATTATTTTCGAAATTATTATTATTGGTATTTTGAAATATATATTTGGAAGTTATGGTGGCCATTTAAATCTTGATTTGATTTTTGGATTTATTTAAATAGTTAAATATTCGAAATTTATTTATCCCATTTGATTTTGAGCTAAAAATTTAAATAGATTTAAATTGGATTTAATTGATTTGATTTTAAACTAAGAGAATTTGATTTGATTTGATTTAAATTAGATTTGGATTTGGATTTGATTGCTTTTAAATTAAATTAGGAAATATCTAAATTGGGTTTAAAGGAATCCTCATTCTTATCTAATTGGGAATTTCCACATCCTATAAATATGCAGGTACTCCTCCATATTATTTTCACCATAAATCATCTTTCAAACCATCCTTGTCAAAATTTCTCTCTTTTTTCGTCATAAATTCAGCCTCAATTTTCAAAGGTTGTAGCAACTTCGAATGACCATAACTCCGAACTCCGGACTCCTTTTGACCTCCAGTTTTTTTTTGTTGGAATTGTATTGAGGTATATTTTCTGAATATAAATTTTATTTTCATAAATTCTGAACTTAATTTTTCAGGAAAATTTGTGGAGTGTCGGTGGTCCGAAATCTGACACGTTTTACTGTTTTTGAGATTCTGGGAGAACCAGGAATCAGAATCACGATCTGTTTGAAGTTTCGGAATACTGACAGAAAAATACACATCATATATTTTTCCTAAAAAAAATTCAGAATATTTTATTTTTAGTTTTTATTTTAGAAGTTTGTCACATCTCTGAGTTCATCTTGTGTAGCCCTGTGACTATTCTGTACCCAACGGGATTGTCGGTTTCACCAACAAGGACCTCAGGCAAGACACCTTGCCATTTGTTGTTTAATTATTTTAGCTCATATTTTATGCATTATTTATTTTCTTTATGCAAAATAAACTGTGATACATGGCATAACCTGTTAGAACTTACTGTTCATTTATATTTCCTGCTATGTATTATTTTTCTCACATTAAACCTAGATTTAAGGGACCAGCTTGTATGTTACATTCATTGGCCTTGACACGTTGTACTACGAAGTTGTGTTTCGTATGTAGAATACGAAAGTGCGTGATTGGCTGGCCACCAGTACGTACAAGCCGTGCGATAGGAATAACCGCTAATAGAGATTGCATGCTAGTTTGACTTAGCGGTTCTAGTAGTTTGTGATGTGGATACAACATAGTAGGCATTGGGCGGGGAGGACAATTCCTTAACGTATGGGCTTCGATGCACTTCCTTGTGACCCGGACTCTCCGCTGGAGATACGGGGTTGATGACCCATGATTACTGACGGCCACTGACGATTCTGCGGAACGTCATGCTCTTACTGATGGGACCTCTGGTGCCCAAGAGGGGACCATGCCGATCCTATTTAGCCAGGGCCCATGCGTAGGAAGGATTGTTCTTGACTACATATCACTTAGACCGGTTAGGCACCTTTATCCGTTAGGTACGAGTACTTTTGGTTTGGGTACTTGTATCTGACCGTGGCTTGGAACAATAACTTGTCGCGGATTAGTTCGTCACATCTTGTCCTTGTTTGGTTGTAGGTGTAACTTACTACTTCGATGAGAAGGTATTGAACCTTGTTGGGGTCTGGATACCATATTGGATTCATAGCATGGAAAGATACGTCGCCGTGAATTAGTTTACCATCTCCTGTCCTTGTTTGGTTGGGGGGATGGTACGCTCGTTCAGTAGGTGCGTATTGGACCATGTTATAATTCGATTTACTTATTTATTTGAGCAATATTTATTCAGTTTATATGGCATGATATTATGTGTCTTGTTACGTCCCTCTGAGGACCTGGTATCTCTCCAGGGTGTGCTATTGTCTTTCGTAGGTGTTCTAGCTCTAGCCGTGATCATCGCTATTTCTTCGAGGATGATTGCATTTGGATCGTCTTCGCTTCGCTCGCTAAATTCATATCTTTTCTTATGTATTTTTTCTTTACTTGTTGGTAGTGGATTTGTCTCCGCCCAACATATTGTATCAAGACAATTCGTTATCTTTATATGATGTCTTTTATTCATTTATTTTGCGTGGATGAGATTATTTATGGTTCTACTGCATTTTATAGCTTATGTATTTATACGAGGCTTCCATATATTGGAGTATACTTCGTATGAATATAGCTGGCATGTCTACGTTCCTAGTCCTACGTATTTTGGGACTGGGCGTTACATTCTTCTCTTGTTTTAGTTACCTTACTTTCCTAATACTTATCTGTCTCTCTATACCATCACCTGAATATAAACTGCCATGTTCATCAATACAACTGTCTATAACTGATTTATTGTTCTCTGTCATTTATTTGGGTTTTCTAGATGAGATGTACTCGTTCTTGTCCTGACTGGACATGTTGAAAATTTTACAGATGATTGTCCCGAGGACACTTGCCCTATTTACTATGGACCAGGAGATGGCTTAGCTACCTTTGGCCCCGACACTCAGGAGTGATCGGGAGACTAGCTAGTTAACTCTGTTTAGTTTATCATGTTTTAGAACTTGAATTGTAAATAAGTTGAGATATGTTGTTTTGAGATTGTTGGAGATTATATTATTTTAGTAGTTTGTTTTATTGTTGTATTTAGTCTTAGTTATAAACTTCTGTGTTATCATATCGTGCTTAGACTGTGATTGAGATTCTATTATATCTATACTTGTCCTCCGTTCGGAGTTGAGATTTTAACAAGTACATTATATAATTGTGTGAGTTGTTGGTTAGATAGTGCCCTAGAACAGCGTTCTACCGCCGACACTGCGGTGTAGGCTGGGCGCTGTTACGTACTCGTACCCTCACAGTAGGTGCGGGTCGTGACAAACATCCTCTGCTATTACGTCTATATTACCTCTATTAGCAGCTCCCTTCAACTTATTATCTATATTCAAAAACCTGAATATAAAACGGATAATAGGTCCACATCAAATTCTCCAGCGGAATACTCACCAAAAATATCCTAACTACATCCACATTACCTCTAGCCCGGATATTTCACAAAACTTTATTCTTGATAGTCAAAAAGATTATTTATTTAAAAATGTCTATCAAAAGACGGAGAAAAAGATACAAGAGCCTTGACGGCTAAAAAAACAAACAGTTACAAAAAAATCTAAGGGATACGCAATCGATTGATATAATCCCTTAGAGCCGCGATTTCGGCCTCATACTTCGCGGTAGCTCGGCAGCGCGCTTCTTCTTGACGAGCGGCTCCATCCTGGAAAGGGATCAGGTTCATGTACTCTCCCTTCAACTTCACCAGCTGTTCTTTTAAGTGGTCGAATGTTGTGGCAATCATGGCAGCCTGAGCCAAATAGTCCTCCTGCTCAGATGTCATTGTCCTCAAGCTGGCCTCCAGTTGAGCAATCTCGCTTTGGATCTGTCCAATGTGATTATACTTCTCAGTAATCTGCGCAGCCAGCTTATTCTTCGAAGCAGCACATGCCTCTCTCGCAGCATTGAATTGCTCATACTGGTTAGCCAACTCACGGATTTCTTGAGCAAGGGCATCCTTTCTTGCTTGAAAAGTAGCCTTCTCCTTCGCGAGAGCTACGACCAATGCCTCGTCTTCTGCGTGGAACAGCAACATTGGGCTCCGTTGTTTGGCATCCCAAAATCTGGCCATCTGACCCTCTAAATCATTCAGAACCTTCCTTAGAGCATTAGCCCGCTCTTCATAGCCGACGATGCTCTCAAGGGCCACTTGGCACTCAGCAACAGCCTTTACAGGGACAAAGGCGGCATTCCGATTCAGGACTCCAGAAAAGCTTTACTTTCAGAATAGAATAGAAAGCTTTGATGACTTCCTGGACCATCTCGTCGTCTTCAGTAGAGGTCATCGGAGAAAATGCTTGATGAGACTCTTCCGCTCCAGGAAGAGATGCCTGACAAGAATTTGAACCTGGCAAGAAAACAATATAAGTATCAGTAACCAAAAAAGAGAGTACGAAAGAATTATAATTTTGTACCTTCAGTACGCCCAACACCAGCCAGGGCTAAGCCATCAGTCTTGGCTTCAGGGAAACCGAGAGCAGGTCCAGGTTGTTCAAGAAGAACAATCTCAAGGCCTCGAGCAGCATCACGCCGAGTATCTTCCACTGTCCCAGCTGGACCGGGAATAAATTCAGCAACAACCCCCTCAGTAGGCTGTTCAACCTCTCATTTTGCAGCCGATGCCGGTTCACTAACGGATCCCTCCACACCATCAAATTTAGAGGAGTCGGTAACAACCTCTATTTTTTCCCTAATGCCTGGGGTTATCTTTACAAGCGATTCCTTCTCCTTGTCTACAAAGGAACATCCAATCGTAGTCAGCCTCACGAGAAGCACGCAAAATCGAAGTCGAAAAATCTCATCCGAAGAAAGGCCCAAAGATAACATACCCGCAGGAGGATGAGCCGATTAGACTTGATTCTCGTCCAACTCTTTCAGTATGGCCCCGATTTCAGACATCGCCTCCAAGGAGATATCAAAAGAAGGACTGGCTCTCTGGTTGCCACCATAATTCGGGTATTCGCCCTGATCATCCTTTGATTCAGCCTCCTTGACTAGGGAAGGCTGAACGTCGTCTGTCGATCGAGGACAAGGAGGAGACGCTGTCGTCATGTCCACTTCCTCATACGAGGAGGCACCTACCTCAGCTACAACTTTAGGGTCATATGTAAAGGACAAATGCAAGGGTGAGAAAGTCTCTAATGGTTTGACCAAAACGGCTACAGAGTCTAGGAAGGGATCTACCTCCTGAACAGTAACGGCCTACGACGCCGTTCTACTTCTTCCAGTTTGCCGGAAAGACCTTCTCAAGGGAGGAGAGCCAGCACCTACTTTCTTGCCTCTCCTTAGGACGATAGTCTTCTTCTTTCTTTTTAAAGTTGGCTCCTGGGCCAATTCAGTTGTAGCTTTCCTTTTCTGAGGAGGGTTGAGAGGAGCAGAATCATCATCTTTCGTGTCCTCCTTTGGAGGCACTGCTGGCTTTCTAAGGATAGCTTTCGACCGTGGTACTGCGGCTGACTTCACGGTTGGAGCAACACTCTCCTTCTTACGACCCTTCAGAGCCTTTTGAGCACGTGCTACGAAAAGAGGGCCAAACCGAGTCCCCAATATCAAGCTCTGTTCACGATCATACAAGGGATGAAAAGTATTGATCTGAACATAAAATTTGGCGACAGCATAGCACAGGTGGGTCTCAGGCTTATCCGAAGGCAGAGTGAAGATCGTCCACGTGCATCTGGCATTGTAATACATCCAGGCACACGCCCCGTCAATTAATCTGCCTATTGACTCCAAGTGCGGGCTAGCATTTCCCAAAAGGAGCTGGCTGTTGCCAAACTGCCGCACGAAACGACTCGACGGGTATGGCTCTAGATAGGCATGGTTCCTATTTCTGAGCACCAGATGTGACGGTCTGGTAGACTGAAGCCAGTAAAACGCCCCAGCAGTCAAACTAGTGGCATGAACTCCCTCATCCACTAAGATATCTCTTGCACTACCGCTGTCGGATAGAGGGAAGACCCTGAAGAACTCATAGTTCTGCAAGAAGCTTAAAGCCTTTTTGCAAGCAAGTACACCATTGACGGACCAATCCGCATCATGGAATCTACGAAGAAAGGCGTCTCCCGCCAAAGAGTCCGCCACTGGCCCAGCATTCATCAGGGTAGGACAATACAGTAGCAGCCACCCCATCAGGAAATGATACAGAAGTTCGATCCAGGTGAAGTTGGCCCTGCCGTCAGGAGTCACCACATTTCTAACAAAGTCCTATAGACCCCGTCCAGTAGCACAGATCATCACAGGAAGCAAGGCAAGACGGTATAAAGGCCAGCTTTACAGCCGAAAGTATCATTCCCCGGCTTATTCTCTTAATAGACCCTGAACCACTAGGGACTATGCAATCACAAAGCCATATCATCAGGAAAGCGGCTAGCACCGCCTTTTTTGACATCTTGAACTCGGCCTGCATGAAGAAATGATAAACCGGGAAGTTTTCCTCAGGATCATCACTATATTTGGCATCTACAGTGTCACGACCCGCACCCACTGTGAGGGTACGAGTACGTAACAGCGCCCAGCCTACGCCTTAGTGTCGGCGATAGAATGCTGTTCTAGGTCATGAACTATAACTAAAACAACATGAAATACTCTTCAACTGGAGGCCAAGTCACAGAAGGTACAACTCAATCACAATCTAGAGGTAGAATATAGCACGATGGAATAGATAAGGAAATCCTCAACTGAGGTACAACAAAGTAAAATAACATAAGTCTCAACATCTCCATAATAATACAACTCTGAAATCAAAGACAACAACTAACATGAAAAGAAAGAACAGTCTAGACTATCTACAGTATGCATGGGTATCATCCTCAACAGCTGCCTGAACCTCCCCAGAGGTCCAGGTCGCGAGTGTCATCTAGGCAAACTCTATAGTAAGGGCTGCAGGGTTCCTCATCATACTCTGTAAAAATTTTAACAGGTCCAGTCAGGATAGGAGCGAGCACAATACATCTAACACAGATCATAACAGGTTAGAAAATATAAACATGCAAGAGAGTACGATACATGAAACTGAAAGAATGTACATAATGTAAAAGAGAGAACTGTAATGGAAATATCTACTATAAGTAGAGAACTATCAGTGAATAGTGATGTAGAGTACAAAGTCGACATGTGAACGGCTGGAATTTCACATGAATATACTAAAGAGGCGCACATGGTTATACTACTTTGGAATTATTCACATGACTATTTATACTCTCCCATACCCCAATCAATACACAAGGATCCAGATAAGTTATGTTACATACATGATTTTCATATGAAAGCCCATAGATGGAAGTACATGAAGTATACATGAGGGCTCAGAACTGAGTGCACATGAATTCCACATGAAGGCCCATGAAGGGGTACACATGAAGTATAGGTTATACATGAGATACATGAGAAACATGATCGAACATGAGAGCACATGAGAGTACACGAGCATGCATGAACGAGCATGAAGCATATGAGAAACATGAATAACATGAGAGCAAGGAATACATGATGTACATGAAACACATGACATGAAGTATCCGATGCTCCCGAGGGGGATAACATCTCATGTAGGGATCCATATAGTACCAATCCATGATAATATCGTGACAGCATCAAATAAGGTAATCTAGAGCATGAATATAATCCTAAGCAAGTTATAAAATGATCAGAGAATGTACTCGCCTGATAATCTGAATGTCCCGCTGAGAATATAGAGTCCCATGTGAGGTACCTGACTCCTATTTAGAACAACACAAGTCACAACATGTCTAGAATAATAAGGCTGAAGATTTTAATGCATTCTACATAATTTCTAGGTCCTTCTAGACCCAAGTCAACTCTTGGTCAACTCTGGTCAACTATATAGTCAAACTAGGTCAACTAGGCCACTCCTAACCCAATCAAGTCTCACTAAGCCTAACCAAGCCTAGGCTAGCATCACATATAATCACAAGGCCACACAAGTTATCCAACATACATGTTTACATATATACATACATATATACTCACTGTATATAAGGCATACTTGTATGTAGGAAATTCATCCATGGCTATATGCCCACATACATATATATATTCACATGTTTATTCATACACACATATTACATATATATATATATATATTTTTATATATATATATATATATTTATATATATATATATATATATATATATATATATATATATATATATATATATATATATATATATATATACATTACATCTATGGCTATATGCCCACATACATATATATTTTCACATGATTTGTATGCCTATATATATATATATATATATTATATATATATATATATATATATATATATATATATATATATATATATATATATTTTATATATATATATATATATATATATATTTTATATATATATATATATATATATATATATATATATATATATATATATATATATATATATATATATATTAAACATGTGAATATATATATGTGTGTATGAATAAACATGTGAATATATATATGTGTGGGCATATAGCCATAGATGAATTTCCTACATACAAGTATGCCTTATATACAGTGAGTATATATGTATGCATATATGTAAACGTGTATGTTGGATAACTCGTGTGGCCTTGTAATTATATGTGATGCTAGCCTAGGCTTGGTTAGGCGTAGTAAGACTTGATTGGGTTAGAGTGGCCTAGTTGACCTAGTTTGACTATATAGTTGACCATAGTTGACCAAGAGTTGACTTGGGTCTAGAAGGACCTAGAAATTATGTAGAATGCATTAAAATCTTCAGCCTTACTATTCTAGACATGTTGTGACTTGTGTTGTTCTAAATAGGAGTCTGGTACCTCACTTGGGACTCTATATTCTCAGCGGAACATTCAGGTTATGTAGTGCCCCGTCCCGTAAAGTCAATCAGAGGAATCGAAACGCCGACGGCGTTCGGACATTAGCCTTGCAACGGCTGCTCGAAGGCTCGCTCGGTCGAGGCGACTCCTCGCTCAGGTGGGGTAGTTTCGGTGAACTTGCCTCATCTTAGCCTTCACTTAATAACTCGCATGTTTTTAACTTGCATAAGTTAGGCATGATAATAAAAGAGACGCATCCACATAGCTAAGGGAATAATCTCGACGGGTCGAAATGTCTTAGAACATGGAAAATGGTCCCACGGTCTGCTTAGAAGTCGGCTCAGCGTGCTTTTAAAAATGACACTCGATCCTTCATTCATGTGGCTTGGGAGAAGGAAGTTAGCCTAAGTTGCTAAGTTACCTTAACACTCGAATTAGCCTAAGTCATAGGCGTCGCCCACGTGAATGCTTGATAAAGCATGCACGGTCCCGTCGTTTTATCCCAACGCTCGAATTGGCCTAAGTCATAGGCGTCGCCCGTATGAATGCTTAATAAAGCATGTACGGTCCCATCATCCAAGGCTTGGCATAGCCTTCGTAAGTCTCACGAGTTAAGTCGTCTTGCACGGCTGTTGGCTTAAGTCTAGGCACCCGAGAACTTGGTCGTTCAAGTCGAATGCGTGCACGGCACGTTCACTCGATGCGAAGCTTGGCATAGCCTTTAATCGTCAAGTCGTTGTGGATATAAGTTAGGCAAAGTTATGTCGGTCGGTTTAAGCTATTTCTAGCACTGTCCCGCTCTATCTGCGGTTGTCAAGTCACGTAGTCCCTTAAGAACAATGCTCGTCGTATAAAGTATATGACTTAAGCGATAGCGTCGCCTAGAGAACCAGGCCTGTCTAAGGCACGAGCCACGGTCAGTTTAGTGAAGAGTATGCCATGGACAAAAGGAAGTCCACGCGACTGGTTGTCGTCGAGATCGGTCATGCTACTTGGGAGTCTCGCTAAGTCTCGATAAGTCCCGCATACGAGATCGGTCCCGCTGCTTGGGAGTCTCGCTATGTCTCGATAAGGAAACACACGAGATCGGTCCTGCTACTTGGGAGTCTCGATAGAAAGATGGAAAGCATGGTCATAGTTAAGAAAGGACTTGATAGATCGAGTTGAGTCTTGCATGGTCATTGGACAACTTGTCGACAGGGTTAGGTCTTCTCGAGTGCTCGCCAGGGCACCGGGATCATGTCGGCCCGGGAGAAGCGAGTGAGGCTCAAGTAGGATACTGGATAATTGTATGGGAGATTTGGCACCTCCGGGCTAGCTACCGGTGTAGGGACGGTCCGATTTCCCCGAGCCGAGATCCAAGATAGCTTGACATTACTAGTGACCACTCATGTAGATGGATCGGCAGAATAGCGACAAACCGCGTGTATGCCTTTGGATTGAGTCTAGAACTTGAATGCAGGTCTAGTCGGTAACACAATATCTGGGCCTAAGATTGGGCTGCAGCATAGGCACCGTGCTTGGCACGATACTTGGCATCGGAAAGTTCATGAAATCGACATTATGTTTCACAGGTCTTATCTAAGTTGGTTTATGAGTCCAACAGGAAGACCGCAAGGCGGTAGCATAGATAAGTCTTGATATGTTGTGAGGCACGGCCTCAATCTTGAAGCACGAACATTTCTAAGCAAGGTTTAGAGGCGCAGCCTGCACGAGTCATCCCTTTGTCGTCGTTGGCACGGGAATTGGACTAAGAGGCACTTGAGTTTAGGTGAAAGTCTTGGCACGATCGAGTTCGCATAGATTGCTCCTCGGCGAAGTACTGTCTCGAATTCATTGAAGTCACGAATAGAGTATGGCACGACCCTGCCGTCCCGAGTTGAAGTTCAGTCAAGTACGTAAGCGATGAGGTACTGCCTCGATCAAAATACACGTTGACGTTATAGCACGACCATGTCGTGGCACGTCGGTTTGGTCAGGCGTCGTTGTCTTAAAATTGATCCTAAGGTAAGACTAGCAAGACAATTGAAAGGGACTTGTAATGCACAAAGTAAATAAACGTGTCGGTTTTGTATGGGTGGGCGAGGAGCTCACTCCACCAGTACAGTTGAGTACTGACACCCACACAGCTTTTCATGTGCTGGCACAGGTAGAAGCTCGTGGCGCAGAGCTCGCTTGGATGCGTTGAGGCACGTTGTTCCTTGGTGACTCGAAGCGTGCGACCACGTAAAGTCAGACTTATACGGGACATAATGTATGGACATCGCCTTCCGAAGCTTCGCTGGCTCAAGCATTATATCGAGAGATGAGAGAGAGCGGAGTGACTTGTATAATGAAAGAAAAGTGAGCACGAGAGACTTGTAATCATGGCCTTGCGCCTATTGTAATCTGATTGTTCAATATCATTGAAGAGTTCTTTTGAATTACTTATGTTTTGCCTTTAAATTTCTGCTGCATGTTCAATGTTTTTGCTTGGGACTTCTGTGCGACGACCCCGTCGCCGTCGCTGAATTCGGCTGTTATGAAACTGCCTTGCACGAGTGCAATCTAGGCTCGTGCGGCATCACGCCTTAGCGAGGACGATCGCTCCTACGGGAGCGGGCGTGACATAATGGTATCAGAGCACGGCTTTATGTCCTTGGACTTCATGTCGATCACTCAGTTTTAAAAGCTCGTTCATGGAAAAAGAAGTGTGCGCTCTCTCTCAATTGTCCCTCGGTATGTCCATACAATAAGTCTAAATATTTTCAAAAGCTCGTACAAGCGTTCAATCGAACGCATCGGTACGCCATCATCGGACGCATCGGTAGGCCTTTGTGCCGAATGGTGTCAAACTTGACTTGATAGAGAACACATGCTAAAGTTTGCAAGTCGCGTGCGTGCCTAAATAGTCATACATCAACATTAGTAAATGAGCGTGCAAACTCTGAGTATAGTCCGCACGGGATGGCTATGCACACGACTTTTGGCTAAGTTGTGCTGCGCATCGTGCACCTCGACTTTTTGGTGCAAACGAGTCGCGAGCAATATCAAGTATCGCTCGGTCAGGAACGAAGATACACTTAGCGTGTATATCGATAGGAACACTATCGAGCTAACGCTTGGGCGTACACGGAAGATTGTTTTGGATTTTGACGAATAGTGCGAACGACTTAGTGAGTCGATGCGACGTGAGCGATTACGCTGGAGATTCGTTGAACGAATCTGAAACATGTGTTGGCGAGTAACGCGAACGTGATTTGGACTAGATCGGATGGCTCGAATCCTGAGTGATGTATGTGTCACGAACCGCACCCTAGAGTATGGGCACGAGACGTGGGTACGTCTAGCCTATGCCGCAGTATCGACGGTAGAACGCTGTCCTAGGTCACAACATCTAACAGTTAAAGGTAATAAACAGTTATACTCCCCGAATGGGGGTGACATAACAGAATATATCTCAATCACAGCTAAGGTAGAACAGGATAAGATAGAATGATATAAAAGATGATATCCAGAACAGAAGAAATCACAGAGGTACAAATCCAGAATTTTAAGTGTCTAAATAAATACATATCCCAAATCTCAGAATCTATATACAGTAATCTAAGTAAAGTAAAGACAATCCTAATCTAAGGGTGTGTCATTTAATACTAGTGGATCCTACTGCTGGTCCAAGTCCAGGCACTCATTTAATGTAGCACCGTAGTAGGTAGGGCAGAATGCCTCAGCCTCGTCCTCTGTAAATTTTCAACAGGTCCAGTCAGGACAGGAGCGAGCACAGTACATCTCAACAAATCATAGCAGGTCAGGATATATAATCATGCTATAGAGTAAGATACAAGAAACTGAAAGAAATACATGATAAATAGAGAGAGACTGTAAATAAATAGCTACAATATATAGAGAACTAACAGTGCTAGTGATTCAGAGCACAAGATGGTTATGTAGACGGTACGATGTTGTACACGAGTAATCTACAGAGGTTGTACATGAGAAATCTACTGGATTGAATACATAACCACTTCTACTCCCCCGCCCCAATCAATACACAAGGATCAAGTTAAGTTATGTTATTGTACACGAAGGTCATGTGAATACATGATTATACACGATTTCACACATTTCATATACGAATGTCACAAATACAAGGAGTACACGATGTTCACGATAAAGTACATGAACACGAATACCCGATGTATCCGCTAAGGGGATAACATCGCACAACAAGATCTATATAGTACTAATCCGTGTTTCCAACATGTCAGCATCATGTAAAGTAATCTAAAGCAGGAAATATACTCCTAATACAGGATATGAAATGATCAGAGAATGTACTCGCCTATATCCTGAGAATTTGGAGAATATATACTGTCCGAGGAGTGGTGTCTGTCTCCTATAGAACAGTACAAGTCACTATGAGTCTACAATGATAATAAGATGCAAGTCAATGCATTCTACATGAATCTAGGTCAATCTAGGCCAAAGTCAACTCTTGGTCAACTCTAGTCAACCCTAAAGTCAAACATAAGTCAAACTATGGTCAACTAGGTCTAACCAAGCCTCACTAGGTTTAACAAGACTAAACAAGTCTAATCTAGGCTCACCAGTCAAGCAGACACACATAAACCCCATAGGCTAAGAGACTAGGCCATAGGCTAACCATGCCTAAAACCAACCATAAATCACATCTACACAAGTCAAATCATTAGTCCAACTATAATACACACATTAATATATCATACAATCTAATATAGGATTATACCTAACATGTAGGCTACCTATATATATATCACATACATATATATATCTAATATCTATAAAAGTACAACACATTATATAATATATATACATATAGGATATATATATATATATATATCTATTCATCTCAATATCTATACATGTATATATACATGTAGAGAAGGGAAAAAGGGAAAATGTGTGGTAGCATGTGTGAAAATATAAGAGTGTGTGTGTATCATGGAGCTGTGTGCAAGGGTGTGTGGGAAAACAGGACTGTGTGTGTTAGGCTAGACATGTGTGTGTGTATGTAGATGAGTCTTGAGGGTGTGAGGGATACATGGTGTCAAGTATGTATGCTAGTGAGGGGATACATGAGAGGGTGTGTGTATATGGGAGAGTGAAACAGTGGCAACCTTAGGCAAAATCAGTGAGTGAGTGAGTGAAGTGAACAGTGTGACAGTTAAGAGTGTGAAGTAGAGGTGAGTAATACTTGAGGGTGTGTGTGTGAAGATACAAGAAAATGGAGTGACAAATAGGTAGAAATCAGTGCACTGTTCAACCTGGAAAACAGTGATTTATATATACAATAAAATATGGAAATTGAACAACATCATTTCAGTTCAAACAGGCCAGTCAACCAATCTCAGGTTTATACTTTGAAAACCCTCTATTTAGTTCACAATAATTCAGTTTAAAACAGTCCTTTAAATCCAGTTTTCAATCAAACATTTAAAGAAACAAATAACAGTTCATAGATTTTAAAAGGAAGGAAAATCAATCCCAGGTTGGAATGGTAGGGAAACCAATTCAGGTAATAGATAACCTTCCCCCATTCGACCAATGAACTACATTACAAGCATGGAAAACACAAGTCCCATTCCATTCAGTCTTAAAAACAGAACCTATTTCTCAGTTAACAGCATCTCAGGTTTAGAATTCAGCCTTGCTAACAGTTCATAACATCAAACCCCCAATTCTCAGGTTAAATAAAATCTGGGAATAAACTCAGGTTTTGTATTAACAGTGAATCACATTCAGTTAACAGTTCAGGTATAGAAAAAACTGGAAAATTAATCACATAGAATTCAAGCATTCATCAAAGTTTAAGAAGAGTAAAAATCTCAGTTAAAGGGAGTTAACAGGGAATAACATTCAGACCATCACATGTGTCAAATTCTTATTTACAAACCAACAACCCAATTCGAAAGCAATATACCTAGCTAAACATGAATTATAATATATGGGGGGGGGGGAATTAGCAGTGCAAAACATCATTAAACAGGAATTTAAAAGTTAGGAAAAATCTGGAAAACCAAGTATCCGAATGAGTATCAGTCGAACCTTATAAAGAACCCAATTCGAATCAATCCACATCAACAACTTATTCTATTATGTAAACCTAATCTAATATAGGTTATACATGATATTTAGGATCTAAACAACAATTAAAATCATGAATTAAACTAATTAAAACTGAATCAAAACACAGAGAACCAACACATACTGCATACACAGTGCACTACTTGTGCACACGTAATATCATGTCCGACACGACACGAGGGGTCGTGCCACTTGGGGGACCCCATGTCAGTCATGAGTACGATACGTGTGTCAAATTTTGTGAGCCGAAACGTCGTGTCCAGCTCAGAATCAAGCCCGAGTAGCAGGGCATAATCCTGCCAGCGCGCGCGCGTGCACGACCGCGTGTCCACGTGTCTGTGGGGACACGACGTGACACCAAACACGACTCAGAACACTAGAAACATGTAAGCGAGAGTAAAACCTAATTTTCTATTCACAAACATTTCTAAAACTCAACCGAAATGCCCTTTGGGGCATTTCACCAAACACCTACACACATGGGTTGATACGTGTCCGATACGGACACGTAATGGACTTTAATTCTAGGGTTAGCTAGTCCTACAGCTAGGGTAGGCCTAGGGCATCCTAGAAATGCAATAAAACAGAAATTTCATGGAGAGGAATAGATATTACCTATTGATTTGCAAAGGCTCAAAATCCCCAAATGAAAGTGGTTCCTCAAGCCACCAAACTCCTTTCAAATTGTTCAAAATCTGAAAATACTCAATACCAACAGCAAGAACAGAAAATTCAGAACCTAATGCAATTGGTTTGGGTGGAAAAGGAGCTAAATAGGAATTTCTATGATTTAAGGAAGATGGGGACTCACCTCTTTCCAAACTTGCAATAATCCCGATGGAGGCTAGCCCTAATTTCTAGGAGGGGATTAAATAGGGGGAAAGACCAATGCATGGCCGGCCATGGGCTGGAATAGGGCTAGGGTTTCACTAGGTTCACTTGGTTGGGTTGGGCCTTAAGGCTTTAAGTTATATAATGACTTGTGAAATCACAAGCCGTTCCTTAATCAAATTAATTCCTAATTTCCCCAAACTAATTCTAATGAGTTAATTATCACTAGGTCAAGCTAAGGTCTCTTAACCTAACCCAATAGTCATGACCTAGGTTAGCCTCTAGGACAGTCTCCAAGGTCAACACCAGTCAAAGTCTAAAATAGCACCAAAACAATTATACTAAAAATCACTTAAAAATTCTAATAATTATAATTAATAATAATAATTCCAAATTAATTCCAAAATTTTAAAAATGACCAAAATACCCTCAAGCTAGAAAAGTGGTAGTGACAAATCTACCCTCCTTAAAATAATTTTGTCCTCGAAATTAAAGGCAAAACTAAACTGCTGAGAAGGATAGAAAAGTATACCTCAAGGTCCAAAAAGATAGGGGTAACGCTCGCGCATCTCATCCTCCCGCTCCCAGGTAGACTCTCCTGGAGAATGATGCCTCCATGCGACGCGTACCAAGGGTATCACCTGGTTCCTCAATACCTTCTCTCGGCGATCCAGAATCTCCACAGGCTACTCTGGATAACTGAGAGTAGGTCCAACCTCAATCTCTGAATGATCAAGCACATGGCTAGGGTCAGCCACGTACCGTCTTAACTGTGATACGTGGAATACGTTGTGAACTCCCACTAGTACAGGTGGCAAGTCTAGCCTGTATGCCATGTCACCGACTCTTTCGCTGATAACGAAAGGGCAATGAAGTGCGGGCTAAGCTTCCCACCTCCACCAAAATGTATCGTACCACGAGTCGGAGATATCCGCAGAAAAACCATGTCTCCAACCTAAACACAAGCAAGGTCTCAAGTTACTAAAAATCAAATACGATCAATAAAATAAAACAAAAAATACAACCTAATTCTAATCCTATCTCTAAATCTGTACCTCAAACTCCAACGGCCTCCGGTGGCTATCAGTCCAGTGCCGATGTATGTCCTGCGCCTCACGAAGTCTATCCCTGATGAGCTTAACCTTCTCGAATGTGTCAACAACCATCTCTGGTCCCAGTAAAGCTCGCTCTCCAACATCATCCCAAGATAAGGGTGTACGACACCTACGCCCGTACATAGCCTCAAACGGTGACATCTCAATGCTGGCCTGATAACTGTTGTTGTAAGCAAACTCCACCAAATGTAGATGATCCTTCCAGGAACCTCCAAAATCCAGGATACACGTCCGCAGCATGTCCTCAAGGGTCTGAATAGTCCTCTCTGACTGTCCGTCCGTCTAGGGGTGGTAGGCAGTACTAAACTTAAGCTGAGTGCCCAAACTAGTCTGCAGACTCCTCCAAAAATGGGAAGTAAAGCGACTATCCCGATCTGAGACTATGCTGACGGGAACTCCATGAATCCTGACTATCTGCCTTATATACATCTCCGCAAGCCTCTCTGTAGACGTACCCACCTTGAATGGCAAGAAGTGGGCCGATTTGGTCAACCTGTCAACGATGACCCAAATTGCGTCTTTTCCTCCTGGTATACGTGGCAACCCAGATACGAAATCCATGGTGATATGTTCCCACTTCCACTATGGAATGGGCAACGGTTGTAATAATCTCCCAGGCCTCTGCCTCTCTGCCTTGACTTGCTGACAGACCAAGCATCTATCTACGAAGTGGGACACCTCCCGCTTCATCATGTACCACCAGACATGCTCTCGCAGATCCCTGTACATCTTGTCGGCACTAGGATGTATAGAGTACTGCGATCTGTGAGCCTCCTGCATGATCTGCTCTCTAAGCACCCCGTTAGGCACACATAATCGGGTACCGTGCCTCAAGGCACCATCCTCTGCAAGTAAAAACTCACCATCCTCCAATCCTGCACTGATCTGCTCTCGGATATACCGCAGAGCCACATCCTCGAACTGTGTCGTCTTGATCCTGTCCATCATGTTCGACTGTATCTGAAGGCCCCATAACTGCATCTGCACTCCGGGTACGATCACCTCAATCCCAAGGCTCTCCAAGTCTGCAAGCAAGTACCGATCCATAGTCAAACACATGGCTGTCGGATACCTACTCAAGGCATCGGCAACCACGTTGGCCTTTCCCAGGTGATACTGAAGTGAGATGTCAAAGTCCTTCATCCACTCTAGCCATCTGCGCAGCCTCATGTTGAGCTCTTTCTGTGTGAAAACATACTTCAAAGTGATCCGTGAAAATCTCCACCCTCTCGCCATACAGATAGTGCTTCCACCACTTCAAAGCAAAAATTACCGCTGCCAGCTCTAGGTCATGGGTAGGGTAGTTCTTCTCATGGAGACGTAATTACCTGGAAGCATAGGCAATCACCTTCCTATGCTTCTGCAAGACACAACCCAACCCCTTCCATGAAGCATCACTATAAATAGTGAATCCACCTGATCCTGAAGGCAATGTCAAAATCGGAGCTGTCGTAAGCCGCTTCTTCAACTCATCAAAAGCTGCCTGACACTCCTCTGACCAAACAAACTCAGTATCCTTCCGGGTCAACCGAGTCAACGGCTCTGCAACCCAGGAGAAATCCTACACAAATCTCCTATAATATCCTGCCAGCCCCAGAAAACTTCTGATCTCTGCCACTGAAGTCGGCGCTGTCCAAGCCTCAACTGCTGTGATCTTCTTCGGGTCCACTGAGATACCATCTCCAGTTACCACATGACCCAAGAAGTCTACTCTGTCTAGGAAGAACTCGCACTTTGAGAGCTTGCCAAACAATCTCTCCCTCCTGAGTGTCTCTAGCACTACTCTCAAGTGCTCCTCGTGCTCTTCCTCTGTCTTGGAATATACCAGAATATCATCAATGAATACCACCACGAACTTGTCCAAGTACTGGTGGAACACCTTGTTCATAAGGTTCATAAATACTGCTGGTACATTGGTCAGCCCAAACGGCATAACCAAAAACTTAAACTGCCTGTACCGCGTCCTGAAAGCGATCTTGGGAATATCCTCCCTCTTCACCTTTACCTGGTGATAACCTGACCTCAAATCAATCTTGGAGAACACCCGAGCTCCGCTCAACTGATCAAAAAGATCATCGATCTGCGGCAGTGGATATCTGTTCTTGATCGTCAGGTTGTTGAGTGCCCTGTAGTCGATACACATCCGTACCAACCCATCCTTCTTGGGTACGAAAAGTACCGGTGCACCCCAAGGTGAAGAACTCGATCGGATGAACCCCTTGTCCTGCAGCTCATCCACCTGCTTCTTCAGCTCCACCAATTCACTGTTGTTTACTCGATAGACATGCTGAGATATCGGTTCCGTACCGGGAACCAAGTCTATCGAGAACTCTACATCCCTGTCTTGTGGAAGTCCTGGCAACTCCTCTGGGAATACGTCCATAAACTCTGCTATCAAGGGATGCGGAGCCACCTGCTCCTCGACTGATGTTCCACAGAAAACTCCACCGTCCTGCTCTGCCTGCCGCCGGGTGTACTCAAACTCTGGCTCTCCTTACGCCCCGAACAAAACTCTACTCCCTCGGCAATCAATGCGGGCGTGGTGTCTACTCAGCCAATCCATACCTAATACTATATCGTAGTTCGGTAGTGGCATGACGAGTAGACTCACTTCCAACTCTCGGCCTCACAATATGACGCTCCGCCCTCTGTAAACATTACTCACGAGGATGACCCCACCCCTGGTCGTGATCTTGTAGGTCCTAGGCAATGGTTCAGAAACCAAACTGTGTCTAATAGCATACGATACTGACACAAAGCTGTAGGAAGCCCCGAAATCAAAGAGTGCAAATGCTGGAAGGGAGTCGAGAAGAACCGAACCTGCTATCAGCTCTCCGATGGCCTCGACATCCTCAGCTGCCATGGCGAAAGCTTGCTCCTACTGTCCACCTCGTGTCTGCTGCTGGTGCTACTGGAACCTCTGCTGTTGGGTCTGCAGGGCTGGTCCCCTTGGCTGACCTGCTGGAGCCTTGGCTGCTCCAGCTCCTCCTGGTATCGGACGCATCGACGCAACTGGATACTCTCGCATCTGGTGATCCGATGATCCACACATCAAGCATCTACCGAGTCTCTTCCTGTACTCGTCCTACTTGTGCCCAGGCTTCTTATAGAATGTACAACTAACAGCCTGCTGCCTGGGTGCCTACTGCCCCCTCTGCTGCTGGTGCTGTACCTGCTAAAAAGGTGCACGGCCCTGATGCTGGTGCTGCTGCTGATACTGCTGAACTGGCTTCTGTGGCTGCTGATGCTAGAAGTGAGGCCTCTTGGCCTGCCCCTGACTGCTGCTGCCACCCTGGAACTCACGACCCCTCTTCTGCTTCAGCCCTAGGTCGTCCTTCGCCGCCATAGCCCCAGAAAATATCTCAGCGAAAGTAGCGTTCCGGTCGCTCTTAGTCAGCGACCGAACCTCTCTAATCAGACCTCGGCGAAACTTCCTCGCCTTCGTCTTCTCAGTCAAATCATCTATGAAACGGGCCAGTCTATAAAACTTCGCAGCATACTCAGCTACTGTCTGGTTCCCCTGAACCAGACCCTCGAACTGTGCCTCGATACCTCCCAAGGCCACATCAGGAAAGAACTGCTCCTTAAACAGCTCCTTGAACTGGGCCCAAGTCTGGCCCTCAACTCCCGCCCTGGGATCTGTCTGATACCACGCACGGGCCAAGTCCTATATCTGACTGCCCGTCGCCTCGATCTGGAGTCGATCTAGTATCTCCGTCAGTCGAAAGATCTCCTCAATATGCTCTATCCAGTCGTCGGCATAGTGGATGCCCTCTATGCCGAAGAACTCCCGAGGGTGCATCTTCTAGAAGTCCTGTATGTCCTTCTCCCTCCGACGGGGCTACAGCTGGGTCCCCTGAGCTGTGAATATCTCGACTGTAGTACGAACCAACTGGTGTGCCTCATCAATCCCCTGACGGAAATCTGCAGTCTGCCTCGTCTGCTGCTGCTGGTGGGACTCAAGAATCCTCCACGAAGGAGAAGAGATGTGCAGCATCCACCATCCCAACAGGCGGAGGCTGCTGCGGTGGAAGGATCTCAGGAATCACAACCGGCCTCCTGACTGGTGGAGGTGCTCCTCCAAAAGTGGCAGAAACACCGACTCCTAAGGGCTGCATTGGCCTTGTGGCACCGGGAGCGGGCTGCTGTTGAGGTCGAGAGGTACTAGACCCCTCTCCAGCGTCTCCCAGTACAGGGTGATGCGATCGCGTCTCAACCATCCTGGAGACACAGATCAAACGAAACAATTACTGAGAATGAATCGAAATATCAAAGGAGGACAGTTTAATTTTCTAAGGAAGACAATAAGCAGCAAAATAGATATACAGAATCTGATAAGGAATTTTTCTAGAGTGATTGAGTACCTTCAAAAATATACTAATTCCTACTACAGGCTGCAACGATATTCTAATTCGAATACCACTACATTTCCAACCTAGACCTGCATGGGCCACCACTAAAAATGTGTCACGACCCGCACCCTAGGGTAAGGGCACGAGATGTGGGTACGTCCAGCCTACGTCGCAGTATCGGCGATAGAAAGCTGTCCTAGGTCACAACATCTAACAGTTAAAGGTAATAAACAGTTATACTCCCCGAATGGGGGTGACATAACAGAATATATCTCAATCACAGCTATGGTAGAACAGGATAAGATAGAATGATATAAAAGATGATATCCAGAACAGAAGAAATCACAGAGGTACAAATCCAAAATTCTAAGTGTCTAAATAAATACATATCCCAAACCTCAGAATCTATATACAGTAATCCAAGTAAAGTAAAGAAAATCCTAATCTAAGGGAGTATCATCTACTGCTAGTGGATCCTGCTGCTGGTCCAAGTCCAGGCACTCATCTAATGTAGCACCGTAGTAGATAGGGCAGAACGCCTTAGTCTCGTCCTCTGTAAAATTTTTAACAGGTCTAGTCAGGACAGGAGCGAGCACAGTACATCTCAACAAATTATAGCAGGTCAGGATATATAATCATGCTATAGAGTAAGATACAAGAAACTGAAAGAAATACATGATAAAAAGAGAGAGACTGTAAATAAATAGCTACAGTATATAGAGAACTAACAGTGCTAGTGATTCAGAGCACAAGATGGTTATGTAGACAGTACGATGTTGTACACGAGTAATCTACAGAGGTTGTACACGAGTAATCTACTGGATTGAATACATAACCACTTCTACTCTCCCACCCCAATCAATACACAAGGATCTAGTTAAGTTAAGTTATGTTATTGTACACGAAGGTCATGTGAATACATGATTATATACCATTTCACACGTTTCGTACACGAATGTCACAAATACAAGGAGTACACGATGTTCACGATAAAGTACACGAACACAAATACCCGATGTATCCGCTAAGGGGATAACATCGCACAACAAGATCCATATAGTACTAATCCGTGTTTCCAACGTGTCAGCATCATATAAAGTAATCTAAAGCAGGAAATATACTCCTAATGCAGGATATGAAATGATCAGAGAATGTACTCACCTGTATCCTGAGAATCTGGAGAATATATACTGTCCGAGGAGTGGTGTCTATCTCCTATAGAACATTACAAGTCACTATGAGTCTACAATGATAATAAGATGCAAGTCAATGCATTCTACATGAATCTAGGTCAATCTAGGCCAAAGTCAACACTTGGTCAACTTTGGTCAACCCTAAAGTCAAACCTAAGTCAAACTATGGTCAACTAGGTCTAACCAAGCCTCACTAGGTTTAACAAGACTAAACAAGTCTAATCTAGGCTCACCAGTCAAGCAGACACACATAAACACCCATAGGCTAAGAGACTAGGCCATAGGCTAACCATGCCTAAAACCAACCATAAATCACATCTACACAAGTCAAATCATTAGCCTAACTATAACAAACACATTAATATATCATACAATCTAATATAGGATTATACCTAACATGTAGGCTACCTATATATATATATATATATATATATATATATATATATATATATCACATACATATATATATCTAATATCTATAAAAGTACAACACATTATATAATATATATATATATATATATATATATATATATATATATATATATATATATATATAATATATATATATATATATATATATAAAATATATATATATATATAATATTCATCTCAATATCTATACATGTATATATACATGTAGAGAAGGGAAAAAGGGAAAATGTGTGGTAGCATGTGTGAAAATACAAGAGTGTGTGTGTATCATGGAGCTGTGTGCATGGGTGTGTGGGAAAACAGGACTGTGTGTGTTAGGCTAGACATGTGTGTGTGTATGTGGGTGAGCCTTGAGGGTGTGAGGGATACATGGTGTCAAGTGTGTATGCTAGTGAGGGGATACATGAGAGGGTGTGTGTACATGGGAGAGTGAAACAGTGGCAACCTTAGGCAAAATTAGTGAGTGAGTGACGTGAACAGTGTGACAGTTAAGAGTGTGAAGTAGAGGTGAGAAATACTTGAGGATGTGTGTGTGAAGATACATGAAAATGGTGTGACAAATAGGAAAAAATCAGTGCACTGTTCAACCTGGAAAACAGTGAGTTACATATACAATGAAATATGGAAATTGAACAACATCATTTCAGTTCAAACAGGCCAGTCAACCCATCTCAAGTTTATACTTTGAAAACCCTCTATTTAGTTCACAAGAATTCAGTTTAAAACAGTCCTTAAAATCCAGTTTTCAATCAAACATTTAAAGAAACAAATAACAGTTCACCGATTTTGAAAGGAAGGGAAATCAATCCCAGGTTGGAATGGTAGGGAAACCAATTCAGGTTCTAGATAACCTTCCCCCCATTCGACCACTGAACTACATTACAAGCATGGGAAACACAAGTCCCATTCCATTCAGTCTTAAAAACAGAACCTATTTCTCAGTTAACAACATCTCAGGTTTAGAATTCAGCCGTGCTAACAGTTCATAACATCAAACCCCCAATTCTCAGGTTAAAGAAAATCTGGGAATAAACTCAGGTTTTGTATTAACGGTGAATCACATTCAGTTAACATTTTAGGTATAGGAAAAACTGGAAAATTAATCACATGGAATAAAAGCATTCATCAAAGTTTAAGAAGAGTAAAAATCTCAGTTAAAGGGAGTTAACAGGGAATAACATTCAAACCATCACATGTGTCAAATTCTTATTTACAAACCAACAACCCAATTCGAAAGCAATATACCTAGCTAAACATGAATTATAATATGTGGGGGGTAATTAGCAGTGTAAAACATCATTAAACAGGAATTTAAAAGTTAGGAAAAATCTGGAAAACCAAGTATCCGAATGAGTATCAGTCGAACCTTATAATGAACCCAATTTGAATCAATCCACATCAACAACTTATTCTATTATGTAAACCTAATCTAATATAGGTTATACATGATATTTAGGATCTAAACAATAATTAAAATCATGAATTAAACTAATTAAAACTGAATCAAAACACAGAGAACCAACACATACTGCACGTACAGTGCACTAGTTGTGCACACGCAATATCATGTCCGACACAACACGAGGGGTCATGCCACTTGGGGGACCCCGTGTCAGTCATGAGTATGACACGTGTGTCAAATTTTGTGAGCCGAAACGTCGTGTCCAGCTCGAAATCAAACCCGAGTAACAGGGCATAATCCTGTCAGCGCGCGCACGTGCACGACCGTGTGTCCACGTGTCTGTGGGGACACGACGCGATACCAAACATGACTCAGAACACTAGAAACATGTAAGCGAGAGTAAAACCTAATTTTCTATTCATAAACATTTCTAAAACTCAACCGAAATGCCCCAAAGGGCATTTCACCAAACACCTACACATATTGGTTGATACCTGTCCGATACGGACACGTAATAGACTCGAATTCTAGGGTTAGCTAGTCCTACAGCTAGGGTAGGCCTAGGGCATCCTAGAAATGCAATAAAACAGAAATTTCATGGAGAGGAATAGATTTTACCTATTGATGTGCAAAGGCTCAAAATCTCCAAATGAAAGTGGTTTCTCAAGCCACCAAACTCCTTCCAAATTGTTCAAACTCTGAAAATACTCAATACCAACCGCAAGAACAGAAAATTCAGAACCTAATGCAATTGGTTTGGGTATAAAAGGAGCTAAATAGGAATTTTTATGATTTAAGGAAGATGGGGACTCACCTCTTTCCAAACTTGCAATAATCCCAATGGAGGCTAGCCCTAATTTCTATGAGGGGATTAAATAGGGGGGGAAGACCAATGCATGGCCGGCCATAGGCTGGAATAGGGCTAGGGTTTTACTAGGTTCACTTGGTTGGGTTGGGCCTTAAGGCTTTAAGTCATATAATGACTTGTGAAATCACAAGCCATTCCTTAATCAAATTAATTCCTAATTTCCCAAACTAATTCTAATGAGTTAATTATTACTAACTTAGGTCAAGCTAAGGTTTCTTAACCTAACCCAATAGTCATGACCTAGGTTAGCCTCTAGGACAGTCTCCAAGGTCAACACCAGTCAAAGTCTAAAATAGCACCAAAATAATTATACTAAAAATCACTTAAAATTCTAATAATTATAATTAATAATAATAATTCCAAATTAATTCCAAAATTTTAAAAATGACCAAAATACCCTCAAGCTAGAAAAGTGGTAGTGACAGTATGGTTTGTCTTGGAAATCATTCGAGCAAAAATTGAGGAATACGAGTAGCAACGAGTATGTCGGCGAGGCGATGCGATCGCACAAAGCCTTAGAACGCGTCACGCTTAGTTGGTCATAACTTTGAATGTCTCGAACGAGATGTTGTTCGAAGAACTTGTGAATGGTCAACGTGAGTTAGAAAACGATATTGAATCATGATTCAGAACAATAAATAAAAGTGAATGTCTTGATCGAGGAAGCCTAGAGGATCGCACGTGTGATTTTGGATTGAATCGAATGGAATTGTGGTATATCCAACTCAGACAACAGCATCAGTGCACGACTCAGAGTTTATTGCAAAAGAAAGATCGTCAGGTTACGTACATCATCGATGGTATTGAGGCGTATCAAAGATCGATGTGCGATAACTCGGGGGTACTCTATATCGAGGGACGATGATCGTGTAAAATGTCATTGTTCTGATGGATGCTATACTCGGGAGATTGAAATATATCGAAGAAAAGATAGTCTTGGCTCGACGATTTTCTAGTTGAACAAATGACAGTCAGACTATCGAACCGAGATCTTGGCTTGGATGAAAATAAAATGTTTGGATTTGCTTCGTTGATAACCACAACGTTGACGTTCTTATCTTATACGAGCACAACTCCAGCCTCGTACATGCGTCACGTCGATTTTGGCAATCACTCTGCGTGAGCGCTAGTATGGTGATTCATACGGTGGGGGTGATTGAACTTGTATGGCGTAGCAATCTGATTGTTTCGACTTATGGTTTGATGCGAAGGTGGACTCGAGAATAACCCAGCGTGCTTGACGATTGAACTTGAGGATTGAGTAGGTCCAATCCGCGTATCGAGAATGAATGAGTCTAGACTTAAACAAGAGTTATGCCCCGATGACAATGATTATTTCGCAGGAGCGTTGCATGGTGATTTATGAACCAACGTGGATAATCGAACTCGCGTGAGATTGGGACGCAACATATTGTCAAAGCTAGACGACCTCGTGATCGAATACATGAATTGGTTAGAATTGGTGATTTGAATAGATTCGAATACGTGCAACGAATACATTGATACGAATAGGTGATCGTGTTCGATGTTTAGAAATCTGAGTGATGCGAGCTCGGGTAGAAAACCCCATACTATCGACTTTGGTTTGATCCTAGGATTGGGGTCAGTGTTGGCATTATTGTTGGAGAACTATGATTCCAATCCTGATATTGACTTAGCCTTGAGAAATGGCCTAGCGGTTAGGCGAGACGCCCATGTTTCAAGAATTAGCAATCGAAAGGTTAATCTTGAGGATTGGCATGGATGGATAAGTGAATCACGGATATAGGAATACCCCTCACGAGATTCTGCTGACATGCATATATTTCAGGGACGCCTGAATATGTACACGATACAACTCAAGTGAGAATGACGAATTCTCTATCATGCAGCTTGGCTGAATGCATGTATTTTGGGGACGCCCGGAATGCGTGCACGATCCAACCAAGTGATTCATTAAATTCAAATGAGACTTAAGAAATGGAAAAGTGTCGAAGATTTGAGAGCGTATTAAAGGAAAAGATTGAAAATAGTGCGAGTGTGGCTCGGAATTGAAGAAATGCGCAGGCAGAGTGTGTACGATTAAGTCTTGGCCATAGAAATGGTAGGATGGCTTGCCTTCAGGAAAGTCTCGAGGACGAGACTTGTTCTGAGTGGTGTATGTTGTAGTGCCCCGTCCCGTAAAGTCAATTAGAGGAATCGAAACGCCAACGGCATTCAGACATTAGCGTTGCAACGGCTGCTCGAAGGCTCGTTCGGTCGAGGCGACTCCTCGCTCAGGTGGGATAGTTTCGATGAACTTGCCTCATCTTAGCTTTCACTTAATAACTCATATGTTTTCAACTTACACAAGTTAGGCTTGATAATAAAAGAGACGCATCCACATAGCTAAGGGAATAATCCCGACGGGTCGAAATGTCTTAGAACATGGAAAATGGTCCCATGGTCTGTTTAGAAGTCGGCTCAGCGTGCTTTTAAATTTACACTCGATCCTTCGTTCCCATGGCTTGGGAGAAGGAAGTTGGCCTAAGTTGCCAAGTGGCCTCAACACTCGAATTAGCCTGTCATAGGCGTCGCCCACGTGAATGCTTGATAAAGCATGCACGGTCCCGTCGTTTTGCCCCAATGCTCGAATTGGCCTAAGTCATAGGCATCGCCCACATGAATGCTTAATAAAGCATACATGGTCCCATCGTCCAAGGCTTGGCATAGCCTTCGCACGTTCCGTGAGTTAAGTCATCTTGTACGGCTGTTGGCTTAAGTCTAGGCACCCGAGAACTTGGTCGTTCAAGTCGAATGCGTGCACGGCACGTTCACTCGATACGAAGCTTGGCGTAGCCTTTGCTCGTCAAGTCGTTATGGATATAAGTTAGGCAAAGTTATGTTAGTCGGTTTAAGCCATTTCTAGCACTGTCCCGCTCTATCTGCGGTTGTCAAGTCACGTAGTCCCTTGAGAACAAGGCTCGTCGTATAAAGTATATGACTTGAGCAATAGCGTCGCCTAGAGAACCAGGCCTGTCTAAGGCATGAGCCACGGTCGGTTTAGTAAAAAGTATGCCACGGACAAAAGGAAGTCCATACGACTGGTTGTCGTCGAGATAGGTCCTGCTACTTGGGTGTCTCGCTATGTCTCGACAAGGAAACACACGAGATCGGTCCCGCTACTTGGGAGTCTCGATAGAAAGATGGAAAACATGGTCATGGTTAAGGAAGGACTTGATAGTGTCACGACCCGCACCCACTGTGAGGGTACGAGAACGTAACAACGTCCAGCCTACGCCGCAGTGTCGGCGGTAGAACGCTGTTCTAGGTCATGAACTATAAATAGCATAATATGAATACTCTCCATAAGGAGGCCAACACAAAGGTACAACTCAATCACAATCTAAGATAGAATGTAGCACGATAAAATAGATAAGAAATCCTCAACTGAGGTGCAACTCAAATGAAATACAAGTCTCAACATCTACTAGTCTCAATATCTACTAAAATATACAACTCTGGAAATAAGACAACAACTAAACATGAAAAGAAGAACAGACTAAGCTAACTACACTATGCAAGGGTGCCATCCTCAGCAGCTGCCTGAACCTCCCCAGGGGTCCAGGTCGCGAGTGTCATCTAGGCAAGCTCCAAGGTAAGGGGTGCAGGGTTCCTCATCATCCTCTGTAAAATTTTCAACAGGTCCAGTCGGGACGGGAGCGAGCACAATACATCTCATGCAGATCATAACAGGTTAGAAAATATAAACGTACAAGAGAATACAATACATAAAACTGAAAGGAAATACATGATGTAACAGGAAGAGAACTGTAATAGAAATATCTACTATAAGTAGAGAGCTACCAGTGACTAGTGATTTAGAGTACAAAGTCGACATATGAACGGCTTGATTTGTACATGGCTATACTAAAGAGGTGTACATGGCTATTCTACTTTAGAATTATTCACATGACTATTTATACTCCCCCAAGCCCCAATCAATACACAAGAATCCAGACAGGTTATGTTACGCATATGGTTTTCACATGAAGCCCATAGATGGGTATACATGAAGTATTCATGAGGCTCAGAGAACTGAGTGCACATGAATTCCACACGAAGGCCCACTAAGGGTGCACATAAAGTATAGGTTATACATGAGATTCATGGAAAACACGACCGATCATGGTAGCACATGAGAGTACACGAGCAAGCACGAACGAGCATGAAGCACATGATAAACATGGATAACATGAAAGCGAGGAATACACGATGTACATGAAACACATGGCACAATGTATCCGATGCTCCCGAGGGGGATAACATCTCAAGCAAGGATCCATATAGTATCAATCCGTGATAATGTCGTGACAGCATCAAATAAGGTAAACTAGAGCAGGAATATAATTCTAAGCAAGTTATGAAATGATCAGAGAATGTACTCGCCTGATAACTGAATGTCCCGAGGAAATGTACTGCCTGAGGAGTGGTGTCTGGCTCCTATTCAGAACAGCGCTAGTCACAATAAGTCTAAAATGGAATAATAAAGCTCTACAATGCATCTACATGATTTCTAGGTCAATCTAGGTTAAAGTCAATTCTTGGTCAACCCTGGTCAACCAAGAAGTCAACCCTAGGTCAACTATGGTCAAACTAGCCAACTAGGTCTAACAAGGCTACACTAGCCTATACTAGTCTATTTTAGTCTAACTAAGGCTACACAAGTCATTCTAAACCTAATCTAAAACCATAACTCAAATCCAAGTCACAACACATACATGATTATATATATAGGATAGTTAACTATATACATATCACTTATCATATCATATATATATACTACCAAGCCATATGCATTACATTACTATCTATATGGTACAACTTATATGAGCTTATATATATATATATATATATATATATATATATATATATATATATATATATATATATGTATACAATAGATACATAGAGGGTTAGAGAGTGAAGAGAGTGAAAGGGAAAATGTGTGCATGTGTACAAAGTGGAGAAGTGAAAGTGCATAGGCAAGTGAGTGTGTGTGTGTCATGTGGACATAGCAAGTGAAGTGAGGGTTAAGTGTCATGGGTACATGGCAAGTGTATAGGTGAAGGGGTGAGGAAATCATGGCAAGGGGGTGTTAGAGTGGTGTGTGTATCACATAGTGTAGAGTGTGTGTGTGTGTGTGAATGATAGTGTCACATGGCAAAGGGGGTCATTAATTAACTGTTAACAGTGTAAAGAGGGAAAGAAAAGCATTCTATTTCAGTTTCAGTTTTTATAGCCTACATTAACAACATCATCATTATCAAACTTCAGATTTTTGCCTAAGTTACACAATGTCCATATCATTATTAACCATTCAGCCTACTATTCTCAGTTTTCAGATTTTCAATTGTCTAACTAACATTAAAACATGTGACAATCTCAGTTTTAAATTCTAATTCTAGTTCAAACAGTGTCAATGTCAATGTGAAGGATGTTATAGTGTCAAAGTGAAAGGGTGTCATTGTGAAGAAGTGAAGTGAAGCAAAAGTGGCAAGTGGGCTGTGTGTGTCATGTGTTTACAGTAGGCAGTAGGGTGTTTTCAGTTTTGTGTGTCAAGGAGTGAATGCATGTGAATGTATGGAGAGTGCAAAGTGTCATAGTGTACATAGAGTGATAGGGTGAAACAATGTGAGAGAATCAGATTCCAATGTACACTTAAACATGAAAACCTAACTAACTAATTACCATTCAGTCTAATATTGACCAACATCAAAACTTATAACCACATTCTCAGTTTTGGATTAAAAATCAACTCAATTTTTTCACTTCAAAAACAGTTTCAGAATTTCCTTTTACCCTACCACATTACCATTTACAACTAAACTTAGTTTGAAGGGAACAAAAGAAAGGGGAATAAAAAATGAAAGGAAGGGAAACTAACTCAATTCAGTTCCTATCACTATCCCCAAACTCAAAATTCAAGTAAAGGTAAAAATCAGTTTACTAATATCATATTTCAAAATTATATTTCAGTCTATACTAAAAGAACCCAAACAATGTCAAACTAACACCAAATCATTTCAAACTCGACCCACACTTAGGAAACATGTATAAGTATAGCAATAGGGTTTCAAACCATGCCAAAACAGTTTTAAAATAGGTTGATTAGCTGCCCAAAATCAAATTACAAAAACTGGAAAATACAGTGTAATTATACACAGTTCAGATTTTAGGGTATTTGAAAAGGATCTTTCAAAAGGAATTAAAATGCAAGTTTCTTGGTTGGTAAATGAAGATAAACATGTGCCCGTATCTTATGGTCCAATTCGTGTCCATCACGATGCGACACAGTGCGTGTCCAAGCCTAAGAACACTAACCAAACACCTACAGTGAACAGGAATAGCACTGCATCGTGCACGCGTGCACGCGTGTCGTGCACGCGACACAGTGCGACTCGAGGCTCGTGCTCACACAGGGGTGTTCGCCTAGGGTCACCCTAGGTCTGTGTCAGCCTGCAATGCGACACCGTGTCGCCGTGTCCACGCTAACAGCCCGTATCAGAGGGGACTGAAACTCGCGCACAGCAGCTCGAGCGACCAGTGCACGAGCTCGTGCTCGCTCGACACGGCACAGGGACACGCGAGACTTGGGGAGGGCCGTGTCAGACACTGCCCCCACCCATGTGTCAAGTGGCGTGTCCCGAATCGCCGTGTCCAGAGTGCAATCCAACCCGAGTAGCAGGGGAAGCCCCAACCGCGCGTGCGAGCGTGTCCGACCCTTCGTGCACCCGACACAGACACTAAAACACCATCGACACTTCACAAGAATTAAAACATACACCTAGATCTACAATCATGTTCAAAAAGAATTCAAAAATAAGACAAAAATATTCTTTGTGGCATTTCCACAAACACCTACTGCCTAGTATGGATTCGTGTCCAATTGGGACACGAATCGGACACGGTTTCCTACCAAACTTGGAGGTTAGCTAGGGGACACCTAGATCTAGGTCTTCATGCAAAAATATTAGCAACTATAATAGAGTTTTAGTAATTTACCTATAGGTGTCAAAAGCCCCAAAAAGCTTCAAAGAGAGGTGTTCTTCTTGATGTCCAAACTCCACCAAATTGTCCCAAGGCTAGAAATAAACTTTCACAACAGCAAGAATACCTAAATTAGAACCTATTGCAATTGGTTTGGGGAGAAAAGGATTTAAAATGGATTTTCTAGGGATTTTAGAAGTTGGGGATTTACCTCTTCTTCCAACTTGGGATTTCTTTCTAAAGAGGCTAGCCCTAAATGGAAGAGACTATTTAAAGGGTTGGGATCCCTATGTTGGCTGGCCATAGTGGGTTAGGGTTAGAGTTTAGTGATGGGCTATGGGCTTTGGGCCAAGTTACATGAGCTAAGGCTATGTTCATTTCTATTGGTCTCAAAACCATAAGTCATGACTTATGACTTAACCCACTCTATTCTAACTTGAGTCTAATGGACTAAATCATGGGTTAACCTAAGTTGGACTAAGGTTACTTAACCTAACCAAGGCTATCACAACTAGGGTTAGCTTCTAGGCTAGTCATCAAAGTCAACACTAGTCAAAATCAACCAAGTCAACCCTTAGTCAAATAATTCCAAAACAATTCCTAAAAATTCCTAAAAATTCTAATAAATCCTAAAATGACCAAAATACCCTCTAGGCTAAGATACACTAATTAATAACAATCACATGGCTAGGCTCTAGGTCAAGAAGTCTCTAAGGTTACACTAGTTAACTCCAAACTACAAGTCATAACTAAAAATAGTTTAAAATGATTTTAAAATCACCAAAAATCAAATAATAATTTAAATAAAAATAATAAATAATTATAAATACAAAATTTCAAAAATACCCTTATTTCAAAAACTGGGTGTTACAGATAGGTCGAGTTGTGTCTTGCATGGTCATTAGACAACTTGTCGACAAGGTTAGGTCTTCTCGAGTGATCGTCGGGGTACCGGGATCATGTTGACCCGAGAGAAGCGAGTGAAGTTCAAGTAGGATACTGGATAACCGTATAGGAGATTCGATGCCTCCGGGCTAGCTATCCATGTAAGGACGGTCCGATATCCCCGAGACGAGATCCAAGATAGTTTGACATTGCTAGTGACCACTCATGTAGATGGGTCGATAGAATAGCGACAAACCGCGTATATGCCTTTGGATTGAGTCTAGAACTTGAATGCAGGTCTAGTCGGTAACACAATGTCTAGGCCTAAGATTGGGCTACAATATAGGCAACGTGCTTGGCACGATACTTGGCGTCAAAATGTTCATGAAATCGACATTATGTTTCACAAGTCTTGTCTAAGTTGGTTTATGAGTAGAACAAGAAGACCGCAAGGCGGTAGCATGGATAAGTCTTGATATGTTGCGAGGCACGGCCTCAATCTTTGAAGCACAAACATGTCTAAGCAAGGTCTAGAGGCACGGCCTGCACGAGTCATCCTTTTGTCGTCGTTGGCACAGAAATTAGCCTAAAAGGCACTTGAGTTTAGGTAAAAGTCTTGGCACGGTCGAGTTCGCATAGATTGCTCCTCGGTGAAGCACTGTCTCGAATTCATTGAAGTCACGAATAGAGTATGGGACGACCCTGCCGTCCCGAGTTAAAGTTCGATCAAGTACGTAAGCAATGAGGTACTGCCTCGATCGAAATACACGTTGACATTATAGCACGACCCTGTCATGGCACATCGGTTTAGTCAGGCGTCGTTGTCTTAATATTGATCCTAAGGCAAGACTAGCAAGACAATCAAAAGGGACTTGTAATGTACAAAGTAAATGAACGTGTCGGTTTTATATTGGTGGGCGAGGAGCTCACTCCACCAGTACAGTTTAGTACTGACACCCATACAGCTTTTCATGTACAGGCACAGGTAGAAGCTCGTGGCGCAGAGCTCACTTGGATGCGTCGAGGCACAGAGTTCCTTGGCGACTCGAAGCGTGCGGCCGTATAAAGTCAGACTTATACGGAACATAATGTATGGACATCGCCTTTCGAAGCTTTCGCTGGCGCAAGCATTGTATCGAGAGATGAGAGAGAGCAGAGTGACTTGTATAATGAGAGAAATGTGAGCATGAGAGACTTGTAATCATGGCCTTGTGCCTATTGTAATCTGATTGTTCAATATTAGTGAAGAGCTCTTTTGAATAACTTGTGTTTTGCCTCTAAATTTCTGCTACATGTTCAATATTTCTACTTGGGACTTCTGTACGACGATCCTATCGCCGCCGCTGAATTCGGCCGTTATGAAACTGCCTTGCACGAGTACAATCTAGGCTCGTACGGCATTACGCCTTAGCAAGGATGATCGCTCCTACGGGAGCGGGGCGTGATAGGTTATCAGGCGAGTACATTCTCTGATCATTTCATAACTTGCTTAGGATTATACTCATGCTCTAGTTTACCTTATTTGATGCTGTCATGATATTATCACGGATTGGTACTATATGGAAGCCTACATGAGATGTTATTCCCTTCGGGAGCATCGGATACTTCATGTCATGTGTTTCATGTACATCATGTATTCCTCGCTCTCATGTTATTCATGTTTCTCATGTGTTTCATGCTCATTCATGCATGCTCGTATACTCTCATGTGCTCTCATGTTCGGTAATATTTCTCATGTATCTCATGTATAAGCTATACTTCATGTGTACCCCTTCATGGGCCTTCATGTGGAATTCATGTGCACTCAGTTTTGAGCCCTCATGTATACTTCATGTACACTCATCTATGGGCTTTCATGTAAAAATTATGTACGTAACATAACTTGTCTGGATCCTTGTGTATTGATTGGGGTATGGAGGAGTATAAATAGTCATATGAATAATTCCAAAGTAGTATAACAATGTGCGTCTCTTTAGTATATTCATGTGCAATACCAGCCGTTCACATGTCGACTTTGTACTCTATATCACTAGTCACTGATAGTTCTCTACTTATAGTAGATATTTCTAATACAGTTCTCTTTTTTTATATCATGTACATTCTTTCAGTTTTATGTATCGTACTCTCTTGTAAGTTTATATTTTTTTACCTGTTATGATCTGCGTGAGATGTATTATGCTCGCTCCCATCCTGACTGGACCTGTTGAAAATTTTACAGAAAATGATGAGGAACCCTGCACCCCTTACTATGGAGTTTGCCTAGATGACACTCGCGACCTGGACCCCTGGGGAGGTTCAGGCAGCTGCTGAGGATGATACCCATGCATACTGTAGATAGTCTAGACTGTTCTTTCTTTTCATGTTAGTTGTTGTCTTTGATTTCAGAGTTGTATTATTATGGAGATATTGAGACATATGTTATTTCACTTTGTTGTACCTCAGTTGAGGATTTCCTTATCTATTCCATCGTGCTACATTCTACCTCTAGATTATGATTGAGTTGTACCTTCTGTGACTTAGCCTCCAGTTGGAGTATATTTTATATTGTGTTAGTTATAGTTCATGACCTAGAACAGCGTTCTACCGCCGACACTGCGGCGTAGGCTGGGCGCTGTTACGTACTCGTACCCTCACAGTGGGTGCGGGTCATGACACGCTTTTAGTGGTGGCCCATGCAGGTCGAGTTTGTGTAGTGATATTCGAACTAGAGTATCACTACAGTCTGCAGTAGAATTTGGATTATTTTGAGGTACTCAATCACATTTGGAAAAACTCTTAATTGAATTTTTGTAATTTAAATTCCTGTTGAAGATTGCTTCCTTGAAATAACTGTCCTCCCTTGAATTATCATTTCTATCTCCGTATTGATTCCTTGTTTGATCTGTCTCCAGGATGGTGATTGAGTTATGATCGCATCACTCTGGGCCAGCAGATACTGGTGAGAGGACTACCACCCTTCGCCCGAATATGGATGCTGGGACCAAAGCACCTCTTGTTTCTGCTCATATAGGAGCTTCTGCAGCTTTTGGGAGTGCACCTCCACCTGTCTGGAGGTCTTTCCCCATCATTCCGGATATGTATCAGTAGCAGTTACCTTCAGAGACAGTGGATGCGGCTAAGATGTATATCCTTTTCCAGCAATTCCTGGAGACTCAGCAGCAGATGCAGCAGAGCCAGTCTGCTGAATTCCGACAGAGCATACAAAATACTCACCAGTTGGTCAAGACGACAGTAGAGTTGGTGGCTGCTCAGCCACTGGAAGGACAGATGCATCAGTATCAGCCGAAGACTCCAGACATCCAATCCTTTAAGAAGATGGGACCCCAGGATTTCAAAGGTACAGAGGGCATCATATACGCTGACGATTGGATAGAGCACATTGAGAAGATATTCTGATTGGCACAAATACCAGCTGAATTACAGATCGAGACAGCAGCCAGTCAGATGCAGGACTTGACCCGTACTTGGTACCAGTCGGACCCGAGGGTTGGTACAGCCGGTCAGACTTGGGCAACGTTCAAGAAACTGTTCAAAGAGAAATTCTTTCCAGATACAGCACTCGGTACCTTAGAGGCGCAGTTCAAGAGTTTGGTTCATGGGAACCAGACCGTTGAGGAGTATGCCGGAGAGTTCTACCATTTGAGTAGATTCGTCGAAGATCTCACTGAGGCCGGAAAGGCGAGGAAGTTTCGTAGGGGCTTAATCAGGGAGATCAAGTCGTATACCAAAAGCAGTCGCGATGCCACTTTTGAGCAGATTCTGGTAGGAGCCATGGCAGCGGAGGACGATCTTGGGCTAAAAGAGAAGAGGACACGAGACACCCAGGGATCTAGTGGCAGTGCGAGCCCGGCCAAGAGGCCCCACTTACAGATTTAGCAGCAGTATCTGCAGCAGATGCTCCACCTACATATTCAGCAGCCGTATCAGCAGCCGAGGGTCTACTTTCAGCAGCAGCAGGTTCAGGACCGTATAACCTTTCAGCAGGTGCAGCAGCAACAGAGGCAGCAGCAAGCCCCGAGACAGTAGCTTGTTATCATTTGCCCTTTCTGCAAGAAACCAGGGCACGATTAGGGCGAATGGCAGAAGAGGCTGGGCAGATATTTACTTTACGGAGGATCCGATCATCGGCTGAGAGAGTGTCCTGAGTCAATTGGACAGACAGTTCAGGAAGCAGGAGCTAGGCCTTTGATGGGCCAGCAGAAGGGATTATCCTTACCAACTCAGTAGCAGAGGTACATGCAGCATCAGCAGCAGGCCAGGGGAGGCCAGCAGGGGCGAGCTTTCGCCAGGACAGTCGAGGATGCACAGGCCAATGGAGATCTTGCTGCAGGTTCCGTTCTTTTCGATTCCATTTCCACAATTGCCTCTTATAAATGTCTTAAAAATTTGATTCCTTTTGTTCCTTGTTGATTGATCAATTTTGTCTTGTTGTCCTTGTGTTATGTTTGATTTTCTTCTGAGATAAATCATATGGGCTAGGTCACCTCAGTTATGGGATCTAGAATCTTTGTTAGTCTGGTTAGCTGGCATAGTGAGGATATATAGTCGGATTTTGGACGTATTTCTCGGACGTGGGAATTTAAGTTTTTCGTTGTCAAGCATGCCAAAATACAAAAATTTTAAATACCATGATTCTAGAGGTATGTGCCTTAGTCAAGGACTCTGTGATTATCGTAGCCTTGCGTACTAGCCTGACGAAGATTCTGAGTATCATGATTTTGGACAGACGCATATGATTATCGAAATGTGTGATTTGAGACTATGATTGTAGGGTGTTTGACCTAGAAGGAGTACTACCATCTTAAATTTCGAGGGCAAAATTTTTCTAAGGAGGGTAGACTTGTAACACCCAATTTTCTAAATGAGGGTAATTTTAAAATTTTGTGATTTTTTAATTATTTATTTATGATATTTAAATAATAATATAATTTTTGGTGACTGTTAATCATTTTAAAACTATTTAAAAATCATGACTTATGATTTTGATGTGCAGCTAGTGAAACCCTGGAGACTGTTAGCCCTAGAGCCTAACCATGTGATTGGGATTTTTATTTATCATTTTTAGTCTAGGGGTAATTTGGTCATTTCGACTTATTAGAATTATCTGATTAATTATTGGTGTGACTCTAGCCTAACTTAAGTCAACCCTAGTTAGGTCACTTAGGATCAAGTTTGAATAGGAGGAATAATGAATAGGTCCATAGGCTCGAGACTTAGAAATTGGTTCCATGACTAGTGCAACTTGGCCCATGGCCCATGACTTAAAACCCTAAACCTAATTTTATCCTTTATGACTAGCCACCTAGGGATTCCCAACCCTATAAATTCTCTCTTCCATTGTTCCTGCCTCTTTTGTAATATTTCAACAAATTGAAGGAAGAGATAAATAGCAATTTTCCTTAATTCATAATTTTCTCGTTTTTAACCCTTTTTGACCCAAATCTTTTGCATATGAATCTAATCAACCCCTACTTGCTGTACATGGAAAGAAATCGCAGCTTTGGATCAATTTGGAGCATTTGGCTAGCAAGGAGAACACCCCCCATTTGAAGCTTTTTCTTGCTATTTGCATATATAGGTAAAACTCCTCAAATTGTGCTAATATTCTGATTTCTTTGCATCCTAGCCTAGTTCTAGGTGTCCCCTAGCTGTCCCTAGAATTTGGGTAGAATTCGTGTCCATTTTGTGTCCGTATCGGACACGTATCAATATGTCTATATAGGTGCTTGATGAAATGCTTGAATGGATTAAATCTTTGTATTTTCTAAAACAAATTACATATTTGGGAAGCCCTTGATGTGTGTTTTCGAACCCCTACTGACTGAACACAAATTCGTGTTGTTTTCGTGTCGGAAACGATCGTGGACACGCTGTACGACACAACGCACGGGTACCCTGATGATACATACTATTTTCTCCAAGAATTGGACACGTGGACTCGTGCCACTTGGCACGAGGGTGGGGACCGACACTGACAGGCCACCCCTAAGGTTTGGGGCGAGTTCGTGATATGTCAGACACGAGATCAACCATGCACTGATTCAACCACTATGTACGTGCGAGAATTCCCTCCTCCGATACGCACGAAAAACTCTTGACACGACTCACTTGGACACGTTACAAGCACTTGTGCACGTAGCCCTATACTAGACGAACGCCTAGACACGACCACGAGACACGAGTTTCCGTGATCTGCCATCAACTTCTCTATCTCAGAACCCGTCAAGGGCCTACGAGACGAGAAGAAGACTGAGCTGTCCCATTCTTCTCTGGTGAAGACGTAGTTGGTCCAGGCCCTTGTATGGGGAAGGGACCCCTCAGTCTTACCCTTCTTCATAATCTGGTGACAAATAAAATAAATTGACAGAGTAGCTCTTTGTACATCTCCATCATCTCGGAGTTCTCCTTCTGCAAATCCAGGAGCTCCGTATCACAGGGGACATATTCTGCGTATGGCTCCATCCCCCAGGGAAGTTTGGATATTGCCTGCATCTCCTGAAGAGCCAAACCCATCTCCCCTCCCGGAGGAAAGAAGGTGCACGTGTGATGGTTGTATAACTCCGCCAAAGAGACAAACATTGGCCAGTTAACCTTAATGCCATATTGGGTGGCTCTAACAGCATAAAGAAGACCGAAAGCTTTTAGGGTGGTCTCATAAGTCGAGAGCACCCATCCAGTAAGGTTACTCCAGAACGGGACAGAATGTCTCCAACTTTCCATCCGCAGCTTCCCTTTCGGGTATGACTCCCTCTTTGACAACATCAAGTTGGAGAGAGGCTCAATAGCATAGGGGTGAAGATCAATCGGGACATCGTTCATTATGACACAGGTTACAGCCCCCACATGGAGTAGGACGTGGAACCCTTGACACACTTGAACATGACCTTCTTTCGGTCACCAGAGTTGAATTGGATCCCGCCAGAAACAACCCCATACAGTTCAGGGGTCAGGTCCTATTTCATCTGCCTTTGTACAGCCAGATCAGCAAACGCTAACAGAGGGTATTGGCGCTTCATCGATGGCAACCCTATTCTTTGGTCATTTAACTTAACTACCAGAGGGTCTTCTAGACATATTGTCTCATCATCTTCGAATCCTACACTGTCACCGAATAGAAAGAACGGCTTCTTCAAATGGCGTGTTCCTCCTAGCAAGAGCTTCTCATCATTAATCATCTGCTTCAGAAAGGTTTTGTCCTATTCAATTATGGCGATCGTCCGTTCCGTAGGCTGTTCGTGACTGATCTTGGCATGAATATTGTTGACCATATTGGTTATGAGGCTTGTGCCGAGGACGTGGCAAACAGAGCCAAAAGGGATCCCACCAAGTTCCGAGACAAACATGTTAACTGCAAGGACAGAAAAGAAAGTCAAACTCAGAATCCGCAGGAAAAGCAAGTGATGGAGGAATCTTATACGCCCAAAGGGCTATGCGCCCAAAGGGTTATGCGCCTAAAACAGCATATAGGCGCATAACATACAGCAGCACGTAGGTGCATAACATGCAGCAGCATGTGGACACATAACATATAGCAACGAGTGGGCGCATAACACACCACAGCGTTGGCGCATGCTTCTGTTGGCGCATATGAATGCTCACAGAAGCATGTTGCCTTGGGCGCATGCGCCCAGGCAGAGGAAAAGTTTGAGCGTCGCAAATTAACGCTCAAGACTTTATTTTAAGGCGCAGCCTCACCCAGGATCGGGTCTTGGACTGGCGTGGATGCTATCGCAGGAGAAGAGCCACTCGGTGCAGCCCCTTGCCCTTCGCAGATCTCTTGGCGGCCTTGGAAGACATGGTTCGTGCAAAGAGGAGATGAAAAGTCTTTTCTGAAAATTCTAAGAGAAAAGAGAATAATGAACTTTCTCTCTCTTTAAAAGCCTATTTATAGGCACGGGCCATATACAATGCGCCTACTACTTCTATACGCCTATGCGCTCACTGCCCACTGTACGCCCACTATAACTTATGCGTCCACATGAAGACCCAGTCTCTTGCACATTACACGACTGCCACGTGCTAACATGGACAACGCATGAAGGATGGACCTCTTCAAATTCCATCCCGATGAATCTGTCAGTTCAGATTTTTGAAAAAGATCTTAACAGCCATCTCTCTGACAGACTGGCTAGACCCTTTGTGCCCAAAGGGAAAGCTATGCTATGTTCCCACTACATCACGAGAAGACGGTCCATGCTTCTTTCAAACTATTTCGAACCCGTTCAAGTATCAAAAACTTTGAAGGGGGTCTTGTAGAAGCATGAAAAATTTTGGCAGACTTGACAACCATGTGCCTAAGTTAGGGAAGACACATGCGCTCAAGCCACCGATAAAGACATATGCACCCAAGTCACCAAAGAAGACATATGCGCCCAAGCTACCAGTGAGGTCATATGCCCATGCGCCCATTCTAGGCTACTCCAGAAAGGGACGCATAGCCATGTTTCAGGCTATGTGCCCAAGCCAAAACAGTCCCTGACTCGGTCAAATCCACGATCAAAACGTGCACTGAAGCATACGGCCACGTCAGTCTCCACGAGCAGTCGTACACCAAAGCATGCGGCCACGTCAACACCACGATCAACCCACGATTACACATTTTGCATACACCTACGTCCTATATGCCCAAAGCAGGACTATGCGCCTATATAAAAACCAGTGTGTTCCCTCATGTGGGCGTATAACAGCATTCCAGCACAAGAATAACTATAAAAAAGGGTTCTCATACCTCTTCAGAACACAGAACGGAGAGCATTTTCAAGAGCCAAATTGCTGCATTTCTTGCTAGTGAGCCGAGAGTTAGTAATTTTCTTAGGTTTTCTTCCACTTTTGTAATCGGAGTGTCAACGGAGTAAAGGAGCAACTGTCGCTCGATCTCCATCGTCCCATTCCCTAGAATTCTTTTTGTACTCGGGGATCCTCAATGCAGGATCTCTCAGGCGTACTCGATTATGGTGCCTAGCACCAATAAAGAAAAGACAGCCTTTCTTCTTCTTTTTGTGTGTGTCCACAACATGTTCTATAAAGAACCCTGTGAATATGGAGATGATGTCGATCGTTACCTGGTGGTAGAGGATCAGGTCTTCATATCGAACCTCATACTACCCTCGAACCTGGCTGATGATTAATTTTGAATCTCTATAGGCCTCGATGTAGTCAACCCCCAACTGTTCAGCGAGTTGGAGCCCAATGATGAGAGCGTTATACTCTGCAACATTGTTGGTATACGACTCCATGAGAGAATACACACGATTGGTGACTAGGCCATCGAGGGTCATGAGGACGATCCTAACTCCTGCAATGATATTGCCCTTTAGTCATGTTCTTGAAACACCATCAAAGAACATGCACCAAACCGAGTTGTCTAAGACTACATTGGACTATAGAACTTGTTTTGGGATATCGTCGTAGGCTTTCGACGTCTCTGGCATAAGGTGTGCTACCAGGAAATCTGCCAGTGCTTGGCCTTTGACTGCCTTCTGCGGAACGAACACCATATCATAGGGAGTCAGAAGGATTGCCCACGTGGCTAATCATGAGTTTAATGCCCCTGGCTTGGTCATTAGGACTCTGAGGGGATTGATTCTGGACACGACGTAGATCATTTGTCCGGTCACATAGTACCGCGTCTTCTGGATAGCAAAGAGAAGGGCGAGGCACTCTTTATCAACATGATTATACCTAAGCTCGGCTCCAATCATGGTTTGGCTGAGATAGTAGATTGCTTGTTTATGTCCTTCACTGCACTTCTAGGTTAGCAATGTACTAAGAGAATGGTCTATATCTCGGACGTATAGCATAAAAGGCTTTCCTACAACCAGTGCTACCAGTACGGGAGGACTGGTGAGTTACTTTTTGATGTCGTCAAATGCGTGTTGATATTCTTTGGTCCATACAAAGGAGACCCCTTTATTCATTAACTTGGTGAAGGGTTGACATTTGCCAGAAAGGTTCGTTATGAACCTTCTGATGTATGACAGGCATCTTTGCAGGCTTCGAAGCTCTCGAAGATTTCTTGGAGGAGCCATATCCAGAATTGCATTAGTCTTCTCGGGATCAATGTGAATCCCCTTTGTTGTGGTGATAAAGCCCAATAACTTGTTGCTAAAAACTCCTAGGAAGGACTTAGTCAGGTTCATCTTTAGTTGATACGTTCGCTTTAAATCGAACACTATTCGTAGATTGTCCAAGTGGTTGGACTTGTCCTTGCTTTTAACGACAATGTCATTAACATAACACTCCACTATTTTTCGAAGATGCTTGTAGAATATAGTGCTCATAGCCCACTGGTATGTTACTCCCGTATTTTTTAATCCAAAGGGCATTGCTGTGTAACAGTATACCCCTTTTGGAGTTCGGGACGCTGTATGCTTCTCGTCTTCGGGGAGCATCTTGATTTGATTATAGCCTGAGAAACCATCCCTAAAGGACATGTGCTCAAAGCCACAGGTGTTGTCAATCATCACGTCAATGATCGGGAGGGGAAACTCATCCTTAGGAGGCTGAGTTGAGATCCCTAAAATCTATACATATCCGTATCTTCCTATATTTTTTAGTGACTGGGACAATATTTGCCACCCAATTTGGATGGTGCTCTTCCCGAATGAAACGCTCTCAATGAGTTTGTCGACTTCTTCATCGATAGCATCCACGATGTTGGGGCAAAATCGACGTTGTTGTCGTTTGACAGGTTAGCATCGGGCGAGATGTTGAGGTGGTACATGGTGACTTGTGGGTCTAAATTCGGTATATCCTCGTAGCTCCAAGCCAAGACGTCAATAAATTCTCGGATAAGCTGTATCAGAGATTCCTTGTCTTCTTCTGTCAGGCTTTTGCTGATGAAGATGGGCTTAGAAAAGGCCTCATTTTCTAACTCGACCTGGATGACTTTATCTTCTATGGGAGGTTCGCGTTGCTCAAACTGCCATTCCCATTGAGATCTTAGACGCTGCGCCCAGGTTTCATCTTCAAAGTATTCGAACATCTGGTCCTCATCCTCGACTGGAGGATTTGTGGAGACCATGTTAGCGGACAACATCTTTTTGAAGACCTGACCAGTACTGGTGTCAGAGTCCCAGGTTGAGGATTCATAAGAGTGTGAATGCATCATAATTTTCGTCTATGAGTCTTCTGAAGTTGATATGGGTGTAACATAACCCAACCCCCGACGGGTGTGCTGGTAATAGTTTTGAGCCTTTTCCTTTGGAGCTTGAATCCGTAAGGGAAGGCGCCGACCTTTACCATAATTGAGTCCTTTGTTGCTATTCAAGTCGTAACCCATCTTCTGGATAAGGTTTTTGGCTTGGGTATCGTAATGGTAGAGTTGCATCTTGCCGTTGTCGAGTTTTGGTTCTCCTGGAGTTAGTCACTGAGGATGCACCAATCGATCAAAGATAATGGGTACCTCCCCCTTCTTTCTTGCTGGAACTAGGAAGTAAGAGCCCCGGGAAGGAACAACTCGGCTCGCAAGGTTGGCGGTTGTCACTAGTGTTTGTAGCATACATAGAAAGTTGTTTAAGAAATATCTAATGTTCCAACATGCACATGAGTAATTCGAAGACAACTTTCTATAAATAAAATAAAAAAATTTATTCCGAGGGATTACATCATCTAAAGAGTGTGCTTTGGTATCAGTGCAGACGTAGTCTCCTAGCTTCTCATCGGTAAGGACTAGGGCTGTCGAGGGAGGAGGGGGAGGAAGCCTCCCCTTTAGCTTGACCACTAAGGGCACTGCGGTCGGAGGTTCATGTGCCTTCATGGTTGGCTTTGTGGACCTCTGGGGTAGCCTTATTCGAGTAGGCTCCTGGCCATCATCTGACATCACCGAAGGCAAAGATGCCGCTTTGCCTCGGAGCTTGACGATGAGGGGCGCTGATACATTAGGGAGGATTTTCCTTCAGTCGAACCTTTAGTGGTTCTTTAGTAACCGCTGTGCTTTCTGAGGCCGTCTCTGTCTCGTCGTCGGTATCATTTCTTTCATCGTCCCAGGGGACTGACTTATACATATCAGCATCCGTACAGTAGGCTTCAAGTCCCCGAAACGGGTCGATGTCAGCAAATTCGGTCTTGATAGTCCTGTCGCTAGCCACGTACTTCATGCATTGATGGAGAGTGAAAGGAACGATCATGTACTCATGAATCCATGGTCATTCCAACAGCATGTTGTAGTTTATGTCAGCATTGATGACATAGCAAGTCACTTCAGTATGGAGGTCGCCTATTTAGCACTTCAAGCAAATTTTGCCCAGGGGCTCTCTATTCTCTGCGTTGAAGTCGCTGATTATTGTGTTCGATGCAGTCAGCCTATGCATCAGAATCCCTAGAGTTTGGAGCAAACTTCTTGTGATAATGCTGAGAGAGGAGTCTGGGTCGATGTGGATGCGATCCACTTTAATGGCACTGACATACCATGTATAGTACAAAGGCCTGTTATGACTGTTATTCTTCAGCAGCAGGTCCTGCTGTGTTAAAGTGATACTGGGGATCACTTCGACCATACTGTGACAATATGGGCAGGACGGAAGGTCTTCCTTGGGTGGTCGCACCTGAGTGAGAAAGGACTCGGTGTTCTGCAAGGCTTCACTGAGCACATCTCGGGTCTCTTTAGAGAGATGTAGGATCTCGAAGAGTGACAATCTAGTCGGGGTATTGGCTAGCTGCGCCAGTATGTCAATGTTGTACGATTTGATAAGCCCTACTGCCGAGTCTTTCCACAGAGGTTTGTCGAAGCGAACCTCCTTTTGCTTCTGTCTATCTATGGCAGGAGTCTGAGACGAGCCTATTTCTGATGTATCAGGAGCAGGGGTTGTAGTTGGTGGAGGTACTGCCTCCTCTGGAGCTTGGTTCTCCTTTTGCTGCCGTACCGAGCGAGTGGTCACCAGGGCATCATCGGTCGATGTCGAGACCATGCGACATGTCCTGACCTTCTTTCCTTTGACAGAAGGGGTTGTAGGAGCCATCATATCGGAAGTAATGTCGGGGTAGACCCACATGACCTTGCCTCATGGTGTGGAGAAGGGATGGCCCTTGAACATTATCACGCGTTGGTGGAAGATTAACTACTTCCATTGTCACCCTCGGGATGGGGACGACCCCGTCCAGTGCCTCCGCAGTTAGGAAACTTCTAAACTAGAGAGTAACCATGTTGACCGTGACAGTTTTTTCTTTACAGTCAAGTGATATGACTTTGGCATCGATGAGGCATTAAATCTGTCTTTTCAATACGTAGCTATCTCGTGTTAAATAGTGGACATACTGATGATAATGGCAGTATTTAGGGTTGTCCACCTACCCCACTTCGTCGGGGCGCTTTGGTGTTGGGAGAAATAGCTTGCCACTCTTTGTCAGCATATCAAAGAGTTTCAGCATAACCTCGTCCTTGAAGGAGTAGGTTTCCCTCAGCTTTTGTACTTCTATAGACTTGGGGTTCATGGTTACTGAACCTTTGGAGATGTTGACGGTCATGGCTTGTTTGCCTTTTCCGTCCTTGGGGTTGTTGCTAAACGGACGTCTCCCTTTGTCCTCGAGAGAAGGAAAGTTTAATTCAAGGAGCTACGCATCTTGGACTTTCCTTTGTGCCACATCCGCCTCTGTAATAAAAGGCATCCACTCTGTGAAAGGAGCACTGTGCCACAATTTGATTACAGGCAGCACATTTTTGCAGCATGAGTCCATAAACATAGGCTCAGGCATGCTAGGCGGTAGCCTCAAAGCTGCCTGGCGGAAGCGCTCGATGTATACAGACATGCTCTTTCTTTCTCTGGACGACCTCTATGAGAGTTGACATCATCATGTCCATCCCTCATTCATAGAATCGGTCGATGATGAGAGTCTTCAGGTCCTCGAACGATAAAATACAGTCATCCGAAAGACTGCAGAACCACTCATAGGCTACCCACATACAGGGCTCCTATGAATATATTGGTGAGGAGGGCATCGTTCTTTGGAAGGTGCCCTGCTATTGAGGTGAAGTACCTTAAGTATCATCGAGGAGACTCCTTTCCATCAAAGGTTGTGAGCATCTACGGATTATATTTGGAAGGGTAGACTACGTTGTCCCACTCGACAGGATATGGCTGTCGAATCCCCATATTTCGGAGTGCTGCTTGCTTCTCTTTGGCATCATAGCGAGCATATAGTTCCTTAAGGGCCTATTGTATCTCGGTTGACATTGCAGGACCTGTGGTCGATGGAGTAGATGATGATGGTGCCGCTTGGTTGTGATGGACAGCTTACTGGATCCGTCGTTAGCTGTCGGGTCAAGCACAGGTGTGGAGGCAGTGGGCACCAAACTCCCCTTGATCTCTAGTACGATAGAAGACAAGGATTTTATTGTAGCATTTAACATATCTAGGCTCGTCTCTGGAGCTTCAATACGTTTCAGCTGGTCAGACGCTTCACTATTGTCCGCCTCGTCGCCATCGGCCATAAATACGAACCTTGTGTATAGATGGGTGGAAAGGACAGTAGACCCTTCACTCTCTAGCTCAGATGCCTGCTCCTCGTTGTCTTGAGGATGAACTGGAAGGTTGCAGTATTCTTCAGACTCATTATGGTTGCTACCCCCAATCTGGTGGTTAGCTGCGCATGTGGAGGCATCCGTATCATATGGTTCCTCCTCAGACTGGAATAAGGTGTTGTCATGGATGGTGGGGGGTTGGCTACCCCCGACGTCTGACATGGTACCCAACAGAGATTTGGAACACGTGCCTTGGAACACACCTGTGCGGGGTACCTTCGCCTTGTTACTCTTGGGCCGTTTCTTGGGCTTGGTGGCCAAGATGGGAGGATTATTAGATGACTTTTTGAGAGATTGAGAACCATGTGTCACTTTGTACGTAGCAATATAGAGTTCATCTTCGTCTGCGCTTGTCAACCCCTGTCGAACTTTTGACGTTCGGATGTTGTTGGCTGTCGTCTTTGGAAGATAGAACGCCTCCTCGGCGGTACGTGGCTGACTGTTGACAGCAATAGTTGATGGTAATCTGGGTACAATGATGCCTTGATTTAGGCGTGCCCTGTACCGCAGATTCCTCTTCCGTCTTACGTTTGTTTGAAAGCATCAAGTCCTCCACCTCTGTACCCCCATTGTACGTACAGGGAAGCTGCACGTGGGTACGATCAGAGAGGGTCAGGCGAGGCAGACTCCTATCATGCTTACAGGAACGTTGCTTGCATGAGTCCTTCTCCATGGGATGTACCCCTGGCTTACATCACGTACCGGAGTACTCAAGCACAGAGGGGTTTAACTGGTCGAGGTATCGAAGCACGGGGACCAGTTTTGTATAACTTCCCATCGGCTGCGTGTGTGACTGTCAACACAAGCCTTTGGTCGGTTATTGGCATAGAATGTTTGTTGTACAAGGCACGTACTGCCTTGGATTTCTTTTTACTACCTCCAGCTGGTGTATAGTATTCAGAATCCAATGAGGGCTCGCCTGATGGGATGGCAATTTTGTGGAAGATAGATCTTCTCATCGGTAAAGCTTCCTTTATGAGGAGTTGAACCACTACATGCTTCCTTCGAGGTTGAACCCTCGTCAGGCCCGCCATAAGGGCATTGTCTTCCTCGTCGTACTTTCCCAAAGCAGGGAATCGAGTGAGGTGGCATGGCCGCAGTAGCAAAAATCTTCTCTGGGGCTTCAGCATTTAGAGGGTTCTGGATCCCAGTCCCCTCTATCGTGCTGCTCGTCGTAGCCGCCTTGGACACTGAGATACGTCGAGTCTTCTTCGATTTTACGAACCGCTTTGAAGGACTTGACTTTTCTTTAGAAAGTAGATCATCAAAAGCTTGTTGGTTGAAGCGTACGACCAGCAACTTCCGGGAAGATCCCAGCAAGTTGTCATTATATTGCGTCACCATCTTCTCATTGAAGGAGAAGGTAGTCCCCAGCGGAGTCACCATTTTGTTAGACATCACAAAAGGTTATACGAACTTTTTGTTCATTGAACTTAAAAAAGGTACAATCGATTCTTATGCGAGAAAATCTAAGTACAAGAATTATGGAAAAGTGTGACGGTAGAGATTGAGCACTACAATGGCTCCTTTACTCCGTTGACGATCTGACGACGAGTTGGACTTGCTTTGGCTTTCTGGTACCTTTGATGGAACTCTAGGGTTACCGATCAAGAGGATGCCGGAGTTAAAGACTTTGAAGCTCTGCATTTTCCTTCTGCTTCTTTTCTCTCTATGTGTCTCCTCCTCCTCCTTTTTTAAAGGAAAAACTCCTTCTATTTATAGGGAAAAGGAGTCACATATGCGATGTGCACTCAGATTTGAGATATGAAGGAATCTGCTGTCATTATACAGTGCGGGCTTCTGCTGAGCTAACACAAGGTGGACGTCGAGATTCTCTTCTATCGAGATCTTGGGTGGTTATCAAAATAATCGAAGGAGGAGACACGTGGCACGTGTCTATTGCTGGGAATCCTTTTGTTAAGATGAAGACGAGTAGATCTTGGATTTCATCTCAGAGTAGAATTCTATTTGATCTTTAGGAGGCTATCGATTTAAACAAACCGACTTGATACGACCTTTATCAAAAGAGCAAACTTCGTCCTGATCTGAGTTTTAAACCAATTGATAAGATATTTACACTTATCAATAAGATCAACCTCTGTCCTACCTTTGAGAGTGGCAGTTTAAACAAACCAATTGGGTGGGACCATGCAACATGTGCCTCTAGCGAGGTCTTAGTGCTGCTGCACTTTTGGTGCGACGAGTAGACTGTTCTCCTGGAGACAACGGAGCCTCTGCGCTTTCAGGCGACAAGTAGACAATGTTTCGAAGACGATGGAACCTCTGTGCATTTGAGCGACGAGTAGGCTATGTTTTGAGTGGTAAAGTCAATGTGCTTTAGGGCGACGACTAGGTTGTGCTTCAGGCTAACGAGGTTACTATACTTTTGGAGCGGCAGGCGGACTTGTGTTGGATGCAATAGTGTTTCTCAAGTCTTTGATGAAGGGGGTTGAGCATCTGGGACGAAGCAGAGGTCTATGCCATTGAAGCTGGGATGATGTGAAGTCATTACCAATATGTGCCTCCTGCTGGCGCAGGATTGTAGCTGTGCTTCTGGTTTGAAGAAGCTGTCTTTGAAGTCTTCTTTAAGAGCAATTAATGACAGCTCTTTAAGGAACGACTCCCTCTTGATTGCCACCGTTACTTGGAGAATTTCAAGGGGTCTTTTAATGGTCTAAGACTTAGTCGAATGAACCTATTTAATGGGGTTCATCGTGCTGAGTCCTAGGTTCATCCCATTAATGTGGGATTTTGACTGACGGCCTCGTGGCCTATGTCTTGGACTACTCCTGCCCTATATAAGGAGGAGTTTCTTCCGAAGAGTCATGTCTTCCTCTTTTTGTCCTTCAACACCATGCTGGATCCAGACTTAGCTTCGAACGGCCATTGGCCTTGCCTAAGTCGAATTTTGGTTGAGGATCCCTTCGTTCAAAGGAGCTGTGCCTTCTTAGAAGAATTGCTGATGATCTTCAGGATATGCTGGAACGCTTCTCATGGAGAGTCCGAACCTGAGTGACATCTTCGAGGTCTTGGAGGTCATGACGAGCGAGTTTGGTCTGTTTGCCAACATGAAGCACAGCAGGTTGTGCTCTGCCCTGCCCATTGGCGGCTGCGCACTTCCGTTGGGCTGGAAGAGCCTCAGAAGCTTATGCGCTTTTGAAAAGGGACTCCTGTCGTACTGAATTCTCGCTCGGGCCAATAGCTGCTTTAGGAAGAGCTGCTCATCTGAGAGGGGAGTGATGTGGTGGTAGACTTTGATGGTGACTGTATTCACATCTTCTATCCACAGTCCTCCCTCTCATGACGATTACACTGTGAAGATGAACCCCATCGTAGATCCAAAGGAGTTTTTAGTTCATCGTATGTAATCACAAACACTATGTAACAGATCCTTGTAATTAGGAAGTCTTCTTTTATGTAATTGTGACGAATGTGTAATAGACTCTTGTAGCCATGATTTAACAAAAAGAACTATGTAGGAGTTTTTAGTTCAGCGTATATAATCACAAACACTTTGTAACAAATCCTTGTAAATAGGAAGTCTTCTTTCATGTAATTGTGACGAATCTGTAATAGACTCTTGTAGCCATGATTTAACAAAAAGAACTTTCCTTGAACTTTTCATCTATTTTTTATGAGTTTGTCTTTTTAGTTGGCGTGCTTAACCGCCTGCGCTTCTATGAAGCTGGGTTGGTAGCGAGAGCACCAACCTACGTCGTTCGTCATCTGCGCCTTTGTGAAGATGGGTGGGTAGCGAGAGTACCCACCTGCGGCTTGTGTCACCCAGCGCTTTTTTATGCTTCTACACCACAGTGTGTGTGTGTCTATGTGTCCGAGTCCACGTATCAGTGTGTGTGTCAAAGTGTCCTGGTTGTGTCCTGTATATGTGTGTATCCATGTGCTCGGATCTACTGTCGGGATTATGCTTATATCTATGTGTGTGTGTCAAAGTGTCTAGTTGTGTCCGAAAGAGGGTTAGGGTTTACCTAGTGGGGAGGAAAGAAGGAGGACAACTTGAGGGAGCTACTACGCCAGAATTCACGATTCTTGACGGTCCAGAACCGGCGTAAATTTCAATTTTTGACGGTTTTAGACAGTCGGATGGTCCGTTGAAAATTGTACTACAGCAAAAAAATGACGGTTTTGAACCATCACTACGTAGTAAATTAAACTACAGACATAGTCTATCACAAATTAATTGAAGGACTATATCTTTCAAATAACCTGTGAATGTTTTTATATCCTTTGGGACTGATATGATCTGTCATTTTTCTGCAAATGTAATTAAAAAAGTTATAAATAAAATATATAAACAACTTAAATCATTCGATAACATATTGCATATAAACGAGTCCAATTATGCAGTAACTTGAATTGATATTTGCATATAAACAACACAAATAACTCATATTATCACCAACTCCAATCAAAATTTGTAGTCATAAGTATTCATAATTTGTCTTGTACACATAGCATTCAAAAAAAGAGTACTACTACAACATATTTTTGCTTAGTACTAAAACTAGATAAACAAAAACCTAATTGCATAACTTCACACCCTAATATGTTGAACAAATACTTTTGGCCAATTAATCAAGTGGCCAAGCATAATATCTCCAAGCTTCTATCTCCGTCAAAAAAATCTGTATCTTCGTCAAATACTTCGTCAACAATAATATTATAAGCATCTTCGTTTGGTGGAGCATCAATGTTCAAACGTCCAAAAGCAACATGCTTTCTTTTGAAGTCTTTTAGAAAACATATTTTAGGAAAGGTAAATTGATCAGGTGCCTGCATCCATCAAAACAAAGAATAAAATAACATTAAGTATTGATCAGTGATGGCACTGAAGACCAAGAGTCTAATACATGGACAGATGCAGAAAGTTTACTACTTTTAGAAGCTGTTCTTAAGCATAGAGATGACTGGGATCTTATTGCTCAGTATGTCCGGTCCAAGACTAAACTTGAGTGTATTGCACATCTTATACATTTACCATTTGGTGAACATATGTTAGGCCCTACTAGTAGTAAGTTGGATATAGGCAACCAAGCAGTAAAGTAACACAAGTCAAAGCAGCCAAAAGTTCAGTAATGGAACTATCTGAAGAGTCCATCAAGGCTGTTGGTGAGCAGCACATTGATACTGATGAACAGGAGAAAGCATTCGATGTGTCTTCCCCAGCTTGTGCTTTAAAATGGAGACATTTTACATCTTTCAGCGATGCTATAGATTCACTAATGAAGCAGGTATGTCTCTTGTCTATAGTAGCTGGTCCACAAGTAGCTACTGTAATAGCAGAATCCGCTGTTGCGGCATTGTATCATGAGAACCCTTGTGCACTAAAGGCCTTTGAGATTGATGAAGATGAAGTTGCTAAGGTTGGATCACATATAATGAAGGATGAGCTGGAGATTGAGTTGAAGGTTGAGGGTCAGGATCTGAAAGAGCATAGGAAAAAAGGGATGAAAGAGCTTGATCTAGAGAAAATTTTTGGTGCGGAAACTTTCGGATTAGAGCTTTCGTTGCTACAGTTATTGGGGCAGCAGCTGCTCATGCCAAACTATTGGCAGACCAGGAAGAGAGAGAAATAGAGCTTCTAATGGCATCCATAATTGAAATGCAGCTGAAGAAGATAAGAAGTAAAATGAAGCATTTCCAGGAGCTGGAGCTTATCATGGAGAAGGAATATGCCCAAATATCAGCATCTTAAGGAATCGATACTTGAAGAGTGGGTACGCATCTTGCAGCAGGCATTTCATTCAAGAATCCCCAGATAGAGGGACAGTGGACTTCCCAAATTCCTACCGAACGCTAACATGTAATGGATTCTATTAAGTACATCAATTGTAAGTTGGCAAGTTGAGTCTCTTGTATATATATATATTTTTTTTGAGTCTCTTGTATATATATATATATATATATATATATATATATATATATATATATATATATATATATATATTTTATATATATATATATATATATATATTTTATATATATATATATATATATATATATATATATATATATATAAAATATATATATATATATATATATATATATATATATATATATATATATATATATATATATATATATATATATATATATGTTGTGTTATAGTGATATATGTGATGAGAGGAAGGAAGGGTATCAGTTGAGGTATTTGTTCAGTAAAGGTAATGAGGGAAGGGTCATGAGTGAGTGTTCAAGTATAGCTTAAGTTGTTCATGGACTCTTCTGCCTGATGTTTACATGACACCACAGCAGGATTTGCCGAGGACTGGCCACAGACAAGAGCAAAGGAAAGCCTTGGTTTGGCCTGAACTTTGAATCGTAGATTTATATGGCATATCATTCGGTAGGATACGTGAGGTCTTAGACAGAAAAGATGTTGATGGTTGAACATGATACCTATTTTTGCTTCACTAAAACTTCCAGGTATGTATTCTGTAGAACAAATATTTATATCAATATTTTGAACAAGAGCAAATTTTTGACCACAATTGTACTAGAGATGTAACAGAATTACCTATTTCCTATTTCCTACTTTGTAATTTGGTAATTTGGTAGGTTAAGTTCGTTAAGTATAAGCCTATCTACCTGAGAAGTACTACGAAGCTCTGAAGCGGACTGACTTGATGACGTAGCATTAGTCTTTTGTATCAGTATTGCTACTTGTTCTTTGAGCAGTGTACTTATATCAGTTTCCATATCCTTGTTTTTTTGTAGTTGTTAACGAACAATCTCTCTACTTGCGTTGAAGCATGAATCTCAGTCTTTGATACACCTCCACCCATGCCACGAACAAAACCCTTCTCATCATGCCCACATACCTAAGAAAAAAATCATCTAAATTAAAGGTATTTCACTAGTAGTCTAACAATGAGGATTAAATTGAGAAAACATATACTAAAATTTTAATCTCACAAACCATTGCAACAGAATCATTGTCCAAATCTTTTTTTCCTACAACAACAAAATAAAAATCATATATATGATCAAACAAAAACAAAATTAATTACCATAATCAATAGGACTTACAATGTTAACATTCGAGACATTTGAGGATTCAGGATCACTACTCTTGGTCATATGTGTAGCCAATTATAACTCGGTTCTATTTATCTCACCAGTAGGACTCTCCTTTTTCGACATCAGATCACAGAAAGTAAGCATATTAATTTTCACCGCAAAAAAATATCTTAAGAAAAAACATATAAAGAAGATAAAGAAGTATATAAATTAATTACCATCCTATGTGCTATCCTAGCACATCCGGTCCTACCAGTTGTGTGTTGTACCTTAATAGTTGCCCTAGCTTTCTTACCTGCTTCACGATGCATCTTATCTTCATTGGTAGAGCAGAAGTCAACAAAATCTTTCCAATCTTCTTTCTTAACAATTATCTTGTTTGGCATATTTCTTTTTCGTTCAGCAGCCATATTATGTTTATCACAAGCATGTCGAAGGGAACATTTCCAATTTTTTCAAGAAGTGTTAGCGTACTTCAAAATCTTAGCCTTATAAATTCCAGGTACAGCATATTTATACTACAAAGACAATTTGAATATCACACGTACATAAAGATTTTACATAAGAACTTGAATAAATTGAGTTTACTCACGGCAACACTTTTCCATATGTCATCTTTGATGGTTTTTGGAACTCTTTTCCAAGAACTAATTGCAGGTCGACAATGTGCCCTTATTATCTTTCCAATAGTCAATGAAAATTGTTCTGATCCAATGTCAACAGGCCGTCCATAATCGTCGAAAATAATTTGATTAGTGGTACCTAATAAAGTATTTAAATAAAAAGAGATTTAGTAACAATGATTCAGTAATAAAAAATTAACGTTGGGAGATGAATTGGGAGATGAATTAAATAAAATAGCAATTCAGTAATAATGACTCGGTACAAAAAAGACAATAATGGACACTACTTAACTGACATTCGTAGAAACCTACTTAACTATGCTTGTAGCGGACAAGGCCTTTATTATGTTCGTCATATATTACAATAATTTTACATTCGAAAAATAAAGCAACACTAGAATTAAGATTAAGGAGAAAACAGAAAATACTTATGATTGCCGGAGGGGTCATCTTTCAAAGTTCAATATAACTTGAAAAGCACCCATATCTAACTCAGAGGATGAGGAATAGAAAGTAGTATCTTTTTTTAAGTGCGAGGACTATATGTATATACTTCTATAATTTTGAAATACTAATCTTAATACCTTGATAATTGATAGCTCAATATTAATTTTGATAATTGATAGATCGATAATATTTTGATAAGCCAAGTAAATATATGTGTATATCCAACAGATATTCAACCCATAAACTTCTATAATTTTGAAACAAAAATATTGTTTAAAACCCTTAATACCTTGTGCAGACATTTCTCAGACTTTAGAAAACCTTTCGTGGGTCAAAAAACAACCATAATCTCATCTTTTATAAGGTTCTCCTAACAAAAATATTAGATTTGTTATGAAATATAGTACTAATTGCTAGAATACAATTCTAAAAAAATGCTATAATGCACTAAACTTAGTTTTCTATGTTTAAATGAGAACGAGATATTGCAAATCCTGTTCTGTCTGGACATGTTACAATACTATAGAAAATGAACTTTAAGTCAAAGTCATTTCATGAATATTTGATCATGAAGATATTGATATGAAGCTACTTGACTGTCTAACATTTTGATCCATAAAGTGTGGCTAGTCTGTAATGAGCAGTATGATGCTTGTAGCTGTATGTGTCGTTCATGCAGATGCACATTTTTGGATGTTTCTCTAATTAACTATGCTTTAAAACTAAATTACCTAAACCAAAACTGAAGTACTTCACCTAAACAAATCATAATGAAGTAATAGAATAGCTGGCTTGAAAAATCTTTTGCTTCCATGGTTTCCAATTTGATCCTTTCTACATCTCGACAGTCACAACACCCTTATCAAACTTTCTCCGTACGTCACATACTCACAATATAGAAACTATATTGTACAGTTGTTGGTCACTCTTAAAAAAATTAAGAAACAACCGCCTATAGAAAGTTCAATATGAATTATTATGAGTAATGGCAGAAATTGGCTATGGACTTCCTAGTATAAGAAGAGACGGTCTAATGTGTAGTTGTAATAAGAAATAAGGAATCTATTTCAAATGAGCTGCCGTAATATTCTTACAGAAACCACATCCCGGTCAGGTCCATCACCACTCATCATTGCCTGAAACTTCACCTGGAAGCCTGTGTTCATCATTATCATCAACGAATCTTCTCTCTCTTTGCTTATAGCTTTTATGTTCATCACAAGCAATGTACTCCATGAAATATCTCATTGCTTCTTATAATGTGTATTTTTCAGCTATAGAGCCTACTATAAAAGTCTTGTTTCGTCCATACTGTTTGTATGTTTTCATCATCCTAAAAATAATATAACTATAATTAGTAAAACGTCAAAGGAATAAAACATAAAGCAAAGAGTTTATTCCTTATCTTTACCTCTCAAAAGGATGTTGGTGTTTTTGCCTTTGGACTAGAAAAGATAGTCCCACATCGGCTACACAAAATGGTGAGTATCTCATTATAATGCATTGCTTGTGTTGAGGTGTGCACATGAGGTGTGGTGGGCACAAGTATGTGTCATGTGGGAGTATTTTCCTAGAAAGAAAAAAGGATCAATTCCAACAAAGAGATAAGTTAATTTTTGTTGTGCAGACTCGGACTCGGACACGGACTCCAGGATGTCTCGTCCATGCACGGGAGTGTTCGGGGTGGTAGGCGTGGACTGGCACACTTCTATGCTGATTGTGGGATGATCTAAAATATTAAACTCTATTTTTGAGTATTGGTATTTTAGTCCCACATCGGATAGGAGAAGAGCTGAAGTCTCAACTCCATTCTATAAATAAAGCCCCTTGGCCTCCTTTGAAAGATGCACCAAGAAGAGAGTTAAGGTAGTCTGTAATGTCCAGGAAGCCCGTTCAAGTCTCAAATATTGACTTACAAGCGTTCCATAAGTTCTTTATGAACTTGCTGGTTCCTGGAAGCAGATAGCGTTGGGGCGAATCTTGCTTTGAGCAACGGTGATCTTAATCACCCCAGCAAGAACCTTTTCCCTTCTTCTTTCTTCTTTTTTCTCCTTCATCTGAGTTGTAACTCAGTTCTGTCCGTCTGTAACTGCAATTGTAAGGAAGAACGTGAGATTTATTTTCTGAACTCAGTTCTGTCCGTCAGCAACTGCGATTGTGAGGAAGAATGTGAGATTTACTTTCTGATTATTGTTGCTTTTGTAATCAGATTCATATTATAGTATTCCTTTTGGATCTCGAGAATAATCAGAAGGTGAACGTTTGTTGAACCTCTGATCTCGACATCGAGTCTACCATCTTTGATCAAGCCCCGGGACTAATAATCTCAAAGCAAGATCCTTGTAGATGGAGAACTCTCGTGCTTCTCTCATCGATACCAGCTTTAACAAGTTGGAGAAATTCGACGAAGAATATTTCCAAATCTGGAAGAGGAAGGTCACCCTTAATCTTTAACTCGTGGACGTTGACCATGTGTTGATTGAGGATGAATCGACAATTCCAGAAGGAGGAACTGCCGATGCTATTGCTGCTGTACTCGTCAAGCAGAGCAAATAGAAGAGAGAAAATAGCATCTGTAAACTGCTGATTCTCAATTCTATGGAAGACTCTCTGGCAGAGTCATATTCCAAGAAGGTGAAGGCTAAAGAGATCTGGGATTCTTTGGGTAAGCTATATGAAGATGATGAGAACAGGTCCAAAATCTTTATCGTCGAGAAGTACCACAAGTGGCTCTTCGAAGACGAGATGGCGATGCTACCTCAAGTAAAGGAATTCCTAAAATTATGCCAGAAGTTAGATGACGAGAAGATGCCCCTCGTCAACAAGTTTGTCATTGGAGGGATAGTCTCGAAACATTCTGCTGGTTGGAGCAACTTCTATGCTAGAATGCATCGGAAGAAGCTGGACATTAGCTTGGAAGATATTCTACAAGAGATCCACGTTGAGGACAAAATGCGATCTCAACAGAAGATGGACTCTCTATCCAAACAACTGGCTAACTCCAACTTGGTGCAGACAAGAGAGTTCAAAGGGAAGCAGGTGGCTTCTCATCATAAGAAGAAGGACTCTACAAATCTGAAAGTGAAGGGTCCTTCGTTCAAGCAACAGAAGTCCAAGTCCCACGTGACTTGCTTCAACTGTGGCAAAAAGGGTCACTACAAGAGTGAATGCAAATCCAAGCCCAAACAAGCTGAGCAAGGTGAGCCTAGCAAGGTTTCCATGGTTTCTAACATTGTTGCTATGATTGCTCAGGTCACAGCTGTGGGGGCTGACTGTGAAACCCATGTTGTATTTATTAATAAAAAGTGTTATCATTAATATTTCTAAAATTATTATTAATATTATTATTATTAAATATTTTGGGTGAAAATGATTTCGAAAATAACTTACAACATGGACTTTTGATTTTCGGACCCAGACCCGAGTCCGAGCCCAGACCCAAGCCTGAGCCTAAACCAATCTTTTTCCATTTTTCTTAATCCTGATTTTGACTTGGTTAATCATTATTAATTAAAAAAATATATATATAAAACTTAGTCTTCAGCTGGTCCCGTAGGACCAGCATGTTTGGCTTGACCCCCTCCCATCTCCTATTCAAACTCCCCCAACTTACTCCTGTCCACACACGTTCCCCATCACTTCCCTTTTAATTCACCCCACTACCCACTTCTCTCTTCACGAATTCATTAGCAGAAGAAGAGATAAACTCTCATCTCTCTCTCTCGTACTCTCTCCCTCTCTGTTCTCTCATCTCACCATTTTCCCTCACCAAAACCCACTTCACCAACTCCCTCAACCGCACGCCCCTTCCCGTCGGCCACCGCCTCCGCGTGCACCCCCAGACCCGCGCCCCACTTCGCGGCCGAGCTCCGGCGACCGTCGATCCGCCCCGTCGCCGTCTTCCCCGCACGCCCAAGCCGCCGACAGCCTCGGCCACCAGCGCCGACTCCGGCGCGCGCCCGTGCGCCAGCCCCTCCGGCGACAGCGCGCCCGACCGTTCCCGTCCGGCCACCCCGCGCGGCCATCCGCGTCCGCCGACCAGCGCTTCCCCGAGCGCCTTTGGCCGACCAGCACCCCTTTGGCGCCATCTCCGCAGCCCCGCGCCCCTTCGCGGCTTTCTGGTAGCTATCTTTCCGGCGCCCCCTTCGCCGCTGTTCTTTGGGACAGCACTTCTGGTCAGTTCTTCTTGGGCCAGCACCCTGCCATGCCCTATTTCTGAGTTCTTCGGCGTTCGGCGTCGTCGACGTTGGTTCCAGCGCTGATTTCGGGAACGTCCCTGATTCTGGATTCTTCTTTCTTTCTAATTATTCATCTGAGAGCTCTAGCCGAGCAACCCGAGGTATAACCCCTGTCCCGCTATTTTATTATTATTTGTCGATGATGAAATGGTCCCCGATTCCCTTTGGGAATTCTGTATTAGCGACGTCGTATTTTTCCGGGACTTTCGGAAAGGTCCCGTGGATTATTTTGCATTCCCGGAATATTTCGAGAATTTATTTGTGGCATGGTTTAGCTTTTCGGAAATTTCCGGGAACGTTCTGTGATTTTTGGATTTGGAATCGGACTTCCGAAACTATTTCGGGTCGTCCCGATTATTCTGTGGATTGTTGTGGATATTTTATATATATAAAATGTGGGTTTTTCCCTGGTTTGGGACTTGCAGGAATTATCGGCGCTAATTTCCCAGTTTTTGGGTTGACCAAAAACAGAGGAGATGCTGCCCAATTTTTCCGTAAATCCTGAATTAATTTCAAAATGAATTTAAAATGATTTTCGGAATTTATTCGATATTTAATTTTGGGGTGACGACCGTATCGGTCAATGGACCCGGCTAAGTGCAAACGATACCGGCCCGCCCGAACGTTGAGGCAATTAGCCAGATGAGGATCGGACCATTATCTGAGACTTATGATTTATCATTATTTTATTATTTATTTTTGTTTACATTTATTTAATATTTTCAGTTAGGACTAACGGCAGTTTATTCTTATTTCAATTTATGTAAATAAATTGTAATGGGCATAAGCCCAGCTGACTGGTCTGTGACTGTAATAGCTTATATTTCCTGTCATTTTCTGGTTTTGCGAGTTTTTAATGTTTAACGATTAAAATGATTAAAAAGATATTCTCGTATAAAATTAATTAATATTTTCTCACTTAGAATTTACCAGTTTATTAATAAATAAAAGTCACATATTTCTCACTAAAATCAGAAAATTAGTTTTATAGTATATTTCATAAAATTACCAAGTTTTCATAAATAACCTGGCAGCGACGTTGTTTTCCCAAATTCAAAGTTAAATAATCGTTTTCCCTCGTATTTAATCAACGCACTTAATAACCGTATTTTTCTGTGTTTAGTTAATTAAATAATTAAAATTTGGACTAGGACGTAAATAGAGATTACAACTAGCATAGTTAAGTTGGTTAACCTGAAAGCTGAGTCTATCTCTCGAATGTAGGAATTCGAGGACAACTCTAAACTTCCCGTCTCGAAGTCGTCCACCTCTCTAGTCATTTTCCTGAGGCAAGTATAGTTTATGTTAGTTTACAGTTATTTATTTAATCGCTTTACTGCATGTCTAAGCCACGATGCAAACACGAAACTCTCTCCGAGAGTACTGTACTGTAACTACTGTAACTATTGGGGACTGGGGGAGTAGTGTAATGAGTATGACCACATCCAAACTACTGTAACTACTGTAACTATTGGCTTACCCCTCATACACACGGGGATAAGCTGTACCCTCCTGTAACAAACCCAAGCCGGTCATATGTCATTACCTGTTCAAATCACTGTTTTATACTGTAACAAACCTGTTTTAAAACTGTTTAGTACTGCATGATTCTATTTCTTATTTAACTGTTTAAAAATTAGCATGAATTGTACTTTGCTTCCTCCTGACTGGAGATATATTTTTAGGCGATATTGAGGATGCTGAGCTGTGTTACAATAGCTATTACGACCCTGAGTTGTACCCCGTTGTGCTGCCAAAGTCCCCGCAGGAGGACGATGGAACTGAGGCTGATAGATAGATTTTCCATTTTCTGCATTTTGTTTAATTCAAAATTTTGTATTTCCCTTCAGAACAATTTCTATTGTATTTAAATTTCAGTTTAATAAAGTTTAATTCCGATATTGAGTTGTGACAAATTATAGTGTTGTTGTATGGTTACCTGCTACTGAACAGCTTACTGCCGCCATCTCAACAATGGTGTAGGCTGGGCATGATCCGACTAGACCCAGATTATTGGGATCGGGTCGTGACATGTTTTCAGTGGTGGCCCATGCAGGTCGTTTCCTACAACAACTTAGGAAAACATACTTAGAAACAATTAGAACACTAGAACATTGATTTATCACGACATAGGACCAAATTATATAAATAAATATTTTTGTTTGATTATAGACTGGTAGGATACCTTGCTTATGTGTGCATCCTAAACCTTCCAGAGAATGGCCACTGACAAGACCAATCCTGTTGACGATGAGGTGTCATCTCCGGATCATACCCTATCTCCTCATCCAAGTCCAGGGTTTTCTCCCTCGCGGCTGATTGACCGTCCCCATAATGCATCCAGTAAAGTTTTTACTATACTGGCGATTCCTACCTCTTCTCAAACTGAGTTGCATTTCCTTGGTGGAGTATCCATTCTTGTTGCTCCACTAGTACCAGCAAACACCTTCCAAATGGTTGCCCTATTTCAAGAAATCCTGGAGTTCCAGAAAGCTTAAGATGAAGCCCAGCAGGAACAGATGAATATCACGAGAGAAAACATGAAGAACGTCAATGATGTAGCCTTAGTTATCTCCAACCAAGTTGGAGCGAAACCTCGTCCTAGGAGGGATACCCCTGAATCTAGAAGATATTTGGGCCCTATCAAGTACTCTACTTTCTGGCAGTCTTGTCGTAAGAGGCTATTGGCTTGTGACTACTGCAATAGGCCTGGTCACCAAGCCAATAATTGTCGTAAGAGATTGGGAAATATTTGGCATGTGGATCTGCTGAACATCGGGTAAAGGATTGCCCTTATCTTTCCCTCATACCAGAGTACCTATCCCAGTTGCACCTGTTGTGCCACAACCTAGGGACTCTCTTCCTATCTAGCAGACCTTGCCTCCTACAATAAGGCATGATACAGACTCGAGGTTCATAGAAGATGAAGCAGTTGGAGACTGCTCATGCAAGATCCAGAGCCATGAAGATTAATACCTAGGACTGCTGAATAGCATTATCTATTGTTATAAGAAGTTGTAACCCGATGTCCTTAGATCAATCATGAGAGTCTTGCTGTAATTCTCCTTCAAGAATAAAACTTCTTAGTTACACCTTTATGGCAGATGTTTTTCCTGATAGTCTTCCCGGATTATCCCAGATCTAGACATAGGATTCACCATTGACCTAGTCCCCGGCTCTTTCCCTATTTCTAAAGGATGTTACAGAGTCAACCCGAAGGAGGCCAAGAAGATGAAGGACCAGACCAATGAACTGAAGGCTCTGGGATTCATTCGAGACGGAGCTTCACCTTAGGGAACACCTATCTTGTTTGTGCCCAAGAAGGATAGAACAACGGATGTGCATCGATTACCAGACACTAAAGAACAAGTACCTTTTTCTGGGTTGATGATCTGTTTGATCAATTTGAGTGGATTTAAGGTGTTTTCGAAGATTGACCTGATCACCATTAGATCGAGGTCAGGGAAGAGGACATTTCTAAGACGGCATTCAACACCAAGTAGGGATTCTTGGTCATGTTGTTTGGACTGACGAATGCTCCTACTGTGTTCATGAATCACATGAACAGGGTCTTTCATGAGTATTTGGGTCAGTTTTGTTGTCATCTTCATTATTGACATTCTGATATATTCGAAGACTGAAGAAGAGCATGAAGAACATCTGAGGAAAGTTCTGGAAACTTTGAAAAAAAGAAGTTTTATGGTAAGTTATCTGAACGTGGATTTTCTTTGACAAGGTGGATTTATGGCCATGTTGTCAAGAGAAGAAATTTCGATGGAAGATAGCTGTGGTTGAAAAGTGGTATACCCCAAGTTCAATTCGGAAGTTTCTTGAACTTGGCTGGCTACTATCAGAAGTTCATGAAGGATTCGCCAAGATTGCTGAGCCGATGACGAAGCTCACTTGGAAGAATGAAGAGTTCATCTGGACGAAAGATTGCCAGGCGGCATTGAGGAGCTGAAGAAGAGACTTACCACTACACCAATCCTTGCGCTACCCGCAGGAACCGGTGGTTTCTCAATTTACAGTAATGCCTCTGGAAAAGGACTGTGTTGCATTCTTCAAAGTAATTGCTTACACATCTAGGCAACTACAGACTCATGAGAAGAATTATCCCACACCTAATTTGGAATTTGCTACAATTATCTTTACTTTGAAGCTATGGGAGCATGATTTTATGGAAAGGGAGTGAAAATATATACGGACTACAAAAGTCTGAAATATGTCTTCACTCAGGAAGAGCTGAATGTTAGACAAAGAAGATGGCTGAAGCTGATGAAGGATTTCAACGTCGACCCGCTATACCACCCGGGTAGGGCTAATGTGATCGCTGATACACTTAGTCGATACCCAGTGGCGATGTTCTTAACCAAGGAGTGGCACCTACTAGAAGACGTCGAGAAGCTTGGACTGGAGGGTATACTACCTGGAGATAGAAGGACGGAGCTGGATGTTGATTCAGTATTGATGAAGTTCGAGGCTGATAAACAAAATCAAGAGAACGTAGTTTCAAAACTAGGCACTTTGCAGGCTTAGAGATCAAGTGTTGGCAGGGATACTTGAGGGTTTCTAAATTGATCAGTAGTGGAACTCTGAAGAATGGTACGAGACTTTGCGTATCGGCTGACAAACGGAGGAACGAGTTGATGAAAGAAATGCACCAGTCGCAGTATTCCATATATTCAGGAGCTAATAAGATGTATCGGAATATGACTCCATTGATTGGTGCTATGGAATGAAGGACAATTCCAGGTATGGGATTAGATGTGAATTTGTCAGCATGAGGAATTTAGCAAAAGAACAACAAGTTTGTTGGAGCCGCTGGACAATTCGGAGTGGAAGTAGAAGCATATAACAATGAATTTTGAGTAAGGATTGCCTTGTTCCCAATGAGGGAAGGGCACCAATTGGATTATAGTGGACCGACTGACTAAGTCAGCACACTTTATTCCCTTCAAGGTTAGTTATTCACCGAGAAGTTTTGTACGAGAGGCACCCCTACCGGATTTATGGACTACAAACTGGCGGACAATCAAAGAAGATAATCCAGACGTTTGAAGATATATTGAGATTTTGCGTCTTGGAATTTAGAGGGTCTTGGGAAGACCAATTGCAATTGGTGGAGTTCTCTTACAAACAACAGCTACCAAGCGAGTATTAGTATGACTCTATTTGAAGCTCTCTATGGACGTCGTTGCCGTACACCACTTGCATGGGACGACGTAGGAGAAAGAGTACTGCTGGGTCCAGAGATGGTGACTGATGCAGTAGAGAAGGTGAATGCAAGCTTAAGATTACCCAAGACAGACAGAGGCATTGGATTGGTAGTAGTAGTCGACCGATGAAGTTGAAGAAGGAGATATCATTTCTGTGAAGTTTTTTCCTACCAGAGGAACAATCAATTTTGACAGAGCTAGAAATTGAGGCCAGGTACATCAGGCCATTTGAAGTTTAAGACGAGTTGGAAGTAGCGTACCAGTTAGCTCTACCAACTAATCTGGAGAGTGTGCAACGTCTTCTACGTCACAGCTCAGACGCTACATTTCGGATCCGAGTCATATTTTGGATAATTCAGAGTTGAAGATTGGACTCAACCTTTCAGTACCAGAGAAACCAGTTGCAAGCGTAGTCAGAGGTGAGAAGAAGATCAAAATTTGAGCCATCTCATAAATTCCTATTTCTTATCTTTTCGTTCTAAATTTGACTGATGTTGAGGAAGTTAGCCTAGTTTTGCAAGCTATCTCTTTATCAAGCTTGATCATGACGATATTTTATTGGGTGCACCCACTAAAATATTGTCTAATCAGGACCGGTGCATGATGGTCTGATCAACCTCGTGTACTTTGGTTCGCTTTTGTATTTTTTTCTACATGGATGATTTCATAAATGAAACTTGTCCCTAAACCGTCTCATCCACGACTGCATTAGAAATTCTTATTGTTGGACCTGAGTTACGGGCGTAGTACCCGTACCTGTTTAATTCTCCTACCCTGCCTTTAATTTCGAGGACAAAATTTTCTAAGGAGGGAAGATTGTGAAACCCATGTTTGTATTTATTAATAAAAAGTGTTATCATTAATATTTCTAAAATTATTATTATTATTAATATTATTATTATTAAATATTTTGGGTGAAAATGATTTCGAAAATAACTTACAACATGGACTTTTGATTTTCAGACCCAGACCCGAGTCCGAGCCCAGACCCAGGCCTGAGCCTAAACCAATCTTTTTCCATTTTTCTTAATCCTGATTTTGACTTGGTTAATCATTATTAATTAAAAAAAAATATATATAAAACTTAGTCTTCAGCTGGTCCCGTAGGACCAGCATGTTTGGCTTGACCCCCTCCCATCTCCTATTCAAACTCCCCCAACTTACTCCTGTCCACACACGTTCCCCATCACTTCCCTTTTAATTCACCCCACTACCCACACCTCTCTTCACGAATTTATTAGCAGAGGAAGAGATAAACTCTCATCTCTCTCTCTCGTACTCTCTCCCTCTCTGTTCTCTCATCTCACCATTTTCCCATACCAAAACCCACTTCACCAACTCCCTCAACCGTACGCCCCTTCCCGTCGGCCACCGCCTCCGCGTGCACCCCCAGACCCGCGCTCCACTTCGCGGCCGAGCTCCGGCGACCGTCGATCCGCCCCGTCGCCGTCTCCCCCGCGTGCCCTAGCCGCCGACAGCCCTGGCCACCAGCGTCGACTCCGGCGCGCGCCTGTGCGCCAGCCCCTCCGGCGACAGCGCGCCCGACCGTTCCCGTCCGGCCACCCCGCACGGCCACCCGCGTCCGCCGACCAGCGCTTTCCCGAGCGCCCTTGGCCGACCAGCGCCCCTTTGGCGCCATCTCCGCAGCCCCGCGCCCCTTTGCGGCTTTCTGGTAGCTATCTTTCCGGCGCCCCCTTCGCCGCTGTTCTTTGGGACAGCGCTTCTGGTCAGTTCTTCTTGGGCCAACACCCTGCCGTGCCCTATTTCTGAGTTCTTCGGCGTTCGGCGTCGTCGACGTTGGTTCCATCCCTGATTTTGAGAACGTCGCTGATTCTGGATTCTTCTTTCTTTCTAATTATTCATCTGAGAGCTCTAGCCGAGCAACCCGAGGTATAACCCCTGTCCCGCTATTTTATTATTATTTGTCGATGATGAAATGGTCCCCGGTTCCTTTTGGGAATTCGGTATTAGCGACGTCGTATTTTTCCGGGACTTTCGGAAAGGTCCCGTGGATTATTTTGCATTCCCAGAATATTTCGGGAATTTATTTGTGGTATGTTTTAGCTTTCCGGAAATTTCCGGGAACGTTCTGTGATATGTGGATTTGGAATCGGACTTCCGAAACTATTTCGGGTCGTCCCGATTATTCTGTGGATTGTTGTGGATATTTTATATATATAAAATGTGGGTTTTTCCCTGGTTTGGGACTTGCAGGAATTATCGGCGCTAATTTCCCAGTTTTTGGGTTGACCAAAAACAGAGGAGATGCTGCCCAATTTTTCCGTAAATCCTGAATTAATTTCAAAATGAATTTAAAATGATTTTCGGAATTTATTCAATATTTAATTTTGGGGTGACGACCGTATCGGTCAATGGACCCGGCTAAGTGCAAACGATACCGGCCCGCCCGGACGTTGAGGCAATTAGCCAGATGAGGATCGGACCATTATCTGAGACTTATGATTTATCATTATTTTATTATTTATTTCTGTTTACATTTATTTAATATTTTCAGTTAGGACTAACGGCAGTTTATTCTTATTTCAATTTATGTAAATAAATTGTAATGGGCATAAGCCCAGCTGGCTGGTCTGTGACTGTAAAAGCTTAGATTTCCTGTCATTTTCTGGTTTTGCGAGTTTTTAATGTTTAACGATTAAAATGATTAAAAAGATATTCTCGTATAAAATTAATTAATATTTTCTCACTTAGAATTTACCAGTTTATTAATAAATAAAAGTCACGTATTTCTCACTAAAATCAGAAAATTAGTTTTATAGTATATTTCATAAAATTACCAAGTTTTTATAAATAACCTGGCAGCGACGTTGTTTTCCCAAATTCAAAGTTAAATAATCGTTTTCCCTCGTATTTAATCAACGCACTTAATAACCGTATTTTTCTGTGTTTAGTTAATTAAATAATTAAAATTTGGACTAGGACGCAAATAGAGATTACAACTAGCATAGTTAAGTTGGCTAACCTGAAAGCTGAGTCTATCTCTCGAATGTAGGAATTCGAGGACAACTCTAAACTTCCCGTCTCGGAGTCGTCCACCTCTCCAGTCATTTTCCTGAGGCAAGTATAGTTTATGTTAGTTTACAGTTATTTATTTAATCGCTTTACTGCATGTCTAAGCCACGATGCAAATACGAAACTCTCTCCGAGAGTACTGTACTGTAACTACTGTAACTATTGGGGACTGGGGGAGTAATGTAATGAGTATGACCACATCCAAACTACTGTAACTACTGTAACTATTGGCTTACCCCTCATACACACGGGGATAAGTTGTACCCTCCTGTAACAAACCCAAGCCGGTCATATGTCATTACCTGTTCAAATCACTGTTTTATACTGTAACAAACCTGTTTTAAAACTGTTTAGAACTGCATGATTCTATTTCTTATTTAACTGTTTAAAAATTAGCATGAATTGTACTTTGCTCCCTCCTGACTGGAGATATATTTTTAGGCGATGTTGAGGATGCTGAGCTGTGTTACAACAGCTATTACGACCCTGAGTTGTACCCCGTTGTGCTGCCAAAGTCCCCGCAGGAGGACGATGGAACTGAGGCTGATAGATAGATTTTCCATTTTCTGTATTTTGTTTATTGCAAAATTTTGTATTTCCCTTCAGAACAATTTCCATTGTATTTAAATTTCAGTTTAATAAAGTTTAATTCCGATATTGAGTTGTGACAAATTATAGTGTTGTTGTATGGTTACCTGCTACTGAACAGCTTACTGCCGCCGTCTCAACAACGGTACAGGCTGGGCATGATCCGACTAGACCCAGATTATTGGGATCGGGTCGTGACACTGACTCTGACTGGTGGATAGACACTGGTGCGACCTGCCATGTCTGCTCTGACAAGGAATGATTCGTCACATACCAGCCAACTTCTGAGAAAGTTATCATGGCGAACCAAGCCCAAGCTAAAGTTCTGGGGGTCGGAACTGTGGAGCTGAAACTCACATCCAGGAACACTCTGACGCTTCATGGTATAAAGCACGTTCCGACGATTGCAAAGAACCTGATCTTTGGAAGCCTGCTTAGCAACGCAGGCTTGAGTATGGACATCAATGCTAGCCAGATGGTGATATCCAAGAAGGGAACATACTTCGGAAAAGCTTTTCAAACTGAAGGGATGTTCAAAATTCAGCTTGTAAACCAGTCAAATGTAATCAATGCAATCGCTCTTTCTGATTATTCTCTTAAGTTGTGGCATAATAGGCTAGGACATGTTCACTGTAAAAGAATTAACAAAATGTCCAGTCTAGGACTTATCTCCAAATGTGGGGGTAAGGTAGAGAAGTGTCAAGTATGTGCTCAGACAAAGATCACAAGGAAACCCTTTCATCGGGTCAATCAAAGCACAGATCTTCTGGAGTTGGTGCACTCCGATATTTGTGACTTCAAGCAATTCTCTACAAAAGCCGGGATAAAGTATTTCATAACCTTCATCGATGACTTCTCAAAGTACGCGTTCGTCTACTTGCTCAAGTCTAAAGACAAAGCGTTCGAGAAGTTCAAGGAGTTCAGGGCCGAGGCTGAATGGCAAACTGGACAACAACTCAAAAGGCTAAGAAGTGATCGAGGCGGAGAGTATCGGTCTCATGAATTCACATTGTTCTATAAAGAACATGGAATCATAAACGAGACTACTGCTCCGCATTCTCCTCAATCTAACGGAGTAGCAGAAAGGAAGAACAGAACATTGACAGAAATAATGAACTCAATGCTGCTAACTGCGGGTCTTCCTAAAAGCTACTGGGGAGAAGCTGCATTGACGGCCACTTTTATTTTAAATAGAGTGTCGTATGCAACTTCGGATGTAACTCCTCATGAACTCTGGTTCAGAGTCAGACCTAACTTGAATGTCATTCGAGTGTGGGGGTGTTTGGCTTATGTGAAGCTTCCAGATCTGAAGATTCAAAAGCTGGGAACAAGGACTACGAAGACGATCTTCTTGGAGTATACAAAGAAAAGTGATGCTTGGAGATTTCTTGATATTGAGTCAAATCATATCATCGAATCTCGCGATGCTGAATATTTTGAAGACAAGTTTGCAAGGCACAAGAACATTGTTCTAATGGACATTTCGGAGAATAATGAAGGTGCAAAGGAGACTGAGATCTTCAATGAGCCAGTTGTCCAAAATGAAGTTGTTGCTGAGGAGACAACGATTGAACCAGAACTTGCTGAGCCGTCATCAAAGCGAGCGAAGAGGCCGAAGAACTTCGGAGATGACTTCATCACCTATCATGTGGAAGTAGATCCGCTTACCTATGATGAGACGATGAAGACCAGAGATGTTATTTTCTGGAAGGAGACGATAGACAATGAAATTGAATAAATCACCTCCAATAACACTTGGGTGTTGGTTGATCTACCTGAAGGAGCAAAACCTATCGGATGCAAGTGGATCTTCAAGGAGAAGATAAAAGCTGATGGAACCATTGACAAGTTCAAGGCCAGGCTAGTAGCAAAAGGGTTTTCTCAAAAGCAGAGGATCGACTACTTTGACACGTATGCTCCAGTAGCCCGGATGACCACCATCAGAATGTTGATTGCTCTCACAATGATACATAAGATGGTGATACATCAGAAGGATGTGAAAACGGCATTCCTGAATAGCGAGCTGACCGAAGAGATCTACATGCAACAACTAGAAGGGTTTGTCGTCAAAGGTCTTGAAGACAAAGTTTATAAGTTGGTAAAATCTCTGTACGGTTTAAAGCAAGCTCCCAAAATATGGCATCGGAAGTTTGACAAAGTCATAAGGTCCAATGGCTACAGGGTCAGTGAAATAGACAAGTGCGTCTATACGAAGTTAGCTGACGGAAGAGGAGTCATCATTTGTCTATACGTGGACGACATGCTAATCCTAGGTACGGATATAAGCTGTGTCACGGTGACAAAGAAGTTCCTCTCGACGAAGTTCAGTATGAAGGACTTGGGGGATACTGATGTTATCTTGGGACTCAAGATCATCCGGACAGATACTGGATTAGCGCTGTCACAATCTCATTACATTGAGAAGATGCTCACTCGATACGGGTATCATAATCTTCCTTTAATTGATATGCCGTACCGGGGTGATCAGAAGCTGGAGCCAAACTCGAAGAAAAGCGTCAAGCAGTTGGAGTATGCTTACGTCATCAAGAGTTTGATGTATGCTACTACTGTCATAAGGTCTGACATAGCTTTTGCCGTAGAAAGTCTGAGTTATTTTACAAGCAACCCAGGCATTGAGCACTGGAAAGCGTTGAAACGGGTTATGAGATATCTTAAGAAGACTCAGACGTATGCACTATACAATAGCAGAGATCCGTCGGTAGTGGATGACTTCAGTGAAGCAAGCTGGTGCTCAGAAGTGGAGAGCGAGAGGTCCACAGGTGGATACATTTTTACAATGGGTGGATCTGCTATATCATGGAAATAGAATAGCTTCGGAAGTAGAATAGCTTCGGAAGTAGAATAGCTTCGGAAGCTTATGTATGATCTTCCAGTGGTTGGGGCACAAATACCGGCGATACCGATATACTACGACAACCAGACGACTGCGGCGGTGGCATTAAATGACCTCTTCAACGGAAAGAAGGGAACTGTGCGGTTGAAGCACATGGCAGTACATGATCTCATCAAGAGGGGTGTTATTGTAGTAATTGATGTTCAGAGTCAGGAGAACCTGGCGGATCCGTTCACCAAGGACCTCAAGCACCAGCTGGTCGATGACATAGCTTGTAAAATGGACTTGAAGGCATTCTGATATTGTGTTATTACATTCCTACCATAAAGTTTTACGCTATTAGTTCAAAGAAAAATCTACTAGGCATCTAACTTTTGGTTCAAGAGAGGACTATTAACCGGAAGAATATCAGGAACGATGGGTACTTGTCCTCTATGGCATGGAGAGGTTACGGACCTACAACCATTGTTGTTTTCTGCGGAAAACAGATCTTGTGGAAAAGTTGGCTTAAATGCCTTAATGAGTTCTCAGGCAGAGTGAATGCCTGGAGTGCTTTACAGAAAGCATGGTAGCACAGCACTACAAGGAGTGTAACTCCATGCTATAGTGGGGTGACTCTACTATGAGGTTTCCGGTTAGGGGTAATGCCTCGGCTTTGTGAGCCAAGTCACAGTGGAGTAGCACCACAAATAGGCAGGTAGCCTAATGTTGTATGATAGTCGTAATAAAGAGAGGTAGACACCACTACCAAGAGGACGATGTCCTCATGTTACAATGGCATGACACCACGAAGAGGTACCAGGTAGGGTAAAGCCTCGGCTTCACGAGCCATATCATAGCGGCATAATACCGTACGGAAGTGCAAGGCTTCATCCTGGGTAGTTTGGCACTACAAAGAGGCTTGTGACCTCATGCTACAGTAGTATGACACTACGATGAGGTACCCAGGTGGGGTAAAAGCCTTGGCTTAAGCCATGTCATAACGGCGTAGCACCGCAAAGAAGTGCAATGCTTCATGCCATGACTCTTTATAAAGAACTCACCTATAGTGTATGGACAGAGATATCAGGCCGTCTCTTGAGGGTAAACTTGTAAACGCCCAAAATTATACACTAAAACCAGGCTGGCACAAGGCTTTTACTGTGCAGCCAGAAGCACAGTTGATGTCATTATGTGAGTAGGAAGAATTGCAGTTATGGTGCAAAATTCAAGGCTTAGTCTATTCTTGTATCATGCTGTTATTTAACCTTGTTTGCCAAGAAATATAAAAGAACAGAACAATTATCGGAGGACCGGACTTTTACTTCACGTTACAAACTCGCTTGTACAAAGAAAGCCTAGGGACGAAAACCTAGGTACAGCAGTCTAAGTACACTTGTTTATTTTAGATTCTGGGAGGTGACGATAGAGGCTCGGAAAGGCGACGGCAGCCCTGCCTTACTCCTTGGACGATCGGTATGCAGCCTTGGCTCCTGTGACGAGATGGTTGGCGTTGATGAAGAAATGCTCTTCTTGCTCTCCCTCTATTACTCTTCTAGCTTTTCTCTCTCTGTGTGTATTCTCTCTCTGATTATTGGGGGAGTCTCTCTGTCTATCTCCTTTTTGCAAGGGAATGGTACCCTGCTTATTTATAGGAGTGGGGACTTCATTAGGGTTTGGATGATTGCCCATTCTCAAAGTGGCGGCGGCCTGATGTTTAATCAATCTGGACCATTAGTCTTAAGCGTGAAGGATCTGGGCCATAAATGTGGATAGTATTGAATCCTGTGAATGATTAATGCTGATTGCTTTAAATCTTCATGATTGGTTGTGTCAAGCTTGGATCTCTCACCACGTGTCCCATTGGCTTGATCACGAATGATATGCCCTAATCTCATTAATTATGAGGATAACGTTAAATATGGTTATTGGGATCTGGTAAATCTCTGATTGATTTAATACCACGCCTCCCATAATCACCCTGCTACCGGCTGTCAAGTCATGGGGGCAATTGAATCTCTGCCACGTGTCTTAATGGTGGACCCTGCCAGAGCCGCATGATATCCATGAACCGCATGAGACAGCGTCTCAGTGAGCCGCATAGGTATAGTATTTGCGAGCCACATGGGATGGTTTCTTGGTGAGCCGCAGGAAGATGATTCATGCCAGCCACATGAAACTGTTCTTCAATTGAGCCGCATGGGAGTAGCCATGTGGCAATCTTGGATCGTGTCAGAGATTTTCTCCTGTTTCCGAAGAGCCTGTCATTACGACAGGACCATCATGGCACTTTATGCCAAAGCCGTCAGCTGTCAAATCATGGCAGAGCATTAAATAAGGCCATTACTTGATGGCCAGCTGTGTGAAAGGATCCCACGGGGACACGTGGTGTTGATCGAGCTGTATATCTCTGTTGGTCGTTTGTGAGCCGTATGTACTTCCGAGCCGCATGAGGCTGGGAGACTCTTTGAACCGCATGGGACTGTCCCTATGTAAGCCGCATGGATTCTCCTGCTCCGAGCCGCATGAGACTGAGAGTCTCTACGAACCGCATGGGACTGCCCCTGTATGAGCCGCATGGGGTTCTCCTGTTCCAAGCCGCATAGACCATCATTCTGATATTTTCCATGCTTCTACAAGACCCCCTTCAAAGTTTTCAATTTGCAAAATTGAAATACTTTGAATAAGAAGCATGGCCTTTGCTAACCGCATAGATGGTTCAGCCGCATGGATTTATCTGGCCGCATGAGCTGTTAGGCCGCTTAGACTTTTTGCCACGTGTCCCAACCACGTGTGCAAATCTTCTGCATTAAATGCCCTTGATTCATTTTTTGAATTAACGCCGCCTTTTGGAGGAGGATCCCAAGGGTCAGTTTTGCTTTGACCGAAGCGTTTTGCCTTTATTCTTTTAGGCGACATGTGGATCGAGGCGTTTGTTGATTTACGAGCCTCCTTCGCCTATAAATAGGAGTAATTTATTCTTTGAGGGTTTCTTTACCTTCTCTCTTTGCTCGAACTCCTTGTTGTCGACTTCCTCTTCGTCTTCTCCCATCAACGATCGGCAATGGCTCCCAAGAAGACTACCGCTACTACGGGCAAGAAGGCCGCGTCGTCATCTGCAGCAGCGAAGGGCAAGAAGGCCGCATCTTCATCGACTACGACGGCGAACGTGGCGGCTCCTCCGCCGGCTGACGTGCCTATTTTTTACCCCGACGTTCACCCGCCTATTGTTGGTAGGACCATCAACATGAACTGTCATGGCTACGCCGCATATCTTATGTGCGAGCCTGTATTTCCAAGTGTGCTGCATGTCCGACTCATGTTCGAGCCGCATGGGATATGACCCAGGCCTGAGCCGCAAGAAAGTTGTTGTTTGCAGCCGCATAACTACTTTATCATCAGGGCCGCATAAGCTCATCTGGACTGGACCGCATGAGCTCTTTCAAACTGAGCCGTATAAGCCTATTTTGAACTGAATTGCATAAGATCATTTGAACTAGACCGCATAAGCTCATCCGTACTGAACCGCATAAGCCTATTTCGAGCCGAACCACATAAGCTTATTCGAACTGGACCGTATGAGCTCATCCGAACTGAACCGCATATGCTCATTTCGAACCGAACCGCATAAGCTCATTCGAACTGAACTGCATGAGCTCTTTCAAACTGAGCCGCATGAGACTATGCTGAACTAAGCCGCATAAGCATCAAGTAGTTGTGTTTCGGCTATCTTTTTGACCTTGTTTTTTTTGTCTTTCTTCAGTAAATCTGCCAGTAAATCCTGCGGGGGAACTTCTAGTGGACTCAAATCAGTTCGCCTTGGGCGTGCGTCTTGATGACTTAGTTAAGCATGTGCTGAATCAATTTCCTGCTAATAAGCCTTCGGAGAGGTTGAACGCCATCGAGAATCAGACCCTCCATTATCTTCGTGCCATGATGAATACTGGGAAGTTGGATGGATTATACCTGAAGCCTTCATTCCTCTTTGGAGACGCTTTAATCATAAAGAATCCCCGAGAATTAGAGATTTCTGAGAACTAGGATTTTTCTTTCGATGGGATGGCGATCCATATTCCTCTCATGGAACGTCATATCCTCTGTCGTGGTTCAATATGGTGTTATTGGACAGGAAGATGGTGTGTAACTTAACTCCTACCCAATCAGGGATGTTGATGGGCAACATCCAATATAACCCGAACATGCGGTCAGCGTACGCGGGTAAGGATTCCGTCCTCCGGTACATGATGGGTCTGGCCCCAGGCTCTTTCATGAATGTATACGGTCCCAACTTCACATTCACTCAAGCTGATACATTCCTGAATCGGCTCGCTCGCAAAAAATCTTATCCCGTTGGCAGACTGGCATTGCTGAACTGGATAAACCCCACTTCTACGTGGGCCCAGTTGACCACTTGGGTTCTGCAGACCTACGAAACATTTCTGCGGGAGGTGGAACTTTATCATGCCATCCGGGGCACTTGTCACAGGCTTTCTATCAATAAACCATTGTTCGTGGCGCTCTTGGAGATGTATAATTGGCGAACGGGGACGTTCTTTGCACCCGGAGGGGAGTTGGGGCTCGCTCTTCATGAGATGTATGCTGTCTCCAAACTTTCATGGGGGAACGAGCCTTTCGAGGTGTACACCCCGTCGAATAAGGAGTTCGAGGACTTGAACCGACGACTCCCAGGTTTTGTTGCGGTGTATCAGGAGTTGCTGTGCCATCATAGTGCTTGTCACCAGATGGCTATAAAAAAGGTGGATAGCTCAGAAGGGACCGCTCCCCACACTACATCCTGTGTCAATTATCTTTTTAAAGTTGACCCTTCTGGCGAAGTTACTCCTCGAACCCCTCGAACCCAGGGAGAGATAAAGGACCTGATGTTGAGCGTCAAGAAGTCGCGGTCCAAGAGCGACATATTCGGGAGTCAAACTGACTCTTTTAGCTATTTTTACTACGGCACCACGCAGATGTCAGAGAAGGCGCTCCTGGCTGGATTCTTAATGATATGGCTACGGAACTGCGTAGTCTCGGGAGGGGCAGGTTCTATTGAGAGGATCAGTTGCCACTTCATTCTCCCTGCCGTTAAGCTGGTATTTGGAGTTAGACTGGCTCTTCTTCCGGCTATGGTGTGTAGCATACACCATGGTCTCCAAACATTCTCGTCCAAGGTCATTGCCCGCAAGAAGATGCTAGATTTTGAGCGCATAGAGCTACCGTTCCACTATTTGATGGGATGGTTGTTGATGCACTACAAATCTTTGATGGGACCTGGAATAGCGGAAGATGCTACAGATGAAGACGCTTTTCTTTTTAAGTGCCATTGCCAGTCTTGGGAATACAATACTATGCTAGCTTGTCGGAGGGCGCTGGCGAGGGTGGAAGGGTGTGACTTTTTCGTGTCTGTTCCTCATTTTTTCGATGAGGAAGTAAGGAATGTATATTTTGATGGTACCGGACCTTCTCACTTTCTGTCTCCGAATATGCTCACCTGGTTGCGCAACATCCGCCCCGCGCATCTGGTTTATCGTAATCGCGATAATGTGTACTTGGAGCCCTACCTGCCTAGTAGGTTTTCCTGCCAATTTGGCTATAGCCAGTTATTCCTTGACTGTCCCAACCCTTGTTTGGGCTTTGAAGGTAGCATTCTTGATGGTGTCAGGGTATGGAATTATTATGACGCTTATCATACTCGGGCCAGCTTCTCGATCCCCGATGCTAAGGCGCCGAGGGAAATTTTGTACGTGGCTGCTTTATATCATGTTATGGCGAACAAGCCTCCCGTTAATTTCGATCCGAGTACCAGTTTCATCGTGGGTACCGGTTTAGAGGAGAAGCCCAAGGGGGCTAAGGCTAGAAAGCAACTAGCGCTCCAGACTCCCCTCCCTGAATCAGAATCTTTCGAGTCGGCTGAGGAGGAGGATGATCATGATAGCGAAGTCTCCCTTTCTAGTGGGGGTGAAGAAGTAGCGGATCAACCGCTTCCCACACCCGATGAACTGGCGGAGGATCCGTTACTTGCTATACAAGAGGAAGTAGTGAGGGAAGGACAGCCTCCCGCCGTGCCTGGTCCCTCACGCAAATGAGTCAGACGTGAGTCTTCTGACAGCAGAGCAGCCTTTTCCGTAAAAAGAGCTGCCGTTAGGTCTCGTGGATTACTTATTACCGAGGGGGTTGAAGATGCAGACGATGTTCCGGAGGAAAGACCAAGTCGAAGCCATCTCCTTGTTGTGGTTTTCTTTCTCTTAGGATACGACTTAATCATTTTTCTTTGTAGGTGTCTGATGAACCGGCCTCTCATGAACCGTCTGCCGCCCCTGAGGTTGATCCGGCCCTTGCTGCTTTGATTAGTGGCATGTGTTCCGTGATCCTTTCAGTGGAGGCTCTCTCAGCGGTGGCTGGGAGCTCCCAGGTTGCTGAGGCCTCGGCCCGGGGTGACGAAGGTTTTCTTGGGCCTGTCTCCGAGATCGCTGAACCTCAGCAAGGTGACACCGATCTCGTTGTATCCCCTCTCGAGGGTGCAGGGGCAGAGGAGTCTATTATACCTGACTCGGAGACTGCTGGTAAAGAGGCTACGGTGGCTGTAGGCGAACCTCAGCCTCCACACTCTTCCGCTGGTAAGATAAGCCAAATATTGACTAGCGAGAGGGCTTATTTGCTCTATCAACATATCCTCCGGATCAAATCGATTCATGGTTGTCTTGGCCCTACAGGTCCTGACCCTTTGCCTCCCACAGCGGATGTTCTTAGGGAAGGCTCGGCCTGCCGTAATCTGGGGGAAAGGAGCGTTTCCTCTCCTTTACCGACTCATGCCGAGGGGTATCCTGCCAGCTCCGGGCAGATGGGAATGGAGCTGGCGATGGTCTCCGCCTCATCCTCTACTGCTTATACGGCTTCGGAGATTGACTTCTCGACCATGCCGAGCATCCAAGTTTTGCGGGCTGCTGAGGAGGAGTTGGTTGCTGTTCAGGCGTCCTTCCGCAAAGAGTTTGCTTCCTTCGTGGCAGGGGCGGCCGATTCTGTTGCGTCCTCTTCAGTGTTGCCAGCTACACTCCAGTTGACGTCGGCTTCTTCGGAGGCTCTGGACGAGGTATCGCAGGATGTGGTTGACAGCTTCTATCGCCACTTAAAGAGGGGCATAGATGTTGCCATAGAACGGGGGATCCCTTTTACTCTGTCCCTGCGGTACGCCCGGGGTCAGATTAAAACTTTGAAGTCTCTTCCTGGCGGGGCGGGGTTGGCTGCGCTCCTGGAGCCCAAGATGGCAGAGGCCGATCAGCTCGTGACCCAATTGTTGATGGTACAGCAGGCTGACTTGCCTACTGCGATTGAACGGGAGCGGGGCTTCCTTATTGCTGCTCGGGACAGGATAAAGCTCGTTCGAGATACTGCTAGGCCAGTTGTGAAGGGGGACCTTGACAAGCTTTCTGCTTCGTATGACAGGCTGGGTCGTCAAAGTCAAGCTTGTAGGACTCGGGAAGAGGCTGCTTCTCGTGGAATAGCTGATACGAAGGAGCGAATTCTCGCACTTCAGCAGGAGCTGGCCTTCCTAGAATCAGAGCTGAAGGCTGCTGATGCGGAACAGGAGTCGATTGTTCGGGAGGCCGAGAAGGTTTTCCGATCTTCTGTTAACCTGGAGCGGGCCTTTAAGAAATTCGAGGATAACTGGCAAGCCCATGCTCAACTGGAGGACGAGGCGGTGCTGACCCGAGAGGCGGAGCGTCGAGCTACACAGAGGTTTGAGCGGTCGGTTGCCTTGCTGACGGACCGTCTCAGGGGTTATGTGCCCCAGAGCAGTGATCAGCTTTCTGTTTTTCTTTTGCTATTTTTTCGTCTTTTTATTTTGATTTTGTAAAGGATGTGATCCTAAATGATGTAGCACTTTGAATTTTGAATGAATGAGCATGTTTTAACTCATCTTCTCTTTCTTGTACTTGCGGTGTTTGTGGAATTGGACCTGCTGGAGGATTATTTGTGGACCCGTCACCCTGGGCGTACCTTGGTTTTAGGTACGAGTAACAAGTTTTGGAGAGGAATACCTAGAACAACTTCGCAATAAGACAGCTATAGAAGTTTTTGGTATTCAGGAGAATGCCAAGGAGCAGCTGGGCTCTCAGGCATGATAGGGAAGGGATGGGCGCGTACTGGAGATCCAGTACAGCATCTGTGGTCGACTGAGGACATTTGTGGTCAACAGAGGACGTTTGTGGTCAACAGAGGACGTTTGTGGTCAACAGAGGACATTTGTGGTCAACAGAGGACATTTGTGGACCTATTATCCTTGTCGTACTCCGGTTGTGGGTACAGATAATAGGTTGAAAGGGAACCGACATACTTACTCAGAGGTAATGGGGACATGGCAAGCATGAAGGTTTCTTCGACGGAGCCTTCCCACTCAGAGGTAATGAGGACATGGCAGGAGTGGGCTCAATGAAGAGGGGGTACATAAAACGACTCAGAGGTAGGAGAACGTGGAAGTTCTATACGAGGGGGCGTTTTGTTTTTGGTGGAAGTGAAAATGACTCAGAGGTAATGAGGACATGGCCGTTTCGGAAATTTGTGGATCGATTACCCTTTTTGTGCACTGGGAGTGCGGGTAGTGGATCATGAGGAAGGATCTCTTCCAGGAAGAAAGTTCAGAGGTATAATCATACGTGACTTACTATCTGAAAGAGTGAACGGAATGTGAGTTCAGAGGCACCAGCGGGTACATAACTCGGTAATTTAGAATATTAAGAAAGTGTGAGTTCAGCGGCACCAGCGGGTACATGACTCGATAATCTGAAGAAAATATGGAGGTGAGTTCAGCGGCACCAGCAGGTGTAGGATGTGAAAAATTATGACACGCTGTCATTTTCATCCATACGCTTAAAGACAGATGTCAGTTGAAGCCATACGCTCATTCAAAAGCCATATGCTCAGTAAATATTTTATTATTTACTGAAGTGACAGCACAGCATATGTTTAAATGAGGAATGAATCTGACACTTCATCTTTCGTGCAAAGACAGCTGTCACGAGAAAAGTAACCGTCGTATAGGTTTTCGAAGAGCCGGTTTTGTCTTTTACGAGGACAACTCAGCAGCCTTTATAAATACAAAAGCCATCATTACTGTCAGTTTTGACAGTCTGTCAGCCGTCAAATCCGCAGTCACGACGCTCGAGAAGATTTTGTCAGTTATGGGAAGCTATGGTGTACCAAAGAAGATTGATGATGGCCACGTGGCTATTTTTTCAGTGAGCGTATGAAGTCTATACGACTCCTTCCTTCTTCAGTGAGCGTATGAAGTCTATACGACTCCTTCCTTCTTCAGTGAGCGTATGAAGTCTATACGACTCCTTCCTTCTTCAGTGAGCGTATGAAGTCTATACGACTCCTTCCTCATCAAGTGAGCGTACGACTCCTTTCTTCTCCAGTAAGCGTATCAGCTTTATTTTGTTTCTACATCATCCAAGTCAGCGTATAACTCTCCTTCAACGAGGCAGCGTATTACAACAACCATATCCAGGATTACAGTCAACACACGTTCTCACGTGTCCTGTACCAGTTATCTACTTCTCTAGAAGTTATGCAATGTGGCATCCAGGCCATCAATCTCTCCTGAACTGCTCCACTACTTTCAACCGCACGCTAATGTGTCTCCATCAGAATTCGCCACGCGTCCCTGCAGTTATGCACACGTCAAGTAACTACCTGAGCGTATGCTTAAGGACAGTTATCCTGAACTCTATAAAAAAGAGTTTCTTCATCTTTATCAGGGACGACAGGTCATTTTCAGAGAGAACAGAGAGATTGCCCAGTTGCTGTCCAAGTTCTTCAAAGTTCGAGTTTTCTTTATCGTATCGTCCAAGGGATAAAGTAATCGTCTTCTAGATTAGATTCCTACAGTTGTAATTTTCTCAGATACAAAATAAATAAAGTGAATTTATTTATGGAAAACAAATTGGCGACTTTGCTAGGGAAAGCTGTCTCCTCCAATGAGATAGCAACAACTCAATGCGATACTTCGTCGATCGGCTTGACGAAGAAGACGATGGTTGTACAATTCGACCAATCAGCTTATGAAGAAATGCTCAAGGCGAAGGAGGGCCGCACTGCTTCCTCCGCTCTTCCTGTTGCCAAGAAGAAGGGACACTCCGTCTATGTCCCTAAGTCTTCTGCAGCAATTCGAGACGCTTCTGTCACTTCTCATGCTGACAAGAACACGTCTTCAACTTCCATGAAGTACACTTCGGCTTCTCGGAACACGGCAACAGTGGTTTCCCCTAGTCACGCTGACAAAATTGGTTCTTTAACCAAGTCAGCGTGTACAAGGAAAACCATCTCTGGACATGTCAAGGTCCCTTCTCCCTCTATTCTTACGACAGCAGTCGGCTCTTTAGCCATTGATGACTCTGAGCGTATGGCATTCAAAGGGCAGCGTACGGCAAAGGCAGTGTACAAAAGCCAACATCAGGCAGCGTACGCCGAGCCAAAACCAGTGTATGCTAATAAAAAGGCAGCTATGACCAGAAGTCCAAACTGAAGTCAGCATATGCTAACAAATACAGTCCTTTGACTGTTTCTGAAAATCAGATTGGGGGTTCTCTTCCACAGAACATACAAATGATTCCCCCTCAACTTGCACATCTTGTGCCAACCAAGGAGAAAGACTCTTTAGTCAACTCCTCTACTCCTAAGGTCTTTACCTCTGGAGTTAATTTGACTAGTACTCTTACTAGATCAAACAATGGAAAACGCCTTTTGGCTAATTCCTCCAAAGATGGATTATTACCGACTCCTAGTCAGAATAATACTCATCTTCCTTCTCTCAAAATTTCTCGGTCTGAGAAAGGCAAATTACAAGTATCCAAGACTGATATCAAAGTCAAATCTCCCACGGATCTTCGTAATAAGCTTAATCAGAATCGGTTCAGTTCCACTGAGACAAGTATATTAGACCCTGATGCAGAATATGCCAAGAACTATGTGGCTCAAATTAATCAGTCTTTATACACTCAGGAACCAAGAAGACAGAAGAACAAAAGACAAGTTTCTACACAGAAACTATCTTCAAATACTTCCCAATCTGTTCCTATAGATCTCCGAGAATATTTGCAAAATAAACAGAGAATTGACACTTCATCTGGCTATGACATTGCCCATATTCGCCATGAAAAGCATGGTTGTGACTTCCAACCTCGGGTTGTCATCCAATGTTGTTGTTCACCAAAAAGACAATCTGTTTTTGAACGGATTCAATATGAACCAATGTTGGATGAAGATGAACTTCTTTATGCTTCTATCAACATGACTTCCAGAAATATTAGGGGTAGCATACGGTCTGATGCTATATCAGACTCTGAAGATAGTGTTTATCTCGGCACTCGATCCAGGACCGGAGCCTTGACCAGAGCCTCTTCTTCTTCTCATCCAAGTGGTAATCCGGAGATCACAGAAGACTTCCTTGGAGAGTCCAATTTTCCAGTATTGACTCCTGTAAAAAGCCCTGGGAAAGATACTGATTCACACAGTGATGATTCAGAACAGACTGTTTCATCATCTATTCCTCGAATGATTACCACTTACATGGCAGAAAGTGATCATGAACCTTCGACTAGTAATGAGGCTCATGAACAGAGGATTTCTTCTTTAGAACAACAATTACGAGCTATGGCAGATACATTGAGTGCTATGCACACTCTAATGCAGGCTCAACAACAGACAGCACCACCAGTGGTATTGAATACCCCTGTTGTTCCAAACCCCGAACCCTCTACTATTCCGGGGGTACAATCTAATATTCCTGTACAAACCACACCAAGTCACTCTGGAGCTGGGGGTGGTACATATGCTGCAGTCCCTCCTCCCAATTACACTCTACAAGCCACAACTCCACAATCTTCGGGAGTTGTCTCTGAAGAATTGAAGAATCTCAAAACTCAATTCGAGGCATTCAAACAGAAGGATGGCTTACAAAGGTTAGGCATCAAACAGCCTTATACGATAGAATGGAAGCAGGTATCGTATCCACCAAAATACAAACCTCCGACCATCTCTTTCTATGATGGGACAACCTCTCCAAGTCAGTTCATTAATCATTTTGAAGTAATGACTGATCAATTGCAACCAAGTGACGCCCTCCTTACTCGGGTGTTCATTGGATGTCTCAAAGGAACGGCTTATGAATGGTATAGAAGTCTCCCTGATGGGTGCATTACCTCATTCGTCGATTTTAAGCAAATATTTCTTGAACGATTCTACGAAGGGCTCAATGATATGACCATGTCGGCCCTCATAAGAATCAAACAGAAGAATAATGAGACCACTGAGGAATTCATTGAGAGATTCAGAAGAGAAGCCCTCAAAATGCCTCTTGGAACTCCCGATGCTGTTACGATCGACACTTGCAAGTCGAACCTCTTACCAATTATCAGTATGTGGACAGGGTCCACTCAGTTCCAAGATTGGCCTTCTTTCATTGTCAGTGCCAAGGCTGCCGAGGTCAGTGCTGAGACCTTCAAGGGTCTGGGGGTACAAATGGCTCCCAAAGAATCAAATCAGAGTGCTAGCAATAGTATTTAACCCAACAATCGCAAAGGAAAAGAAGCTCTTGAAGTCAATCTCCAAAACAGTAGTAAAGAAGTAAAGACTACCCAAGCTACTTCAGCTCCAACAAATCAACAACAGAGATCTCCTCGGCCGAAAGAAGAATATTTTTTCGATGATGACGATGTTCAGGGTATCTTTGAATGCTTACTCAAAGGTAATAAGATTCAATTGCCAGAAATTAAAAAGCCTGATGAAGCCAATAAGACAGATCATCCAAAATACTGTCCATATCATAGAATGCTGGGTCATACAATCCGGTCTTGTTATGTATTAAAAGGAAAGATTCAAGAGATGATTAAATCAGGAGCTGTGACATTAACACCCAAAGACAAAACAGTCACAGCAAATATAATTTCAATGCAGTTCGGTGACTTCCCTCCCTTAATGGTGGAAAGTGGGATTGTTCCTATCTCCAAAGCAACTCTTGAAGTTATAAACATCCCACCAGCACAGAATGACGGACTTGTTCCTGTCACAACCAAGAAGGGAGAAATCATGTGGATTCACCCAGACTTAAAGACAGAGTTTGAGACGTCTTCCTTTTCTCCTCGGAAGATTTCCTCATCTAAAAAGAAGCTCGGGAAGACTAAGTCATGCAATGTGACTTCTAGTTTCACACCCGATTTTTATCTAACCTTTACTTTCATCTCAGCTGGAAATTCATTCTCTACGAAGATAAAATCTGTACCTCAAATTGAAGATAGGTACAAACCTGCTTTTCATTTATACAGTTCACAATCTCGTGAATTGATGGCGAAAATGGGTTATGATCTAGCCACTGCCCCAGGTTTGAACTCAGGCAAGGGACTCCGAGCACCTTTGGCCATCACCATGAGACATAATCAATCTCGTATTGGCCTTGGTTTCTGGAATGAAGCTTTCATCAAACATAAAAGAACCAAGAGCAAAATAAAGAATTGCAGCATGGTTTCCATAGACCTTGAACCAGAATCTGAAGTTGAAGTTCATGCTGGAACTCGGTCTGGAAAAGTATATCTGAAAGATTATGCTGAAGTTCCTGAAGAAATTTCTGACGTTCCTCCGGTTACAGCTTCAATTCTAGTCTCTACTGAAGAGCCTTTAAATGTTCCTGTTGAGACAGTTCCTTCTAAACCAACAGCAGCTGACAAAGGCAAACAACAAGTCCACTTCGACAAACCACTGAAGAAGTCATCTCCTACAGGACTTGAAAAGCCTTATAATTTTGATATATTGGCTCAACTAGCCAATACACCAGCTAAATTATCAATCTTCGAGCTCTTACGCCTCTCTAAAGAGACTCGAGAAACTCTGAGTGAAGCACTGCTGCAAGCAGAAACCTGCTTAACTCTCCTCAATAAGTTGGAAACAGAACCTGTTTTTCATTGCCGTAATGTATTGGAATTTATTCCAAACATTACCTTTACGTAGGACGATATGCTGCTAGAGGATAATCGACATGACTGTCCTTTATGTCATACAGGATATATTGATTCTATGAAGGTTGATCGTTTACTGATTGATCCAGGATCCGCTCTCAGTATTATGCCAAAGGCTATGTTAGATGCTTTGAAGATACCTGTGCATAGTCTCTCCAGCACTATCACTACCATCTTGGGATTCAATCAAGGAAAAAGTGAGCCTTTAGGCAAGATTCGCCTTAAATTTCAAATAGGCGATCTTCGTACTAAGGTTACTTTTTACATCATCGACAATCATGGTTGCTCATACAATGCTCTATTGGGGAGACCTTTCTTGCATGAACATAATGTCGTTCCTTCAACCCTTCATCAGTGCTTCAAATATGTTGATGATAATGGAGAGGTTCAAAAAGAAGTGGCAGATCTTTACCCATTCAAAGGAGTCGAAGCTTACTTCAATGACGCTCGCATGTACAAAGATGAATACTCGAAAGTCTTGCAAGCTATGGATAATGAAGATGAGACATCCAAAGTTGACACTTTTGTTATTCCTGTAAAAGGGCGTATCACTCCTCCGCAGTCTGTTAGATCATCAGAAGAAGTCTCACTGATAATTCCGGTCAGTGGACGTACTACTTCATCATCTGCCCAGGGCTCACTGATAATTCTTGTCAGTGGATGCACTACTGCACCATCTTCCCAAGCTTCACAAAGTTCGCTGATCATTCCTGTCAATGGACTCATCACTCCCCCTCCATCTTCTCAGGCTAGATCAGATACTCTAGTCATTCCAGTCAGTGGACGCATTACTTATCCAAGGTCTTCTTTAAGGGAGCTCACCTCTTCTGAGCCTTTTGTTATCGATCTTAATCGAAACAAAAATTCTAACTGTTCTTCTTCCTCCCCCTTTGTCATTAATCTGACTAAGTCTGATAAGGCTCAGCCTTCTGTTGTAAATACAGCATCTAGTATTAATAAAGCATCTCCTTTGCAGTATATTGATGTTTGTGGTTATGTACAAAGTTATTTACAATTGCTAAATAGCTTAGAGCCACTAACTATAGGGGTTGTTCAAGCTCTTCATACAGACATATCATTAGACTCTATACAGAAATCATACTTTGTGGTCCCCAGTCGAAAGAAGGGAGAAAATCCAATATTTTTCTATAAAGGACCTCAGAATCCTCCTAACTTGGAAGAAGATGATATAAATGACGATACTGGAAGGTTACAACTGCGTCGCTACAGTCAGCAATCCAAAAATATCATCAAAAATATGGGTTATGCCTTTAGAACCAGTCTCAATAATGGAAAAGGAAGAAGAATGCCTGTTCGAATTCCTCCATTAAAATACGGAAGGACAAAATGTGGTTTAGGTTATATTGCTCCTACCCCTTTTGTCAACATAGTCCATGAAGAGTCAAAATTCAATAAAGACGAACAATCTGAAGATGAACGATCTGAGTCTTCTGATTCTCTCTCTTAGGATTCTGACACGAGTGTTGGCGATCTTTATCGCTCTATTCTATCCATCAATATGGTCTCTGTTGATGGCCCACAAGAAAATGATGAAGATGAGGATGATTTTGAAATATCACCCGAATCAGAACAATGGGCTCAAAGATTAGATGATCAATAGGAATTCAGGTTCGAGCAGAGGGAACCTCCTACTGAAGATAAACTGATCCAAATTGATGTTGGTGAAGAAGGTTCTCCTAAACCAATATTCATCAGTGAGAGTCTTTCAGAAATAGATAAGCAAGACATGATCAAGCTTATTCGTGATTATATCGATGTCTTCGCCTGGAGCTACGAGGATATGCCAGGACTAGATCCGAAGATCGCAATGCACAAACTCAATATCATGCCAAATGCTAAACCGATTAAACAACAACAGCGATGATTTCGTCCAGACATTATGGATGCAATTGAAGCTGAAGTCAACAAGCTTATGGCTTCTGGATTTATTCGAGAGGAACAACATCCTGACTGGGTGGCTAACATTGTTCCTGTCCTTAAAAAGACTGGCAAGATCCGAGTCTGTATAGACTTTCGCGATCTCAATGCAGCTTGTCCCAAAGACGAGTTTCCTCTTCCAATTACTGATGTCATGATCGACAATACATGTGGTTTCGAACGAATGTCATTTATGGATGGGTATTCGGGATACAACCAGATCAAAATGTTTCCAGATGATGAAAAACACACTTCCTTCAGAACGCCGATCGGTATATACTGTTATACAGTGATGTCATTTGGTCTCAAGAATGCAGGAGCAACATATCAGCGAGTAATGAGCATTATATTTCGTGAACATCTCCGAAAAATAGTCGAATGCTATGTTGATGATATTGCAGTCAAAAGTCGACGAAAGGAGGATCATATCCAAGATTTGAAGACTATCTTTGATTTAATACGTCAGCATCAACTTAAAATGAACCCTACTAAGTCCTTCCTGGGCGTCTCTAGTGGTAAATTTCTTGACTTCGTTATTACCGCTAAAGGTATACACGTGGATCCCGAGAAGATCAAAGCCATCCAAGAGATGCGTCCTCCACGCACCTTAAAAGAGCTACGAGGATTTCAAGAAAGAATTGCTTATATCAGGAGATTCATTTCCAATTTATCAGGACGCTGCAGACCATTCCACAAACTTCTGAAGAAAGGTGTATCTTTCATCTGGAACGAAGAATGTCAAAAAGCATTTGATGACATCAAACAGTACCTCATGAACCCTCCAGTTTTGGTACCTCCCATATCGGGAATACCATTTCTTCTATATGTTCGAGCTATGGATCATTCTCTTGGTACATTACTCGCCCAGAAAAATAAAGATGGTCATGAACAGGCCATTTATTATCTCAGTCGCACAATGACAGGTGCTGAACCGCGTTATTCTCCAATCGAGAAAGAATGCCTAGCATTAATGTTTGCTGTTCAGAAAACGCAACATTATATTATCTGTCAAACGATTCATGTCATTTCCAGAGTGAATCCCATCAGGATTATGATGAAGAAACCTGGTATTCTCAACTCCAGACTAGCTAATTGGGGAATCTTGTTAGCCCAATATGACATGCATTATATTCCTCAGAAGTCAGTTAAAGGACAGGCTCTTGCTGATTTTCTAGCAGCTCATGCAGTCCCAGAAGATTCTAAATTATATGATGAGATTCTCGATGAAGTTCTAGATTCAAATCTGGTTTCTGAAGAAGTTCCTACCTGGCGTGTATTCTTTGATGGAGCATCTAGAATAGGTCCTGACGGCGATATTGTCGCCGGAGTTGGAATTGTTCTTGTATCCCCAGAGGGATTAACTATTCAGAGGGCTTATTCTCTGGATCAATCATGTTCAAATAATATTGCAGAATACAATTCGTTGCTCATTGGTCTTCAACTCGCTAAACATCTGGATGTTCAATATTTAGAAGTTTATGGAGACTCTAAGCTTATCATCAATCAGATCAGAGGAACGTATGAAGTTTGTCATCAAGATTTGATACCTTATCATCGAGCAGCACTCTCTATAGCCTCATCTTTTGAAGGTTTCTTTATCGAACATGTTCGACGAGCCTATAATGCAGAAGCTGATGCTTTGGCTAATCTTGCTGCTGTATTAGCCATACCAATCAGACGTCAGCAAGTGATAGTGGTTTATAACCGAGAACTATTCTGCGTTGAAAATAATCTGGCTTTGGTTTTTCTCCATAATCCAGACGAAGATTCTCTCAACTTTGATGCTGAATTAAAATTTGACAAAGTGTCCTTGTCTTCTTCCGATTCTACTATGGAATATGTCTTTTCTAACAAAATAGACACCGTAACTGAAGACTGGAGACGTCCATTTCTGGACTTTGTGTTGTATGACATACTTCCTGATAACCCGAGTGAAGCAGCATCTATCCGGCGCCGGTCTCTCAGATTCTATTATAATCATACTACGAAGACACTATATCGTCGAGCCTATGACGGTCTTCTCCTTCGATGCATCGCTGGTGAAGAAGTACAACAGATAATCCGTGAAGCACATGATAGCGTCTGCGGAGCTCATCAACCAGGTCCTAAACTTCAAGATCGTATCCGATGTATGGGTTATTATTGGCCCACGATGGTAGCTGATACCATTCAATATGCTCGGAAATATAAAGCCTGTCAAATTCATGCAGACTTTATCTATCAACCATCGGAGTTCTTACACCCAACAGCGACATCATGGCCCTTTGAAGCTTGGGGCATGGACGTCATCGGTCCTATCAATCCACCATCATCAAAAGGACATCGGTTTATTCTAGCAATAACTGGTTACTTTTCTAAATGGGCTAAAGCAATCCCGTTATCTGAAGTCAAGACTTCTAATGTTATCAACTTTGTCAAACATCATGTCATCTATCGATTTGGTGTTCCTCGGCGTATTATCCATGATAATGGACCACAGTTCGTCAGCCAGAAATTTACTCGATTCTGTGATGATCATCGGATTAATAATCTGGCTTCTACAGCATATAATCCAGCAGCCAATGGACTAGCAGAGGCTTTCAACAAAACAATCATCAAACTCTTGAAAAAGTTCGTTTCTTCCAATAAACGTAACTGGAGTGAGAAGCTTGGTGAATGTTTATGGACTTATCGTACCACAGTTCGCAATGCGACCGGATGTACACCTTTCTCTTTGGTATATGGGTGTGAAGCTGTTCTTCCCTTAGAGATTCAAATTCCTTCTTTAAGGATAGCAATCGCTAATGAACTCACTGCAGAGAACAATGATCGTCTTCGACTTCAAGAGTTGGAAGCTCTAGTTGAAAAACGATTGTATGCGCAACAAAATATCGAGCTATATCAAGCCCGAATCTCAAAAGCTTTTAATCGGAAAGTCAAAGTCAGAACATATCAAAAGGGAGAATTGGTCCTTACTGTCAGACGTCCGATGACCATGACACATATGAGCAAAGGTAAATTTGACGCGAAATGGGAAGGCCCATTCGTAGTAAACAAAGTCTTCTCTAATGGAGCATATCAGCTTGCCTCTATGGACGGGAAAGTCACGATGATGCCTATCAATGGCAAATTCTTAAAGAAATATTATGTATAAATAATATTTTCATTACTCCCCAGCAAATGTAAAATCAAAAATTTATTCTTCTCTACAAAAGCTATTTCGATATCATTATCCCCAGCGAAAACTGATATTCTACCATGTATCATTTTCCCAGAGAATTTGATATTTTGTCTTATTAGATTTCCAGTGGATTTAATAAAGATCTTGTATAGAAAATCATGTCCATATCACCTCTGAATTTTCTATCTCAGTATGTATCATATTTTCTATCATATGAAAATGATATTTAGTCTTTTTATTTCCAAGTTCAAAGATCATGGAAAATAGAATCCAAAGATATCTTTATATCTGAATTCTGTTTTCTCTCACCAGTATTAAACTAAAATTACCTTTGGTTTAATATCATGATAGAGTTACAAAGTTTATTTGTATATTCTATTCTACTGAAATATTTCATGTATCATTTACCTCTGAACATGTTTTCTACAAAAATATCATCCACAAAATCGAAGTCAAATAAAGATATTCATTTCAATCAAATTCGGAACATTGATTACAACTAGTATCAAGACTTCAATATATGATTTATTTAGGAGGAGCGATTATCTCCTGAATATGAACAATTACATTATTCATCTTCTCATCATGGGCTTTCTTGAGACGCTCTGCTGTTTCAGATACAATCATCCGTTGATCATATTCCGCAACAATAGAACTTCGACGGTTGGTCTCTTCAATCTGATGGGTTTGCATCTGTTCCCGCTCTTCCTGTAAAGATTGATAACGTTCAGCTTCAGATTGACGATCAGCTGCAATCTTTGATCGTTCTTCTTCCACGGAGGCAATTTGTTTTTGGAGACGAGCTAGCTCTTCCCTCAACTTTCTAAGATCTTCAGCCCTTGACGATTCATCTTTCTCTAAATGCTCCATATTCTGACGAGTATTTAACATCTCTTCGTCTTTTGCCATTAATTCCTTAGAAGACTGAACGAGGAAATCTGTCAGAGCAATATATTGAGCTTGAGCTTCGCTCTCCAATTGAGAAATTTCAGCTGCAGTCAGAGACTCAATATCCTCCTTCTTAATCTCCCAATATTTTTGGATGTTGGCTTCTAAATCATTCAAAAGATGTTCAAAGAAGACACATTGAGCCTCATAACCAGATTGTCTCAAGGCTGAACATGGGAAACTAGTCGCCTCTCGAAGACTCGAAAAGGGCATAGTCTCATCTTTCATGAGTCGCCTCGAATATGTATCCAAATATGTATAAATAATATCTGAATACATCCTCATGACTTTGGCTATCCCTGTGTCAAAACTGGGAGTCGCTGCAATAGTAGGGGAAGGAGCAGGAGGAGCTTCTATTCTTGGAGCTGAAGTTAATACCCTTGTAGAACTCGGCAGATGGGAACTCCTCTCACCCACCTCAGTTTGAACAAGTGGGGCTTGAGTAGAACTCATAGCCGGTGCAGTTCCTACAGCTGTTGAAATAAAAGAAGCATGATCAAAACCAAAAGATAATAAAGCAGAGACAAGATAAAACTTTGATGAAATATTACCTGGAGTTGGTTCATATTCAGTCTCCTTCGGATCATTCAATCCGGCTCTTAGTCTGTTCAGAGTACTTTCTGACATGGGATTTATTTTACTGCTTCCCGCACCAGAAGTACTCGGAATTTGAACCTCAATTTCCAAATGCCTCTCCGGTTCTGGTGTTAACCCAGAGTGTTGACCAATGGTCTTCAGTGCATCTATTAGTATTTTAGACAATGATTCATCGTCTATCTCCATGTCTTCTTCTCCAGAAGAATGAGACGACGGTTCATAGTCAACTTGTTCGCTCTCTGAAGCTTCAACAATTGGATTGAGAGGAGTGGCTTCCTTCACTGATTCTCCCAAAATCAGTAAGTCATTAGCCGTTTCAGTCTGATGCTCGACCTCTACCGCAGGTTGACTAATTTCCTGCGCATCATCGGCTATTGGTGGAACTGAGCCTACATCAAAATGTCTAGAAGACCTAGCAATTTCAGGAATATCTTCTTCTTCTGTCTTTACAGAGAAATCAAAAGTAGCTTGCTTTTCTGCAGCCAATCGCATAGCACGATCTGTGGGGCTCTCTGCATCCAGACAAATTACGGATTTAGTTTTTGAAACTATTACTTTCCTTCCTATTCTTCTGGTTAAAGGAACAGTAGGATAAGTGTCTAATGGATCACTTCCTGTTTTATCAATATTTCTGGCTCGTTCAGAAACAGGAGAATTCCCGGGAATAGAAATTCCTCCGCGACTTCGAGTCTCTGCTCGAGTAGCTCTTTTTGCGGCAGGACCCGCAGTACCTTTACTCCTCTTCCTCTTCGGCGTATTATCAATAGATATACTTTCTTCAGCACTCCCGATAGGCACATGCAATGGTTGATGAAGGTCATCAGAGAAGAAAGTTTCAAAAACATCATCATCAACTTCATCGGTGGCCAGAGGATCTTCTTTGTCGTGACAATCCCTAGGCAAGGCGGATTTAGTTGATTTCTTTTCAACATGAATAAAGCTTTTACCTAAGATGCTAAATTTTTCATCAAAGGTATTAGCTGATACATAAAATCTGGCATAGGACGCCAATATCTTAGCTCCTCTCCGATAGTTGACCGGATCTGGCATAGAGAAGGAAGCCCCTGTACCTTTGGCAATGTAATATAGCCAAGCTCTGGCACCATCAACCAACCCGCCTTGATGAGCAAAACACGTCGTTGCATTGCCCACATGCAACTGATCGTAACCAAATTGACGAGAAAATCTGCTCGGAAGATATGGTTCTATATATGTGATGTCGTCACGACGGCAAATTAAATGAGATGGCCTGATTCTCTTTAGCCATTCATGTTGGACATCATCCAACTCATTAGTACCAACGCCGTCAAACAATCTCCCGGGCATGGTCTCATAACCAATAGGGGGAGGAACACAAGCGAAGCTCCAGAGCTCTCCCCTGTTCAAGATGGTTCTGCAATCAGTTAAAGTATCGTATCTCCATTTCGGTATATGCTTGTATCTTTCAAGGAAAGTGTCATCTGGCCTAGCCATCCCAGCGCTCATCAGAGATTCAAAATGAAGAAGCAGCCATCCAAACAAGTATATAAAGGGCATTTCTACCCGGGGAAAGGACGTCAAGCTCTTCCGTGCCAATTCGAACATCCTATCTGTGTATGCCCTTAATCCGGCATTCAGACGGCAGGTCATTGCCGTTAATAGATCCATTTTATACCCAAAAACCAGACGGACTGCTGCAAAGACGACTCCTCTGTGCATCCTGTCTGCCGAACAGGTGCCAGGAACTACGAATTTCCTCAGCCAAAGAGATATGAAACCGGCCAGATGACCTTCATCGGACAATTCTCGGCCACCCTGCTTAATATAGGTTTCTAATCTATCACCGGCCTTGTAGCTGTTGATGTCTTCTTCGATGACAATGTCATCATGATTAGTCTCCCGGATTAATCTGTTAATCTCGGCTTGACTCAAGGGCTTGAATTTTCCGACATACTGCTCGGTCTTTTTCTTCTTTTGGACTTCGTCAGTGCGGCCTTGAAACAAATAAGCCATCCACTTTGAAGAATAGCAATTGGAGTCCCCCTCTCCACCTTGTCCCTTATAAAAAGCTTTACAGATGCTGTAATGACACATTAATTCTTCAAATACATAAAGAATTAGTGGATTGGCTGCAGAAATCTTATTCATTTCGTCAACAAAAGGGATATATTCTTCATATGGCAAATCTGCCGTGGGTAGCTGAGATATATATGCCATTTCATGAAGGGCGAATCCCATCTCGCCCTTTGGGGTCATGAAGGTGCCAGTCCGATAGTTATATCTCTCCGCTAATGCCAAATACAGATCTAGGTTTGGTTTGAAACCATAAGCAGTACACTTAATGGCATCATATAAACCTATCGCCTTCAACTGTGCACCGAAGTTCCGCAAAATCCATCTCACTAGAGCATTCCATCTAGTGTTCTCTGGATTTACTAGACCAGTCAGCCTCATTGACTGTTTTGGGTAGATGGCATTCTTTAATTGAACAAATTCATTGGCAAAAATTGGGACTCTGACTGGCTTCAGCAGTGCCGAGTCTTCAGGAGGGATGGTGGCAGGTAACAGTCCTCGCAGAGATGTGACATGCGGTTCAGTACCACTGCGGAACCTTCCTTGACGATACCCAATCCATCCAGCCTTAGCTTGTCGGGATGGAGTAATATCCCACTTCATCTGTCTTTGCTGGCCCGAATGGAATAAACGGGCTATGTTGATACTCTTTGTCAAACCAGTCAAATACATAGGCTGATTTACATCACCATCCCTATAGTAACTGTATGATACTTTGTCCAGAGCAGGCTGGGAATTCATGTCAATAGCATCTCCAAAAAGGAATGCTGGCTTCAAATGAGCAACACCATCTACACTTTGTAACGGCAGTCCACTCATCAGGTTCAGTAAAGTATCATCCTCCTGATTGGTCAACAGAGCTATTCTTGTAGAAGGTCCGTCAAATTGGGGAAAATAAACATGTGATAGATCACTTTTATAATTATTTTCCATACTTCCTTCAAATTCTGCTTCCTGAGCCAGAATATCCACTACAAATGAAGAATAAAGTATTTCAATGTCAAGAGATGATAAAGCTCAACATACGCTCAGTTTTTATTAAGCGTATGGCAGACTCAAGGTTCAGCATACGTTCAGTTTTCTTTAAGCGTATGGCAGACTCAAGGTTCAGCATACGCTCAGTTTTCTTTAAACGTATGGCAGACTCAAGGTTCAGCATACGCTCAGTTTTCTTTAAACGTATGGCAGACTCAAGGTTCAGCATACGCTCAGTTTCCTTTAAGCGTATTTTATCTTAAGTGAATGGTTTTTAAAAGTTCAGTTTATGATCAGTTTGAGTATATCAGCGTATGGTTGACAAGATGATCATCAAAAGTTTACGTTAACACAGGAGTTAGCGTATCTCAATGAGACAAATTGCCATAGTATATTCTTTTAAAAGATAGTATATTTTGATATCTCTATCAAAAATACGCGTATCTTACAGATATACGCTCCAAACATACTTTTCGTAAAAACGAAAAAAATATGGAATACAGCTAAACCCTAAAGAGGGAAGCGCATTTGCTGACGTATTGACCCTAAAGAGGGATACGTTTTCTGAGTTTTGTTCTAACCAGAGCCCTAAAAAGGGAATAGTTATTTATCATCTTCGTCCTCACCATAAAGAGGTTTCAATGGCCGTTCACTACGTGAAACACGCTGACTGGCCGTTCTCTTGGTAGTGGCAGTGTCGACGGCAGGATGAGATGATTCTTCAGGGGCTTTCCCCTTTCCTTTCGCAGCAGCATCAATCTTGGGTGCCATTAATGGAGATGGAGCTGAAGATGAAGAAGAAGAAGAAAGATCTTGAGTTTCTGAAAGCTCTTTTCTCTCTTGAAGGCAAAAGCTCTGGTAAAGAAATAAAATAGGTTTTGGGAGACCTATTTATAAAAGAAAGAAAAAAGTTCAAAACGGCGGATATTTTCTAAACAAAATCCCTAAAGAATTGCACTGATATTGAGGAAGATAACAGACTCATGCCAGCGTGTCAAGACTCATTCCCACTTTCTGTTCAAAGTAATTTCGAACTTTTGAAACTCATAAAGTTCAAAAACTTTGAAGGGGGTCTTGTAGGATGTGGAAAATTATGACACGCTGTCATTTTCATCCATACGCTTAAAGACAGATGTCAGTTGAAGCCATACGCTCATTCAAAAGCCATATGCTCAGTAAATATTTTATTATTTACTGAAGTGACAGCACAGCATATGTTTAAATGAGGAATGAATCTGACACTTCATCTTTCGTGCAAAGACAGCTGTCACGAGAAAAGTAACCGTCGTATAGGTTTTCGAAGAGCCGGTTTTATCTTTTACGAGGACAACTCAGCAGCCTTCATAAATACAAAAGCCATCATTACTGTCAGTTTTGACAGTCTGTCAGTCGTCAAATCCGCAGTCACGACGCTCGAGAAGATTTTGTCAGTTATGGGAAGCTATGGTGTACCAAAGAAGATTGATGATGGCCACGTGGCTATTTCTTCAGTGAGCGTATGAAGTCTATACGACTCCTTCCTTCTTCAGTGAGCGTATGAAGTCTATACGACTCCTTCCTTCTTCAGTGAGCGTATGAAGTCTATACGACTCCTTCCTTCTTCAGTGAGCGTATGAAGTCTATACGACTCCTTCCTCATCAAGTGAGCGTACGACTCCTTTCTTCTCCAGTAAGCGTATCAGCTTTATTTTGTTTCTACATCATCCAAGTCAGCGTATAACTCTCCTTCAACGAGGCAGCGTATTACAGCAACCATATCCAGGATTACAGTCAACACACGTTCTCACGTGTCCTGTACCAGTTATCCACTTCTCTAGAAGTTATGCAACGTGGCATCCAGGCCATCAATCTCTCCTGAACATGCTCCACTACTTTCAACCGCACGCTAATGTGTCTCCATCAGAATTCGCCACGCGTCCCTGCAGTTATGCACACGTCAAGTAACTACCTGAGCGTATGCTTAAGGACAGTTATCCTGAACTCTATAAAAAAGAGTTTTTTCATCTTCATCAGGGACGACAGGTCATTTTTAGAGAGAACAGAGAGATTGCCCAGTTGCTGTCCAAGTTCTTCAAAGTTCGAGTTTTCTTCATCGCATCGTCCAAGGGATAAAGTAATCGTCTTCTAGATTAGATTCCTACAGTTGTAATTTTCTCAGATACAAAATAAATGAAGTAAATTTATTTATGGAAAACAGCAGGTACATGACTCGATAATCTGAAATGTTGTGGATGTGAGTTCAGCGGTACCAGCGGGTACATGACTTGATGATCTGGAGAGAATGTCGTTTAGACATAATATTTCTGTAGGAACTTGCCGTTGACAGGCAACATAAGCAAGTCTCCGTTTTGTTTTGCGAGGCGGTAACCACCATTGGAGAATACTGCCTCAATGATAAATGGGCCTTCCCACTTCGACTGGAATTTGCCGACGGTCTTGTGAGTCATGACCATCGACCTCCGGACTGCCAGAACGAGATCGCCCACCTGGAATGTTCTGATTTTGACCTTCTTGTTGAAGGCTCCAGAGATGCGTGCTTGGTATAGCTCAATTCATTGCTGAGCCAAGAGGCGCTTTTCATCTAGTGTCTCCAATTCCTGTAGCCGGCGATGGTGGTTTTCGTCTGTCGTCAATTGATGTGTGAGGGCGACGCATAGTGAGGGGATCTGAGTCTCCAATGGGAGGACTGCCTCACTCTCGTACACCAGGGAGAATGGTGTATTCCCGGTGGCTATTCGAACTGTGGTGCGATAAGCCCAAAAGCATTCGTCGAGCTTCTCGTTCCAATCGCGTTTGTTGGAGGAGACAAACTTCTTGAGGAGTTTGATGATTGTTTTGTTGAATGCCTCTGCCAACCCGTTTGCTGCCGGGTTGTACGGTGTCGAAGCGACATTCTGAATACGGTGCTTATCGCAAAACCGATAGAATGCGTGGCTTGCAAGCTGCGGACCATTATCATGGATGATCTTTCAGGACAGTCCAAAATGGTAGATGACGTGATGCTTAAGGAAGCTGATCACGTTTGAAGTCTTAACTTCTGCGAGTGGGACAGCTTCTGCCCATTTGGAGAAGTAATCAGTGGTCGCAAGTATGAAGCGATGCCCTCGGAAGGAAGGTGGGGTGATTGGACCAATGATATTCATTCCCCATGCTTCGAATGGCCAGGACGCTACTGTCGGATGTAGAAACTCGGATGGTTGGTGAATAAAGTCTACGTGGACTTGGCAGGCTTTACATTTTTTAGCATAATCTATCGCATCTGCCACCATCGTGGGCCAATAGTAGCCCATTCGTCGAAGACGGTCTTGCAATTTAGGATCGGGTTGGTGGGCCCCGCAGACACCGTCATGAGCTTCTCGTACGGCTTCTTTGGCTTCTGTATTTGACAGACACCGAAGCAGTAATCCATTGTAGGAGCGACGATACAGCATTTTCGTCTCTGCATCGTAGAAGAATCTGAAAGAACGTCGTCTGATGGAAGTGGCTTCCTTTGGGTTCTCGGGCAGGATGTCGTAGACGACGAAGTCGATGAATGGTTGTCTCCAGTCTGGGGCATCATTGATCATCTGGGCGGAATAACTCGCCACGAATTGCACATTGTTCTTGGGACAGACCAGTTCGTGGCCTATCACATCCACTGATTGGCGATCATAGTTCGGAACTGCTAAGGAAGCGGCAAGACCAGCTAGGGCATCAGCTTTGATATTTCGGAGTCTGGGGACATGTTCGATGAAGAATCCCTCGAATGACGAGATGATATCAATCGCTATTTGGTGATAAGGGATCATGTCTTCGTGGCGGACCTCATATGAGCCCCGGATCTGATTGACGATTAGTTGGGAATCGCCGTATGCTTCAAGGTATTCTACCCCCAGCTCTCTTGCAAGTTGGAGTCCGATGACTAAAGCGTTGTACTCGGCCACATTGTTAGAGAAGGTCTCTGTGAGGGAATAAGCGCGGTTAATCACCAATCCGGAAGGAGAGACCAGCACTATCCCGACCCCGACGACTATATTGCCTTTAGGTCCGGTCCTCGAAGCACCGTCGAAGAACATTCGCCATATATTATCGTGAGAGGTTCCATTCGAGTCGACGACCTCGTCTGGGATCTTTTCATATATCCTGGATGACTCCGATCCTGGGTGGGCTGCCAAGAAGTCTGCCAGGGCTTGACCTTTGACAGCCTTCTGCGGAATGAAGATCATATGATAGGAGGACAGCAATATTGCTCATGTAGCGAGGCAAGAGCTGAGCGCCCCTGGCTTAGTCATGAGGACTCTTAGAGGGTTGACTCGTTTGATCACATGTCTCGTTTGTCCGGTGACATAGTGTCGCATTTTCTGAATGGCGAACACCAGGGCAACGCATTCCTTCTCCACAGCAGTGTATCGGTGCTCTGGCCCAATCATTATTCGGCTGAGGTAATATATGGCTTGCTCATGGCCTGCATCGTTGTTTTGTGCCAGCAGAGCCCCGAAGGAGTGTTCCATTGCTCGTACATAGAGCAGGAATGGTTTTCCAGGAACCGGGGCCACCAAGACTGGAGGATTTGACAAATATTCTTTGATGCTGTTGAAGGCACGCTGACATTCCTCGTCCCATACGAATGAGACTCCTTTCTTCATGAGGTGCGTGAACGGTCGGCATCGCCCGGAGAGGTTAGAAATGAACCTCCTGATGTAAGCTAGCCTCCCTTGGAGGCCTCTGAGTTCGCGGAGATTTCTCGGGGGACCCATCTCCATGATTGCTTTCGTCTTCTCAGGGTCTACATGGATACCTTGTGCAGTGATGATGAAGCCCAAGAACTTCCCGCTGGATACGCCCAGAAAGGACTTCGTAGGGTTCATTTTCAAATTGTGCGCTCGCATTAGGTCGAATACCGTGCTTAGATCCTGCAGATGGTCTCCCTTGCAGCGACTCTTAACGGCTATATCGTCAACATAGCACTCCACTGTCTTGCGTAAGTGGTCTCTGAAGATGATGCTCATGGCTCTTTGATATGTGGCGCCAGCATTCATTAAACCGAAAGGCATAACTGTGTAGCAGTATGTGCCAATCGGTGTTCGGAATGATGTATGCTTTTCGTCGTCAGGAGACATCTTGATTTGGTTGTACCCCGAGAAGCCATCCATGAATGACATACGTTCAAAACTGCAGGTATTGTCAATCATGATGTCCGTGATAGGGAGGGGGAACTCATCTTTGGGGCACGCCTCGTTCAGGTTGCGGAAGTCGATGCAGATTCAAATCTCCCCATTCTTCTTGAGAATGGGTACTATATTGGCGACCCAATCGGGATGTTGCTCCTCACGAATGAAGCCGCTGGCTATCAGTTTGTTGACTTCGGCTTCGATCGTGTCCATGATGCCTGGGCGGAAGCGTCGCTGTTGTTGTTTGACTGGCTTCGCATTCGGCCGAATATTGAGTTTGTGAAGAGCAATGTCGGGATTTAACCCTGGCATGTCTTCATAGCTCCAGGCGAACACATCAATGTATTCTCTGACAAGTTCTAGCAGCGACTCCTGCTCTTCGTTTGCTAGGCTTTTACTGACGAAGATCGGTTTTGGAGAAGATTCGCTGCCGAGATCCACTTGTATGACCTTATGTTCAGTAGAAGGTTCTCTCTGTTCGAACCGCTTTTCCTATTGTGCGTCCAATTGCTGGGCCCACGGCTCTAGCTCAAGGATTTTGGGGATGTCTTCGTCTTCTTCGTAAGCGTCGACGAATGCCATGTTGACTGTCATGACTTGTCTGAACACATCTCCGATGCTGGTATCCGAGTCCGAAGTTGGTGACCCGGTTGAATGTGACTGCCAGTCGCATTCTTCATCTGAACTCTCAGGGGTCGTAGTAGGCGTTACATACCCCAACCCGTATCGAGTTTTGCTATAGTAGTCTCGTGGTTTGCCCGCCGGGACTGGCGGCTTCAAAGGTAATCGTCGCCCAGTGCCGTAGTTCAAACCTGGCGTCGTCTCCAGATCATATCCCTGTTTCTGCATGAGATATTTGGATTGAGGGCTATAGAGATACAGAGGCAGTCTTCCGGCATCTGACCCGAGGTCGGCTTCCTCTATGGTGAAGGAATGCGGGTCGTCCTTCCGGCCGAAGATGATTGGATGGTCCCCTCCCTCAATTATTCGGTAAGTGTCTTCTACTGGAGTAAGTTGGATTACGGTGTACACCTTTGTCACTTGTGTGTGTAGGTGAGTGCCTATACCGTGTTCCATAGCATACATTGTACATAGCTTATTGAGCTCGATGTAGTTCAAAGATAACCCTTTATTGATGAAGTAAGGTATATTTTCTAGGGGGATTACATCATCAGCGGAGGGAACATCAGTGTGGGCAGCCACATACTTGGCCAGCTCCGGTTCCTCTTCGGCTACCCCCTGTGTAAATAAAGACTGAGAGGACGCCCTAGGCAGCTTGATTGTCAGAGTTTCAGCTGATGGAGCAGAGCGTGGAGTTGTTGGCAGACTAGCGACCCCCAGTTTGGCACTTGATATGGAGCGAGGAGTGGCTGGCTCGCTAGAGATGTCAGACCTTGCATCGGGGTGACGACCCTTCTTGGGAAGGCGTATCGTCAGTGGCCTATCAGAGGGATTGAGCTTCTCCATTTGGGGTTGACCGACTCTTGGCAGTCTGATTGTTAGTGGCCCTATTGTGGGTCTCGGCACTTGGCCGGACCTTGGCAGCCGAATTATCATCTGCTCTTCCTGTGCCGAGAGGCTGATCGCGTCCCTCCGTAGAGTGGCAGTAAGGGGTACGGACCTGCCCGGTTTGCGAGCTTGGAGATGGATCGTCAGAGGCTCTTCTGATCCTGTGGTTGTCTCGGTACTAGCTTGTACATTTCCTTCATCAAGGTGCCTCTTCGACTTTTCGTATAGGCAGGAGTCCGAGTAGTAAGATTCGACCCCTTTGAAGGGATCGATGTCAGCCAATTCCGTCTTCACGAAGCCGTGTTTGTCGACATATTTGAAGCACTGGTGCAGCATAGAAGGCACGATCATATAATCGTGTATCCATGGGCACCCCAAGAGGATGTTGTAAGAAGTGTCTGCATCTATGACGTAGCAGGTGACTTCGGATTGGAGGTTGCCAATTTGACACTTCAGACGAATCTTTCTAATAGGGTAGCTCCTGCCCGAATTGAAACCACTGATGGCGGTACTTGTAGGTGTCAGGCGATGCATTGGGATGCGGAGATGATGTAGCAGACCCTTCGGGATGATGCTTATGGAAGAGCCAGGATCCATGTGCATCCGATCCACCTTCACGTCGTCGATATATCCCGTGTAGTATAGCGGGCGATCGTGTAGGTTGATTTTGATGAGCATGTCCTGTGGAGTGAAGACGATGTTGGGCATTGCTCACGTGCAGGCACTGTCTTGGAGATCCACAGGTGAGTCCTCCCCGGTGAGGCTAGATTGAGCCAGATAGACCTCGGCATTTTGGAGTGCTTCGCTTAATGCAATACGAACGTCCTTGGAGAGCCTTAGGAGTTCGTACAGTGACAACTTGGCCGGTGTGTTAGCCAATTACGCTAAGATGTCAAAGTTGTAGGGCCTCTCTAGCCCTTGGGCTGCCTCTTTTCGGAGGGATTTGTCGAAGCGAGTCTCCCTCGGCCTAGGCTTGTCGGTCGTCGAAGGCTGAGCCGGTCCCGGAGCATCAGTTGTAGTGGGTTGATGATTTTCAGCTGGATTATCAACCACAGGTTGGGATTGCGCTCCGGATCGCATGACGATAGCTGTAGCTTCCTCGTTGTCTGCCGAGGTTGTGGGCAGGTCCTGACTTTTCCACTTTTCTTCTTGTCGGTGGAAGATGGTGTGGGCCAAGTCACTTCTGACACCAAGTCTGGATGGATCCACATGACCTCCCCTCGTGATGTGGTGAGGGGTACTAGACCGGCAGCCTGATCTCGGGGAGGTGGAAGATTGGTAATCTCCATTATCGCTAGAGGAACGGGGATCACCCCATCTTGAGTCTCCGTCGAAGGGAAGCTGCCGAATTGTACGGATACCATATTAGCCGCCACGGTTACCTCTTCGAAATCGATGGCCAGGGCGTTTGAATCGATGAGGTTTTGGATGTACCGTTTCAGCTAGTAGCAATCGCGTGTAGCATGATGGACATAGCGATGATAATGGCAGTACTTTGGATTCTCCATCTCTGCCGGCCGCGGTTCCCGTCTTGGTAGAGGAAGCTGAATTCTGTCCCCTTGTATGAGCATGTCCAAGATGGGCTTGACATGACCGTCTTCGAAGGAGTAAGTGATTTACGGCCATTGTTTGTCTGCTGGCTTCGGCTCAGGTTTTTGTGCTGTATCGGCCACCATAGCCTGCTTTCTTTTGCTATCCTGATTGTTGGAGGGGCTACCCCCATTATCGTTGTTGGGACGCTTACCCATGTTTTCTCCTTCGGAGATGTGCAATCCCAGTTGGCGAGCCTTCTTCAATCGTTCTTCGGCGCTTGTGGCGCTGATGATGAACGTCTTCCAATCTTTGAATTGACTTTCCCCCATCCAGAGACTGATCGTTGGAAGCAGTCTCTTTTGGCAAATTTCAATTAAAGAGGAATCTGGATTTCCGGAGGGCAGCTTCATGGCGGTTTGGCGGAACCGCTCAATATAGTTCCTTGTCAGCTCCTTCTCCCCTTGGAAGACGTCCATGAGGGTGGACATGGTGATGTCCTGCCCTACTTCGTAGAATCTCTCCAAGAATATGCGCTTGAAGTCGGCGAAGGAGTGGATGTAGTTGTCCGACAGATTACGATACCAGTCGAAAGCGACTCCCTCCAATGCCCCGACGAATAATCGGGTGAGAATAGCATCATCGTGGGGCAGATAGTCAGTGGTGACCTCGAAGTAAGTGATGTACCGACTCGCTGAGGTCTTGCCATCATAGGGATTGATGTTGAACGGCTTATATCTTGGTGGGAAGGGAACATCCCTCCATGCAGCCGGGTATGGTTGCCGTATTCTGAGGTCTTGAGCGTTTTCTCGGGCGTGAAACAGGGCTCAGAGCTCCTGGACCTCTCTTCTTGCTTCCCTGGCATCATCTGCAGCGGTAGGAGCCGTTATTTCGGGAGGATTGTTGCACGGGTTCGGTGCTGCTGAGTTCGAGTTCGCATTGACCGCGGGACCCGTGCTTGTTTGGCCAGGTGTTCCTCCTTGCAGAGTTGGAAGAGCCGCCTTGATTTCATCTACAGACTTGACCAAGGCCTGTAGTATGGCCTCCAGAGTATCGATGCGCTGGCGATCACTGGAACCACTTTGATTGCTGTCTGTCATGAACACCGTCCTTATATGATGAGAAACGAAAGGGACGGTGGAGGACGTATCCTCCGAGTCATACCCATGTACCGAGAAGTCATCGGGATATATGGAAATATTCTCTTCTGGTTCGGACTCGGAGGGAATAGTACCCCCGACTTCAGAGCTTGCTTCATTTTGAGGGTCGTGGACGTCCTCGGGGATGCCAGCCTCGACTGTATCTGATGGAAGAGTTATCTCCCCTGGCTCGTCTTCTTGGAATATTGGATTGTTGTGGAGGCTCGGAGGGGTGCTACCCCCAGCCCTAGCAACCCCCTGCATTACGGACGACGGGCCTCCCACTGTAGCAGATTTTGTCTTAGAGCGAGTACCTTAGAAAACTCCGGTGGTGGGCACCCGCTTAGACGATAGTCTTTTAGTTGCAGTGGTTGAGGTCTTCGGGCTGGAAACATTTGTCTTATTCCTCCTTCCATCAACGAGGACTTTTCGAGCAGAGTTGCAGGAGACGACGGGTAGTGCCTCGTCTTCTGAAGATGGCTGTTGCAGTCTTTGAAAGACAGACTGCCGGTCCTCTCGCATTGTCGTGTCATTACAGCAGCAGTTGACGATGATTTGGGTGCAGTGATGTCCGTGGGAGGACTCTTTGCATCCCGATGCATCTTTTCTTTCCTTGCGTTTGTGGAGGATGGCCTCACGCAAGTCAGACGGGTCTGGACCGACCCTGTTTGCTCCCGAGATTTTGGGAGACTTTTGTGAAACTCTTTGTCCGTCAGCCGTCGGGGGCTGGACTCGAGTGGTTCTGTACAACTTTCCATCCGAGGCCCGTATAATAATTAACGGGACGCCCTGATAGTCAGAGGTTGGGGCAGCTGACTGGGCTTGGTGGGCCCGCGCTGCCCTAAACTTCTTCCTTTTAGCACTCGCGGGTGCGTAATAGGAAGAGTCCAAGTTGAATATCACAGAGTCTGGCTTATCATCCAGAGAATCATCAGGGTCAGGACCGCATGAGAGACGGTCGAAGACTAATTGAGAGAAGCGTGGAACAGCCGCTATGCGGCTAGGATTGGGAACTATGCAGGCTGTCTGCATGCGGCTGTCTTTAGCTGCCGGATGAGTTGCTTTGGTGCGATTAGTAGGAGTCGCGATCGTGCAGGCTGGCCGCATGCGGTTGGCAATTGTGGCCGTATGGGTTTTCTGCAAGTGATTGACTTCAGTAACCGTATAAGCTTCATCCATGTGGTTGGCAACTGTAGCCGTATAAGCTATACGGCTGACAGATGTGACCGCATGAGTTTTCTTCATGCGGCTAGCGGATGTGGCCGTATGAGCTTTTTCCATACGGCTAGCACCCTTATGCGGCTCGGATCGCGTAGAGTTTCTCTTTGCCCCTGCAAGTCCAGCATCATAGTGTTTTCTTCTGTCGGACTTGGGGACAGCAGAGTTGCCTACGGTCTGAAGTAGGGCCGCAGGAGAGTCTTGCTCGCCGTCTTGAACAACAGACGGTATCTCTGCAAGAGCTTCAGTAGGAACGAAGGATCAGGGTCTCCACTCCTTGCGGGCCTTCTTCGTGCAGGCTCGCTTCTGGACCGGGCCAGCGCTCTTGTCGGAAAGCATTTCTTCGAATGCCTGTTGGTCGAACCGGGCGACCATCTTCTGTTGCATGGAGCCAAACTTGGCTGCATCCGATTGCGTCACCAACTCCTCAGCCGTGGAGAAGTTTGTCCCCAGCAGAGTCGCCATCGTATTTGCCATGAAATATAAAAGAACAGAACAATTATCGGAGGACCGGACTTTTACTTCACGTTACAAACTCGCTTGTACAAAGAAAGCCTAGGGACGAAAACCTAGGTACAGCAGTCTAAGTACAATTGTTTATTTTAGATTCTGGGGGGTGACGATAGAGGCTCGGGAAGGCGATGGCAGCCCTGCCTTACTCCTTGGACGATCGGTATGTAGCCTTGGCTCCTGTGACGAGATGGTTGGCGTTGATGAAGAAATGCTCTTCTTGCTCTCCCTCTATTACTCTTCTAGCTTCTCTCTCTCTGTGTGTATTCTCTCTCTGATTATTGGGGGAGTCTCTCTATCTATCTCCTTTTTGCAAGGGAATGGCACCCTGCTTATTTATAGGAGTGGGGGCTTCATTAGGGTTTGGATGATTGCCCATTCTCAAAGTGGCGGCGGCCCGATGTTTAATCAATCTGGACCATTAGTCTTAAGCGTGAAGGATATGGGCCATAAATATGGATAGTATTGAATCTTGTGAATGATTAATGCTGATTGCTTTAAATCTTCATGATTGGTTGTGTCAAGCTTTGATCTCTCACCACGTGTCTCATTGGCTTGATCACGAATGATATGCCCTGATCTCATTAATTATGAGGACAACGTTAAATATGGTTATTGGGATCTGGTAAATCTCTGATTGATTTAATACCACGCGTCCCATAATCACCCTGCTACCGGCTGTCAAGTCATGGGGGCAATTGAATCTCTGCCACGTGTCTTAATGGTGGACCCTGCCAGAGCCGCATGATATCTATGAACCGCATGAGACAGCGTCTCAGTGAGCCGCATAGGTATAGTATTTGTGAGCCGTATGAGATGGTTTCTTGGTGAGCCGTAGGAAGATGATTCCTGCCAGCCGCATAAAGCTGTTCTTCAATTGAGCCGCATGGGAGTAGCCATGTGGCAATCTTGGATCGTGTTAGAGATTTTCTCCTGTTTCCGAAAAGCCTGTCATTACGGCAGGACCATCATGGCACTTTATGCCAAATCCGTCAGCTGTCAAATCACGACAGAGCATTAAATAAGGCCATTACTTGATGGCCAGCTATGCGAAGGGATCCCACAGGGACACGTGGTGTTGATCGAGCCGCATATCTCTGTTGGTCGTTTGTGAGCCGCATGTACTTCCGAGCCGCATGAGGCTGGAAGACTCTTTGAACCGCATGGGACTGTCCCTATGTAAGCCGCATGAATTCTCCTGCTCCGAGCTGCATGAGACTGAGAGTCTCTCTGAACCACATGGGACTGCCCCTGTATGAGCCGCATGGGGTTCTCCGGTTCCGAGCCGCATAGACCATCATTCTGATATTTTCTATGCTTCTACAAACCTATGCGGGAAGATTCAAGTCGTAGCAACATCTCTCCTAATATATGATGGACAGTCACTGTGGGGAACGCTCAACCCATATATTGAGATATGTGGGAGATTGTTGGTATTTTTACCTTTGGACTAGGAAAGATAGTCCCACATCGGCTACACCAAATGGTGAGTATCTCAATATAATGCATTGCTTGTGTTGAGGTGTGCACATGAGGTGTGGTGGGGCACAAGTGTGTGTCATGTGGGAGTATTTTCCTAGAAAGAAAAAAAGGATCAATTCCAACAAAGATATAAGTTGATTTTTGTTATACGGACTCGAACGCGGACACGAACTCCATGATGTCTCGTACATGCACGAGAGTGTTCGGGGGGTAGGCGTGGACTGGCACACTTCTATGCTGATTATGGGATGATCGAAAATATCAAACTCTATTTTTGTGTATTGGTATTTTAGTCCCACATCGGATAGGAGAAGAGGTGAAGTCTCGACTTCACTCTATAAATAGAGCCCCTTGGCCTCCTTTGAAAGATGCACCAAGAAGAGAGTTAAGGGACTCTATAAAGTCCAGGAAGCCCGTTCAAGTCTCAAATATTGACTTACGAGCGTTCCAAAAGTTTTTCGTGAACTTGCTGGTTCCTGGAAGCAGATCGTGTTGGGGCGAATCTTGCTTTGAGCAACGGTGATCTTAATCACCCCAGCAAGAACCTTTCCTCTTCTTCTTTCTTCTTTCTTCTTTCTTCTCCTTCATCTGAGTTGTAACTCAGTTCTGTCCGTCTGCAACTGCGATTGCAAGAAAGAACGTGAGATTTATTTTTTGAACTCAGTTCTGTCCGTTAGCAACTGCGATTGCGAGGAAGAACGTGAGCTTTACTTTCTGATTATTGTTGCTTTTGTAATCAGATTCATATTATAGTGTTCCTCTTGGATCTCGAGAATAATCAGAAGGTGGACATTTGTTGAACCTCTGATCTCGACATCGAGTCTACCATCTTTGATCAATCCTCGGGAATAACAAAGGATACATCCACCTATATCTGACAGGTCCGAAAACTAGTGCCTCCTCTGCCAAGTGTACGACAACATGTGTTATTGACACAAAAAAGATGGTGGAAAATATATTTCAAACACACATAATGCCTCCACAAGACGTTGGTGTATGTTGGAAAGCTCGGATCGAACAATAACCTTTGAGCAAAGGATTTTGAAAAATAATGATAGTTGTCGAATTGCGGCACGCAAAGGTTTCTTTTTTTAAATGCATGCATTAGAAACACCGGTAGTAACCCTTGTATGAGAATGTGATCATCATGTGACTTCAATCCTTTGAATTAAAAATCATGCAAATCTACCTTATGTTTCCAATTCTCGATGTACCCAATTGGAACCTTTAATTTACTCAAGGTTTTACAGATGATTTCTTTCTCGGATTGGGATAAAGAAAATAGAGCCTTTGGCATAATTTGTTTTCCATTATCATTCACAAACCACAATTTTTTCTTTATCTTCAATTCCTCTAGATCCTTACTAGCTTCAACTCCGTCTTTGGACCTACCTTTAGTGTTCATTATTGTCCCAAACAAATTTTTAGCAACATTTTTTTCTACATGCATCACATCCAAATTATGCCGAAGGTGTAGTTCCTGTTATGGCCATGACATTAATATGATACTACATAAAAACACACTATAAAAACAAAAGTTAACTTATTTAACAACATAAATTACCTTCCAATATGGCAAATCAAATAGAATTGATCTCTTTGACCATGGAGTATTTACATCAGTGGATCGCTTCCTCTTCTTACCAATTAACTTTCCAAAATCTGTACATATAGATTCCATTTTATCAATAACTCTTTACCAGTCAAACGTTTGGGAGGCTTTCTGTGTTCTTCAGTTCTGTTAAATTTTGACTTTTGTAATCTAAAAGGATGTGTAGCATCTCTTATGAATCTTCTATGACCCATATATGTAAAAAAATTCCCATACTTTAGCTATTTTGAGTCTATTTCTTCACCACATGATACAGGACAACCATATTGTCCTACTGTCCTACAACCTGAAATGTACCCATAAGCTGCAAAATCATGTATACACCACATCATCATTGCTTTCAAGGTAAAGTTAGTCTTCGTTTTAGCATCGTATGTTATGCTTCCTACAGACCACAACTCTTTCAGCTTCTCAACCAACGGTTGCAAATAAACATCAATATTATGTCCTGGTCCAGTTAGACCAGGAATCAACATTGTTAATATAGTAAATTCCTTCGTCATGCATAGAGATGGAGGAAGATTATATGAAACAAGCATGACAGGCCAACAGCTATAAGAATTATTCATTCCAAAAGGATTGAAACCATCAGTTGCAGGACCAAGACGAACATTTCGTTTCTCAGGAGCAAACTCTGAGCACATCCTATCTATTTTCTTCTAAGAAGGAGAATCAACTGGGTGTCGCATGTGTGTACTACTATCTTCTACACGAGCATGCCATGTCATCTCCTCGGCTATCTATGGTACACTATACATACGTTGCAACCTCTGGATTATTGGGAAGTACTAAGCTTCTTCTTTGGCAATTTCTTGCCTTTTCTTTTTGAATTTTCTTCCGGTTGCCACCTACTTTCACCACACTTGGGACAATTGTTCTTGTCTGTATTTTCTCACCAATAAAATATGCAACCATTAGGACAGACATGTATATTCTCATATTTCATTTGAAAAGGCTTAACCATAGCATTAGCTTTTTGAAAATTTTCCGGCAAAGAGTTCCCATCCGATAGAATCTTCTTCAAAAATTACAAAAATTCAGTAAAAAGAGCTTCAGAACATTGGTGTCTAGCTTTCATGCTCAACAATTCTAATATTGAGGATAGTTTTGTATGTTGCCTATCATAATTAGGATATAAAGGTTCCATTGCATCCTCCAACTTATTCTTGTAATTAGTGTCAACCGGGGGATCATCTTAAACATGAGCATAATTTTGTTGATTATATTCATTCATACATTTTTCGAGGACATTAGGATCAGTATGTCTAAATGTGTCATTAAACAGGTCTGCCATTCTTGGCACGACATTTTTTGTACTAGTTGATGAACTAGGAGCTTGATCATTGACACCTACCTTAGGAAGTGGTTCTCCATGATTGATCCAAATTATATATGACTTGTCCAGTCCATTGCAAATCAAATGCTCAACAATAATATTTAGTTTATTTTGCATGAATTATAGTTACAACATTTATTGCACGGACAACAATACCAATCATTTCCACCCAAATTTTCTTTTATGAACTAAATGAATGATGTAACACCTTCAAAGTATTCATCTGACAATTGAGGTGCATCCATCCTTTCCTTACTTGGGGGTATTGAAGACATCTATCATTAAAACATAAAACGTTGTCAATAAAATATGAGAAACCTTTATATAACTTATGCTTTAAAACTACTAATCTTTTTCTTATATAATACATAATAACTATGCACAAATTTTATATCAGAAAACTGAGAAACTTTTGTATCGGTGATCCAAAGCACAGGATCAGATCAATATATCAGAAAGGAAATTTATTTACAACGCAAATTGATTAAAAGTCGATTCTTTTATGACACCGACGAAACCAAGCAATCAATCCATATCGAAGTTTCAATTTTTCTTACCAATGTTTCAAAACGAAATTCTAAGGCCAAATATTTTCTAGAAACTAATCAATCATTGAAGCTTGACGGAGGCTAATAATGCAATCTGTGTATCTGTAGCAATTGTGGTACTTGTTTGCATAACATGGTTCAGCCTGAATCTTTGTCAATTGTTAACTTGGTCAAGAAGTGATGATAGAGATCCCTTATTCATAGTAAAAGTTTTGGCATTTCTCAGCATCAATTTGATCTCTGTTATAATGCCATGTTCCTCTGTAGTTAAAAGATCAATCTGTAACGTCCCAGTCCCAAATTACGAAGGACCAAGTACGTAAACATGCCAGCTGTATACATACGAAATACATGGACCTCGTACGTATACATAAGCTGTAAATGTAGTAATCCAAGACAACTAAATCTCATCCACAAAGATAAATAATAATATAAAGGCAACTTTGAGTTGTCATATACACAATAGTTGGGCGGAGACAAAGTCCACTACCAACCAAATTAAATATGGAAAAATATACAAGGAAATAATTTAGCAAGCGAGAGCAAGTGACGAATCCAAGAGTAATCATCACGACGGAATAGAGCGCAAGTCATGGCCTTAGCTAGAACACCTGCAAGAAATCACGAAAACACACACCTGGGGAAAAACCAGGTCCTCAGAGGGACGTAACAAGACACATAATATCATGCCGAATAACTGAATAAATAAAGCTCAACAGAAAAGTATACATGGATAAAGGTTCCTAACCATTCTATGTGACATGCATTTTGAGGACAACGTTTACGCAGGGGCTGTAACGGATTCACGCATGCAAGTAATAAAAAATGGCCAGCAAGTAGCGCTCATCCGAGACGCTATCGGCCTGGGCAGAAGGTAGTGCTCATGAGAGTCACCCTCGGCCCAAGATGTGTGTAAAAGTAAAATGTAGCCCCTACGCTAATAACTGTCCCCTCCCCCCAATGATACTACACATGCGTCGTCTCCACGACACTGTTTAATCCTTAATAACCGCCAAGTCTTCTACACAATCTATTGACAGTTATATCCTAACGCATGCGCACGGGGGATCAGCCTTCACGCAAGTGACCTCTATATGATACTCACAACTCTCACACACAACTCGTGTATAATCGTGACAAGTTAATGAGACACACTAAATTGACGGTAGTCCCTTAACTCTAAGCCAATTGTATAAAATATAGTAATTTGCACTTACATATAAATTAAAGAAAAACAACTAAAACATGCATGGTATTGAGCAGGAAATTTAAACAGTAAAGGCAAGGTGTCTTGCTTGGTGTGTCGCCTGGAATGATGCGATGATCTGATAAGTCCGAGTAGCCCATTAGCCAAGATTGATGTACATGAGCCCGTAATTCACAAGAAAATAGGAATGTGGAATTAGTCATGATTACTGGTGATAATCGTAGAAAATTTGTGGGGGAGAAATATATATACTTGTCTTAAATTTATTTATAATTTATTTATACTAATGGAAAAATATTTTATTGATCAAAATATTCGTAGATAATTATTTCTTAAAAATTATTTTAGATAAGTAGTTGATAATTTAAGAAAATCAGTTTTTGAAATTCGATGAAAATACTACACTTTTTAAACGAAATTTATTAATTAAATATTTGACAGTATTAATAGCTATAATTAATTGATTATAAATTTAGCAAAATATTTATAAGTATTATAACCAGGATAATAAATTATACAAATAATAGTACTAATGATAAAATAATAATAATAATGATAATAATAACAATAATAATAATAATAATAATGATAATGATAATAATAAAAAAATAATTATAATAATAATAATAATTATTATTATAACAGTAATAATATTACTAATACTAATAATAATATTAATAATAGAATAATAATGATAATAATAAAATAATGATACTTAATACTAATGAACTTAATAATAATATTAATATATTAATACTACTAACACTACTGCTACTGCTCGTTTAAAGGAAAATATCAGGTGGAGAGAGAGAGAAGAGGGATTTGGAAGTGAAGGGGGGTCTTACAGAGAAAGGGTCGGCGAAGTCGGCTGGGCTGGGCGGAGACCGCGGAGTCGGCGGAGGAGTTGTGCACCGCGGACGACGGCGGGGGTCGCCGGCGCTCAGGGGTCGGGCGCCGGCGTTGGCGGTTCCCGCTGGTCGAACTTGGAGAAGCGGTGGCGCTGTCGTCGGCGGACGAGGGCGGACCTGGAGACTCCGGTCATGGCCTGGTTAGGGTTTGGCGTCGGTGGCGAAGGGATGTGGGCGGCAGAGAAGTGACGGAGGCCGGGTCGGTGAGGCGGCAGAAAGAGGGTTTTCCTCGGCGGCTTGGGATCGTCGTCGACGGAGACTGGTAGCGCGGGCGGCGGTCGCTGCAGCCACGGATGGGAGCGGGCGGCCTGGAGTCTTGAGCGGCGTTCGAAGGGGACGGCGCGGCCGTCGGAAGCGGTCGGCCTGGCGGCCGTCCCGGCGGAGTGCACGCGCGGGTGGCGCTCGGGCGCAGCGTCGGGGTCGCCGGGGAACGGCAAGGCGGTGCTCAGGTTAGGTTTCACTTCTGCTCTTTGTTGTTTTCTTTCTTTGTTTGGGGTTGATGGTCGAATTCTGGGTTGTCGACGGTGGTTGGGGTTAGCTGTGATGGCTGGATGTGATCGGAGTATGTTGGCAGATGGTGGTGATGTTGGGGATCGCCGGTGACGGCGGTGGTGGTGAGCCGGGGAGGACGGGAAACTATGGTGGTGTTGATGAAGGCGGTTGTTCCAATGTTCTGGCAGGGTGGTCGGAGAACTGCTGGACTTGAGGGATGACCGAGGCGGTTGATCGGGAAGTAGCGGAGGGTGGTGACGATGATGGCAGGGGTGACGATGGTGGTTATCGGGGTCTAGGCTGTAGGGAGGATGGATATCGGAGAGGCGTTGTCGTGTCGGGGTTGGTGGCGTCGTGTCGGAAATGTCCGACATGACATGGATTGAAGTCCGGGATTGTCGGACTCGGGGATGAATTGTATTTGTATTGGGAATAATATAGTGGATGGGAGGGCACGGACACGATGCACAATGGGATAGAAATTTGTGGATGTAAAATTATGGAGGAGTACCTGTCTATATATAGGATGTGGGAATTCCCATTAGGATAAAGCTTGGGTTTGTTTAAACCATATTTAGATAATAGCTACAAATAAATTAAATCCAATCCAATCTAAATCTAAATTTAATTTAAATCCAAATTCATTTTAGTTTAAAATTAATGGGATAGATCAAATTCTAAGTATGGATATTTATTTAATCTATTTAAATAACTTCAAAAATTAAATCATGATTTAAATGGATACAATAACTTCCAAAAATATTTTTCAAAATACCAATAATAAAAATTTCGAAAATAATGAATATTTAAATATCTTTTTGAATAAAATATCAATATTAATAAATTTGAAAATCAGCTTAAATATTTGTAAGAACTACTTCAAAAATACCTTTTAGATAATTTAATAAAATTTCGAAAATCAATTTATACATAGATTACATTTTGAGAAGATGGTATTCTTATGAAACATAGTTTTCTAAATCGCCAATAAAATAAACTCGTCTTTTTATAAAATTAAATAATATTTTTGAAACTGGTTGCGACGCTTTTCCCAACCTTAATTAAATAAAATAATTACTGTATATTATTTTAAAATTTTAAAATAGGAAAAACGTTTTTAACAACATATGTACGCTCGCACATATTCGCACTCGTCGAGCAGTTACGAAAACGAATTTCGCGCGTAACGTAAAATACGATTTTGCGACGTACAATACAAAATTTTAAATCAATACCAAATTAATAAAGAAGAGAAAAAGAAAAAAAAAAGTAGAAATTTAGGGGTTTTACATCCTACCCAACTTAAAACAATTTTGTCCTCGAAATTAAGGATTAGTAGGGGGTGAGAAAGTACAAGGGGTATCGATGAAGAATAATCAATAACAAAATCATGCCGTAAGAAATTGCGATCTAGATCATAGGAAATAATATGATATGGTCGTAATCGATAGGATGGCTAGAGGAAGTTCTCGTATAGCAGTTTCGTCCTCCTAAAATTGGTTAAGACGAAAGCAATATAGAGTTCGAAGGAGGCGTTTATCGAATATGAATACGTGATTCAAAGACGATCGAATAATTTCAAAAGAATTGTCAAGGCAGTCGTGGAGGGGATTGTAAGGGCCAAGTTTAATTATGTTTCCATCCACGTAGAGTAATAGACAAAAAGCGAACCAAAGTGCACTCGGTTGATCAGACCATCATTCACCGGTTCTGATTAGACAATATGTTAGTGGGAGCGACCCAATAAAACATATGTCATGATCAAGCTTGATAAAGAATACGCTTGCAAAACTAAGCTACATTAGCATCATTAGTCAAAATGGTAAATACATAGGCTCGAGAGATTAAGATTTAAAGGAGGTAGAATGATTCTAAGTCATACAGTCGTCTTATAGTCTTCTTGTCCAAGTCTTTGGTTGGCTAGACGGGTTAGGTCCTCCAGATTCTAGGATCTAAATAAGCTTGCTATTATAGGTCACTAGGTCAAAGGGGTTGATAGTTCATAAGGCTAGTTCATAAGGTATTCTACCCAACTTAAAGAATTAAACTAATGGTGTGATAGGTCCAGCAATCAAGATAAAATGCAAGGTTAAGCATGTAAGGAATTAAGTAGAACAAAATCATATATCGGTTCGAAAGAATTGAGTCGAGGTCGGGTCTCATCTATAGTAAAAAAAAAAGTATCTTGGTTTCTCGGTAGGGAATTGAGTCCAGTCATTTTGACTCGAAAGTCGCAATATGAAATTAGAGTACAAGGAGACGTGTTTTAGTGGCACGTGATATACCTACATGAAGGTGGACTCGTGTAGGTCTTACATATGAAAGTTGTGGGAAGGAAAAGTCTAGTGTTGTGCTCCAAATATCAAAGTCATGATAGGGACACCAAAGAACTCAAAATAGAAAGTGGGAGTTAATGAGATAATGATTAACGAACCAAATAAATGACCGTGCTAAAGCATGAAATAAAGATAACTTAGATTCTAACAAATCAAGGTAAAATAAATTAGGAGTACAGTTTCTACGGATATGATAGCCACTTAGATGGTGTATGTTCAAGGAACAATCTAATCATTTCTCAAGTTTCAAATGATTAGATGGTCACGATAAAAGATCTAGAATTTAGGAAAGGTCGAGTAAGTCAAAAGATATGTTCATCGGTTTGGTCGATGACTAACTATACTTGTGTATATACAATATCATAATCATAGGTGGCATGGCAATCTAATGTACATTACTTCTATCTCACTAGGGTGACCCTCCTTGCTTCTTGGTCCTACCAATATTATCTAATCTAAAATTTCAAATTCCTAGAAATTTCTCAATACAATTTCCAAGATACTTCGCCAAAATTTCAGTTATCTTAAACTATCAACTTTAATCAAAATTTTAAATCTCTAGTCAATCTCGAACAATCCTCGTAATTCGCATAGCGAATAAATAATTTCCTCATCATCATTTTTTTTTCCACCAAATTTAAAATATTTATAATCGTAGGATTTAAACTTGAAATCTAAATAACTTTATAACTCATAGATCATATGACATAATTTAATTCAAAAATATTTTACCAACATTTACCAATCATCCTCAAATTTTGGTCAATCATAAATCATAATTCCACATTTAAAATTTTAGGATCCTTTTCCAAATCAAATTTATATCATTCCAAAAGATGTTTAGCTATACTCGGTTAAATCATAAATGCTCAATGACCTTCAAAAATCAAAACGCAATTTAAATTAATTATTTTCTCGATCTAACTATCATCTTGTGTATATCACCGTGTAATATCAAATTAAAATTCTAATCATCATTTGAAAGTGGTAATATGCTACTACCCAACTTGGATTTAACCAAACCTTAAAATTATAATTTCTAGAAAGATAATTTTCTTTATAACTCAAATAAAATTTCAATGCATATTAATTGCCAATGCAATCCATCTAGCCATGTGTTTGTCCTATGGGCATATACTAGTGTAGTCATCTTACTAAACACGAAACTAAGAATTTACGGTAGAGGGAGTTAAGCAAAATGCAATTCAAGAAGGTCGAATGGGAGTTCGAAATTTAAAGTCAAGAAAGGATGTCAAGTAGGTGGATGAGATTCTAGACTCTAATCCTATATTGCAGGCTCACATCGGTACAATCACGTAACCGAAGTGACAACTGGACCTGCATGGGCCACCACAAAAATATGTAACGTCCCAGTCCCAAATTACGAAGGACCAAGTACGTAAACATGCCAGCTGTATACATACGAAATATATGGACCTCGTATGTATACATAAGCTGTAAATGTAGTAATCCAAGACAACTAAATCTCATCCACAAAGATAAATAATAATATAAAGGCAACTTTGAGTTGTCATGTACACAATAGTTGGGCGGAGACAAAGTCCACTACCAACCAAATTAAATATGGAAAAATATACAAGGAAAGAATTTAGCAAGCGAGAGCAAGTGACGAATCCAAGAGTAATCATCACGACGGAATAGAGCGCAAGTCATGGCCTTAGCTAGAACACCTGCAAGAAATCATGAAAACACACACCTGGGGAAAAACCAGGTCCTCAGAGGGACGTAACAAGACACATAATATCATGCCGAATAACTGAATAAATAAAGCTCAACAGAAAAGTATGCATGGGTAAAGGTTCCTAACCATTCTATGTGACATGCATTTTGAGGACAACGTTTACGCAGGGGCTGTAACGGATTCACGCAAGCAAGTAATAGAAAATGGCCAGCAAGTAGCGCTCATCCGAGACGCTATCGGCCTGGGCAGAAGGTAGTGCTCATGAGAGTCACCCTCGGCCCAAGATGTGTGTAAAAGTAAAATGTAGCCCCTACGCTAATAACTGTCCCCTCCCCCCAATGATACTATACATGCGTCGTCTCCACGACACTATTTAATCCTTAATAACCGCCAAGTCTTCTACACAATCTATTGACAGTTATATCCTAACGCATGCGCACGGGGGATCAGCCTTCACGCAAGTGACCTCTATATGATACTCACAACTCTCATACACAACTCGTGTATAATCGTGACAAGTTAATGAGACACACTAAATTGACGGTAGTCCCTTAACTCTAAGCCAATTGTATAAAATATAGTAATTTGCACTTACATATAAATTAAAGAAAAACAACTAAAACATGCATGGTATTGAGCAGGAAATTTAAACAGTAAAGGCAAGGTGTCTTGCTTGGTGTGTCGCCTGGAGTGATGCGATGATCTGATAAGTCCGAGTAGCCCATTAGCCAAGATTGATGTACATGAGCCCGTAATTCACAAGAAAATAGGAATGTGGAATTAGTCATGATTACTGGTGATAATCGTGGAAAATTTGTGGGGGAGAAATATATATACTTGTCTTAAATTTATTTATAATTTATTTATACTAATGGAAAAATATTTTATTGATCAAAATATTCGTAGATAATTATTTCTTAAAAATTATTTTAGATAAGTAGTTGATAATTTAAGAAAATCAGTTTTTGAAATTCGATGAAAATACTACACTTTTTAAACGAAATTTATTAATTAAATATTTGACAGTATTAATAGCTATAATTAATTGACTATAAATTTAGCAAAATATTTATAAGTATTATAACCAGGATAATAAATTATACAAATAATAGTACTAATGATAAAATTGTCACGACCCGCTACCCAAATTGTTGGGCCAGGCCGAGTCATGTCCAGCCTACGTTGAGATAAAACGTAGTAAGCTGTTCTAAAGACAACAGGATAAGACTAAATGTGCTAACAGTTCTATAAGTGAAGAAGAATCATAAATGCTCCAAACACAAAAGTCGTCGTATATAGTAAAATATCCAAGTACAAGTAAACTGAAATGTAAAACTGGATACATGTCCAGTTACAAAATGATGTAGTCTAATACATGTCTACTCTCAAAAGTCTAAGTAAACAAGAGACAACTAGGCGAGGTTCCCCGCAGGAACATCCTCGTAAAGCAGAGCCGGGTCCTCGGCAGTAACTCCATAGTATGAGTCGCAGTGTAACTCCTCCTCAGTAAGGACACCTACAACGTTATCCTGTCAGGACGGGAGCAAGTACTAAATCTAGCAAACTAGCATATGAAATATGGAAATGAACATGAGAGGAATAACTGGAAAGCATGGCATCACATAGTCTATCATGGCAAGGACACATATGTCATAAAGACAGATGTATATGTAATGTTTAAAACTGTAGCAAGTACGTGATCGGTCAATAGATGTACAATGTACCGAGGTACAATGTAAATAAAATGTACATACGTACAAGTAAAACAAGCGATAGATGTACATACATACAAATACAGCTGATGCGCCTACGACAAGGTATACATAAAATGTCAACCTTGCTCGGTACGTACGTACGAGTAGGGGGGGCATGATCACGTACGCTACTAACAGTTTCCCCATAACCCATATTCTAAATCATGTGAAAGATACATCAAGACTGTTCTAAGCATGGTAGTAATGGAAAGTACAACATGTGACGTTTTAACTTGCTACCCCAAGGGTCAGCATTTAACATGGTGGGTTTTGCAGTTCATTTATGTAACAACATGTAAAGTTCGTAGAAAGTACTTGCCTCTAGCAAAGCAAAACAAAACAAGCTGCGATAACAGTGCTATGGATGTCCAGTAACTCGTCACTGTAGAAATAAATGCAATAACTTAGCTTTTACACTAAGCTAAAATACTAGAACACTAACTGGTGCGACACGACTTGTGACTGGGCACCTAGCCAAAATGATGACTTGGCAAAGGAGACCAAGGTGGGGTGACACACTATGTTAACTAACTTTTTAGGGTCTTTACACTAGTGAGGGATGGGGTTCAACACGACTAAAACTCCAAATAACACAAAAAGCTACAAGTCGTAATTAATCAGTAAATAAATCAAAAGATCATTGTGTTCTAACAATTTTAGAGATAGGCAAAAAGCCTAGTTTTACATAAAACAAAGTACCAAAACAATCCTTGCTAATTATAGAAATTTATTATAATTTTTCTGGAATTTATTAACCAGTACAAATATTTTATAAAAATCAGTTTTCCTAAGTATACAGAAAATGAGTTTTGGTTTCATATGCCAACCTAGTGGCAAAACAATAAATTAAATACTACAAAAATTATACTAAATTAGCTAACTTAACAAAGTATCTAAAAACTATTTTTCCATAATTTTAGCAATAATTTAAGTATTTTTATAAAATCAAAAACAGTAATGCACACAATAATTAATTATCTGCGTATTTTGTCCATGTACATAATTTGAACCAAAGTTCAAATACAGGACCCAAGGCCATGAATCAAGTCCAATATGACTTGTACAGGTCTTGAATGTGTGAAAACGTATTTGAGCCCAAATATCCATGCTAGGCTTGGACACCAAATTGTTGTAGTAATTTAAATACATCCAAAAATACAAAGTGGTAAAAAATGTAAAATAAATATTAATATTTTATCCATGTGAAAACTTACAAAATAGTCATAAAATATGACAAGTAATATCTACATATATTTAGAATATACATATGTAAATATTACATAAATTACTTAGGCTAAAATAATTATGTATACATATATATATATATATATATATATATATATATATATATATATATATATATATATATATACACATAACATATATGTATATATATAGAAGATACATATATATATACATAAAGAAATAATATATAATATATATACACAAATATAATAAAATAGAGTACTAAATAGAAAATATACATATGTATATACATAAAACAGTATGTGTAATAATACATATATATATATATACAAATATAAGTATATATATATATATATATATATATATATATATAAATATACATATATATATAATTCAAAAGAAAAGGAAAAGAAAAAAGAAAAGAAAAAGAAACAACAGCAGCACAGCTCGAACCCGAGCTGCTGCGCGCAGGGGGGGGTGGGGTTTAGGCTAGGTCGGGCTGGCCAGGGGGTCAGCCCGCTGCTCGTGTTAGAGTTTAGGTTTTGTTTATTTTATTTAGGTTCGAAATAAATAACATGAAAAAAAAATAATAAAACTCAACCCTGTGTCCGGACAGTTTGGGATACAGAGTCAGCATGTCCGTGCTATGCACGACACGCACGAGCGTCCATCTACGAGTCCGAGTATGGGACGAGGGTCCCCATGTCCTGGCGAACCACATACGTGGGTTCGAGACACGTACGACACGGTTTGAGTCATGCTACTCACGTGTCCGATTTGGGGAGGGGGTTTCGAACGAGCTGGACGGCGGTGGAGGCGTCGGCGTCGCGGCGCTTCGGTGGCGCTGGGCGCGTCTCGTCAAGGCGAACGTAGGGGTGGTGGTGGTTTGCTGTGAGGGTGGGTGTAGGCGTCGGGACAGGGCTTCGCCGGAGTTTGGGTTCCGACTAGGAAGTTGGGGAAGAAGGGGAGTTTGCGATGGTCGTGGTGGTCGATTAGGGTTAGGGTTGAGTCTGGGGAGAGGAGGGGAGTTTAAATAGGGGTTCAAGGTCGGTCGTGGAGTTGTGTGCTGGCCGGAAATGGCGGGGGCAGTCGCCGGTCAGCCGTCGGTCGTCGGGCAGGGGGGTGGGTAGGAAATTAGCACTTAGGTCCTTGTAATTTAGGTAATTACAAATAGGTCCCTAGCAGAGTCTAAATGTAAAATAGAATTTGCATAATCCATTCCGCACAGCTAATGTGCAAATAAAATTTGCACATAACAAATTTAGATTTGCAAAACGATATTAAAACAATCTAATTAATTGCAAAAGTCAATTAAAACATTTTAGAAAATTGTAAATTAATATTTTTATATATAAAACTCATTTAAAAATCATTTAAAAATTCTAAAAAATTCCTAAAAATTCCTAATAATTATTTAAGGCTATAATTAACATTAAAAATTAATTAGCACTAATTAAAAATAAATTTGAAAATCAGGGGCTTACAAGTCTTCCCTTCTTGAAAAATTTCGTCCTCGAAATTCACAAGGATTGAAGACCCGACAATATTCTAACATAGCAAGCAATGTAACAAAAATGACTAAGGCTGCGATCAAAACTAACCTCTAAGGTATCAAGCAGGAACGGATGGTTCCCTCGCAGCGGTTGGATCGAACAAGTAAGGGAATCTCTCCCTCATGTCCGACTCCCTCTCCCAAGTAGATTCACCTGGGGAGTGACGGCTCCAAGCTACTTGTACTAGGGGTATAACCTTGTTCCTCAGCCTCTTCTCTCTCCGGTCTAATATCTCCACTGGCTGCTCAGAAACTGTAAGGCTCGGTCCGACCTCCAACTCTGAATGATCTAGCACATGACTGGGGTCTGGAACATATCTCCTCAGCTGAGATACGTGAAAGACATCGTGAACTCCTGCTAGGTTAGGTGGAAGTGCAACCCTGTAAGCGACCTCTCCGATCCTGCCAAGTACCTCGAACGGCCCGATGTATCTGGGGCTCAGCTTCCCTCCTCGTCCGAACCGGATCGTCCCTCTAGTAGGTGATATCTTCACTAGCACCATATCACCGTCTGCGAACTCCATCGGCCTGCGACTAGCATCAGCCCAGTGTTTCTGCCTGTCCTGAGCTACTCTGAGCCTATCTCTGATCATCCCGACTTTCTCTGCTGCATCCGTGATCATCTCTGGCCCAAGCATAACTCTGTCTCCGACATCATCCCAAAAGAGCGGTGTGCGACATCGTCGTCCATATAGCGCCTCGAAAGGAGACATACCAATACTGGCCTGGTAACTGTTATTGTATGAAAACTCTACCAAGTGCAGATGGCTCTCCCATGATCCTCCGAAGTCCAGCACGCAAGTCCTCAGCATATCCTCCAGCGTCTGTATCATCCTCTCGGACTGCCCATCTGTCTGTGGGTGGTACACCGTACTGAACTTGAGCCTACTGCCCAACTCCTCCTGCAAACTCCTCCAATAGTGGGATGTGAATCTGCTGTCTCTGTCTGACACGATGCTCACCGGCACTCCGTGTAGGCGAACTATCTGCTGCATGTATAGCTCCGCCAACTTCTCGGTGGAAAGCCCCACCTTGAAGGGTATAAAATGCGCACACTTCGTCAGCCTGTCTACGATGACCCAGATGGCATCCTTCCCTCCTTGGGAACGAGAAAGCCCAGAAACGAAGTCCATCGTAATATGTTCCCACTTCCACTCAGGAATGGGTAACGGCTGCAACAAACCAGCTGGCCTCTGGCGCTCCGCCTTGACCTGCTGGCAAACTAGACATCTCGAGATGAAATACGATACATCCCTCTTCATCCCGTGCCACCAAAGATGTTCCCGCAAGTCACGGTATATCTTGTTAGCACCAGGGTGAATAGAATATCTCGATCGGTGCGCCTCCTGCAAAACTGCCTCTACTAGATCTCCCTTCGGCACGCACAATCGGCTGCCATGCCTCAGGGACCCATCCTCTGCTATAGTGAAGTCATCCAGCAATCCAGCTAATGCCTGGGGTCGAAGTCTGCGAAGGCTCTCATCTGTAGACTGTGCCTCCCGGATCTGCTCCATCAAACCTGACTGAATGTCAAGCGCCATCATCTGTATCACTGATCCTGGCCGAACTAGCTCAATACCGAGCTTCTCCAGATCCTCCCGCAAATGCCGATCAATCATCAGGTACCATGTCATCGGATGCCTGCTCAGCACATCCGCCACCATATTTGCCTTCCCGGGGTGATACTGTAAATCGATGTCGAAGTCCTTCATCAACTCCAACCATCGTCTTTGCCTCATGTTCAGCTCTTTCTGCGTGAACACATACTTTAAGCTTTTGTGGTCAGTAAAGATTTCCACATGCTCTCCGTATAAGTAATGTTTCCATAACTTGAGTGCAAAGATCACCGCAGCTAACTCGAGGTCATGGGTAGGATAATTCCTCTCATGAGTCCGCAACTGCCTAGATGCATAAGTAATTACTTTCCCATGCTGCTGTAGAACACATCCTAGCCCCTTCCCAGAAGCATCACTGAAAATGGTGAAACCTCCAGAACCTGAAGGTAAAGTCAGAACTGGAGCGGTCGTCAGCCTCCTCTTCAGCTTCTCAAATGCCGCCTGGCAGTCCTCTGACCAGATGTACTCTGCGTCCTTCCGCGTCAGCTTCGTCATGGGTTCAGCTATCCTAGCAAAGTCCTGGACGAACTTTCTGTAATAGCCTGCTAAACCCAGAAAGCTCCTGATCTCTGAAACTGACGTCGGAGCCTTCCACGTCTCAACTGCAGCAATCTTCCTGGGATCCACCGAGATTCCATCTCCAGTGACTACATGGCCGAGAAACTCCACTCGGTCTAAAAAGAACTCGCACTTCGACAATTTGGCAAACAATCTCTCCTGCCTCAGAATCCCCAAAACTATCCGCAAGTGCTCTGCATGCTCCTCCGGCGTCTTCGAGTATATCAGGATGTCGTCGATAAACACTATGACGAACTTATCCAGATACTGGTGAAATGTCTTATTCATCAAGTTCATAAAGACAGCTGGCACATTTGTGAGACCAAATGGCATCACCAGAAACTCGTACTGCCCGTACTTCATGTTGAACGCCGTCTTCTGGATGTCTGCTGGCCTAACCTTCACCTGGTGGTACCCGGATCTCAAATCTATCCTGGAAAACACCTTCGCCCCGCTCAATTGGTCGAACAAATCATCTATCCTGGGCAGAAGATATTTGTTCTTGATAGTGATGGCATTCAAGGCCCGGTAATCAATACACAACCGGACTGTACCATCCTTCTTAGGCACAAAGAGCACTGGTGCTCCCCATGGAGAAGCACTGGATCGAATGAAACCCTTTTTCAACAGGTCATCAATCTGCTCTTTCATCTCTATGGCCTCCTTGGGATTCACTCTATAGCAAGCCCGAGATACTGGTGATGAACCCGGCACTAGATCTATAGTGAACTCCACATCTCTGTCAGGCGGAAGTCCTGGAAGATCCTCTGGGAATACATCCATAAACTCCCTAATGATAGGGTGTGGCGGTGCTGCGTCCCCGACTGTAGCACAACAGTTCGGCTCTAGGCTGATCTCCGGCCCTGTCCTCCTGACACTGAATGGTGCTGTGCCTGGGGGACTGAACACAATGCTACCCTCATGGCAATCTATAGATGCATGGGCATAGCTAAGCCAGTCCATCCCCAATATGATATCATAACCGGGGAGCGGCATCACAAAGAATTGCCCTCTGAACTCTCTCCCGGCTATAAAAATAGAACATCTATAGATAGATCTAATAGGCACTGGTCCTCCTCCCGTCATCACTCTACTAATCTCCGCAGTAGGTGTAGCTACTAGATGATGTTTATGCATAAACTCTAATGATAGGAAACTATGAGATGCACCAGAATTAAACAAACATACAGCTAGAAAAGTATACAAATAAACATGATCTGTAATGACGTCAGCTAAGTAATCCGGCTCCGAAACCTGCTCCGGCTCTGGCTCAATGGCTAGACTATAAACCCTCCCCTGAGGTTCCTTCTGCTGCTGCAGATGCTGCCCGAACCTCTGCTGCTGAGTCGGGAGCGGTCCTCTAGTCTTCGCTACTGGGCACTCCCGTATCATGTGGATGGCAGACCCACAAAATAAGCACTGCTTCAACCTCTTCCTGCAGATGGAGTAATCGTGCCCTGGTTTTCCGTAGAAAGAACATATAACTCCCTTCTGCTGCTGCTGACGGGGTCCCGGGGCTCGAACTGGTGGGGTCTGATGATGTGGTGTAGAGGGCGGTAAGTCTGCTGGGGTGGCGCCGGTGCTTTCTGCTAGAAAGCCTGACGCTTGGACGGTCCCTCATGATGTACAGGAGCCGGCCTCTTGCATGACAGAAGATGCTCCTTGATGCTCCGGGCTAACTCTAGGCTCTGGTAATAGTCAGTCGTACCGTTTGCCACTATAAGAATGCCAATGTCTGGAACTAGACCATGGCAAAACCTACGGGTCATCTCCTCTGGATCAGCAACCAGACTAGGAGCAAAACGGCTCAAGCGACTGAACTCTCCCGCATAGTCGTCAACAGAACGGTTTCCCTGCTGGATGTTTTGGAATCGTAGCCCTATGGCTACTCTAGCAGTAGTCGAGAAGAATTTCTTCTTGAACTGGGTCTTGAACTGGTCCCAGGTGGCTCTACCTCTCGCGAACAACGGCTCATTCCTGAACCAGACTCCGGCTAAGTCTATCAGCAGAAATCCTGCTGCCTCGACCTGAAGATCATCCGGCATCCTAACTCCCAGAAGCTTCCTCTCTACAGAATCTAGCCAGTCATCAGCTACTACTATGCCCTCGGTCCCTGAGAACTCCTTGGGATTCAGACCCATGAAGTCCTTGACTGTCCCCGCTCTCTGCCGTGGCTCTACATATGGTGGGACCACGGGACGTCCCTCAGAATGCTCCATGCTCTGGCGGAGTAGGGTAGTCTGCTCCTGATGGATTGTTAGGAACCCCTGGATCAGTGTGAGCAGCTGGGTCCCGTCGAGTGTGACGGAAGCCTGGGTGGGTATAGTGATAGGGGGTGGTGGAAGTATCGGGGCCTGCTGGGACTGGGATGTGGAAGGAGGTATCTGGGTCTGTGGATCTGTGGAGTGAGAGAATGTGGTAGGTGGAGGTGCATCAGTCAACCGGTCAACTGACTGGACATGGAGGGCCCCATTCTCGGGGGTAACATACTGGGACGAACGAGTAAGCACCATCTAAATTACACATAAAAGACTTATAAGGACTTATTTAAAGCAAGTAATCATATACAAGAAAATCTAATTATAATAGCAAACATGTGATGTATTTCCTATGTTACAATCCTAGCATTCCTCTAAGTGTTCTAAGCGTCTTTCCTAATGTTGTCTAATTACCTTAAGTTCCTAATTGCAGGCATGCTTGGTACAATAACGTAACCAAACAGTTTAGTCAGGACCTGCATGGGCCACCACTAAAAACATGTTACGACCCGCTACCCAAATTGTTGGGCCAGGCCGAGTCATGTCCAGCCTACGTTGAGATAAAACGTAGTAAGCTGTTCTAAAGACAACAGGATAAGACTAAATGTGCTAACAGTTCTATAAGTGAAGAAGAATCATAAATGCTCCAAACACAAAAGTCGTCGTATATAGTAAAATATCCAAGTACAAGTAAACTAAAATGTAAAACTGGATACATGTCCAGTTACAAAATGATGTAGTCTAATACATGTCTACTCTCAAAAGTCTAAGTAAACAAAAGACAACTAGGCGAGGTTCCCCGCAGGAATATCCTCGTAAAGCAGAGCCGGGTCCTCGGCAGTAACTCCATAGTATGAGTCGCAGTGTAACTCCTCCTCAGTAAGGACACCTACAACGTTATCCTGTCAGGACGGGAGCAAGTACTAAATCTAGCAAACTAGCATATGAAACATGGAAATGAACATGAGAGGAATAACTGGAAAGCATGGCATCACATAGTCTATCATGGTAAGGACACATATGTCATAAAGACAGATGTATATGTAATGTTTAAAACTGTAGCAAGTACGTGATCGGTCAATAGATGTACAATGTACCGAGGTATAATGTAAATAAAATGTACATACGTACAAGTAAAACAAGCGATAGATGTACATACGTACAAATACAGCTGATGCGCCTACGACAAGGTATACATAAAATGTCAACCTTGCTCGGTACGTACGTACGAGTAGGGGGGCATGATCACGTACGCTACTAACAGTTTCCCCATAACCCATATTCTAAATCATGTGAGAGATACATCAAGACTGTTCTAAGCATGGTAGTAATGGAAAGTACAACATGTGACGTTTTAACTTGCTACCCCAAGGGTCAGCATTTAACATGGTGGGTTTTGCAGTTCATTTATGTAACAACATGTAAAGTTCGTAGAAAGTACTTGCCTCTAGCAAAGCAAAACAAAACAAGCTGCGATAACAGTGCTATGGATGTCCAGTAACTCGTCACTGTAGAAATAAATGCAATAACTTAGCTTTTACACTAAGCTAAAATACTAGAACACTAACTGGTGCGACACGACTTGTGACTGGGCACCTAGCCAAAATGATGACTTGGCATAGGAGACCAAGGTGGGGTGACACACTATGTTAACTAACTTTCTAGGGTCTTTACACTAGTGAGGGATGGGGTTCAACACGACTAAAACTCCAAATAACACAAAAAGCTACAAGTCGTAATTAATCTGTAAATAAATCAAAAGATCATTGTGTTCTAACAATTTTAGAGATAGGCAAAAAGCCTAGTTTTACATAAAACAAAGTACCAAAACAATCCTTGCTAATTATAGAAATTTACTATAATTTTTCTGGAATTTATTAACCAGTACAAATATTTTATAAAAATCAGTTTTCCTAAGTATACAGAAAATGAGTTTTGGTTTCATATGCCAACCTAGTGGCAAAACAGTAAATTAAATACTACAAAAATTATACTAAATTAGCTAACTTAACAAAGTATCTAAAAACTATTTTTCCATAATTTTAGCAATACTTTAAGTATTTTTAGAAAATCAAAAACAGTAATGCACACAATAATTAATTATCTGCGTATTTTGTCCATGTACATAATTTGAACCAAAGTTCAAATACAGGACCCAAGGCCATGAATCAAGTCCAATATGACTTGTACAGGTCTTGAATGTGTGAAAACATATTTGAGCCCAAATACCCATGCTAGGCTTGGACACCAAATGGTTGCAGAAATTTAAATACATCCAAAAATACAAAGTGGTAAAAAATGTAAAATAAATATTAATATTTTATCCATGTGAAAACTTACAAAATAGTCATAAAATATGACAAGTAATATCTACATATATTTAGAATATACATATGTAAATATTACAAAAATTACTTAGGCTAAAATAATTATGTATACATATATATATATATATATATACACATAACATATATGTATATATATAGAAGATACATATATATATACATAAAGAAATAATATATAATATATATACACAAATATAATAAAATAGAGTACTAAATAGAAAATATACATATGTATATACATAAAACAGTATGTGTAATAATACATATATATATATATACAAATATAAGTATATACATATATATATATAAATATACATATATATATAATTCAAAAGAAAAGGAAAAGAAAAAAGAAAAGAAAAAGAAACAACAGCAGCACAGCTCGAACCCGAGCTGCTGCACGCGGGGGGGGGTGGGGTTTAGGCTAGGTCGGGCTGGCCAGGGGATCAGCCCGCTGCTCGTGTTAGAGTTTAGGTTTTGTTTATTTTATTTAGGTTCGAAATAAATAACATGAAAAAAAATAATAAAACTCGACCCTGTGTCCGGACAGTTTGGAACACAGAGTCAGCGTGTCCGTGCTATGCACGACACGCACGAGCGTCCATCTACGAGTCCGAGTATGGGACGAGGGTCCCCGTGTCCTGGCGAACCACATACGTGGGTTCGAGACACGTACGACACGGTTTGAGTCATGCTACTCACGTGTCCGATTTGGGGAGGGGGTTTCGAACGAGCTGGACGGCGGTGGAGGCGTCGGCGTCGCGGCGCTTCGGTGGCGCTGGGCGCGTCTCGTCAAGGCGAACGTAGGGGTGGTGGTGGTTTGCTGTGAGGGTGGGTGTAGGCGTCGGGACAGGGCTTCGCCGGAGTTTGGGTTCCGACTAGGAAGTTGGGGAAGAAGGGGAGTTTGCGGTGGTCGTGGTGGTCGATTAGGGTTAGGGTTGAGTCTGGGGAGAGGAGGGGAGTTTAAATAGGGGTTCAAGGTCGGTCGGGGAGCTGTGTGCTGGCCGAAAATGGCGGGGGCAGTTGCCGGTCAGCTGTCGATCGTCGGGCAGGGGGGTGGGTAGAAAATTAGCACTTAGGTCCTTGTAATTTAGGTAATTGCAAATAGGTCCCTAGCAGAGTCTAAATGCAAAATAGAATTTGCATAATCCATTCCGTACAGCTAATGTGCAAATAAAATTTGCACATAACAAATTTAGATTTGCAAAACGATATTAAAACAATCTAATTAATTGCAAAAGTCAATTAAAACATTTTAGAAAATTGCAAATTAATATTTTTATATATAAAACTCATTTAAAAATCATTTAAAAATTCTAGAAAAATTCCTAAAAATTCCTAAAAATTTCTAATAATTATTTAAGGCTATAATTAACATTAAAAATTAATTAGCACTAATTAAAAATGAATTTGAAAATCAGGGGCTTACAAAAATAATAATAATAATGATAATAATAACAATAATAATAATAATAATAATAATGATAATGATAATAATAAAAAAATAATTATAATAATAATAATAATAATAATAATAATAATTATAACAGTAATAATATTACTAATACTAAAAATAATATTAATAATAGAATGATAATGATAATAATAAAAATAATAATACTTAATACTAATGAACTTAATAATAATGTTAATATATTAATACTACTAACACTACTGCTACTGCTCGTTTAAAGGAAAATATCAGGTGGAGAGAGAGAGAAGAGGGATTTGGAAGTGAAAGGGGGTCTTACAGAGAAAGGGTCGGCGAAGTCGGCTGGGCTGGGCGGAGACCGCGGAGTCGGCGGAGGAGTTATGCACCGCGGACGACGGCGGGGGTCGCCGACGCTCAGGGGTCGGGCGCCGGCGTTGGCGGTTCCCGCTGGTCGAACTTGGGGAAGCGGTGGCACTGTCGTCGGCGGACGAGGGCGGACCTGGAGACTCCGGTCATGGCCTGGTTAGGGTTTGGCGTCGGTGTTGAAGGGATGTGGACGGCGGTGAAGTGACGGAGGCCGGGTCGGTGAGGCGGCGGAAAGAGGGTTTTCTTCGGCGGATTGGGATCGTCGTCGACGGAGACTGGTGGCGCGGGCGGCGGTTGCTGCGGCCACGGATGGGAGTGGGCGGCCTGGAGTCTTGAGCGGTGTTCGAAGGGGACGGCGCGGCCGTCGGAAGCGGTCGGCCTGGCGGCCGTCCCGGCGGAGTGCACGCGCGGGTGGCGCTCGGGCGCAGCGTCGGGGTCGCCGGGGAACGGCAAGGCAGTGCTCAGGTTAGGTTTCACTTCTGCTCTTTGTTGTTTTCTTTCTTTGTTTGGGGTTGATGGTCGGATTCTGGGTTGTCGACGGTGGTTGGGGTTAGCTGTGATGGCTGGATGTGATCGGAGTATGTTGGCAGATGGTGGTGATGTTGGGGATCGTCGGTGACGGCGGTGGTGGTGAGCCGGGGAGGACGGGAAACTATGGTGGTGTTGATGAAGGCGGTTGTTCCAATGTTCTGGCAGGGTGGTCGGAGAACTGCTGGACTTGAGGGATGACCGAGGCGGTTGATCGGAAAGTAGCGGAGGGTGGTGACGATGATGGCAGGGGTGACGATGGTGGTTGTCGGGGTCTAGGCTGTTGGGAGGATGGATATCGGAGAGGCGTTGTCGTGTCGGGGTTGGTGGCGTCGTGTCGGAAATGTCCGATATGACATGGATTGAAGTCCGGGATTGTCGGACTCGGGAATGAATTGTATTTGTATTGGGAATAATATAGTGGATGGGAGGGCACGGACACGATGCACAATGGGGTAGAAATTTATGGATGTAAAATTATGGAGGAGTACTTGCCTATATATATAGGATGTGGGAATTCCCATTAGGATAAAGCTTGGGTTTGTTTAAACCATATTTAGATAATAGCTACAAATAAATTAAATCCAATCCAATCTAAATCTATCTAAATCCAAATTTAATTTAAATCCAAATTCATTTTAGTTTAAAATTAATGGGATAGATCAAATTCTAAGTATGGATATTTATTTAATCTATTTAAATAACTTCAAAAATTAAATCATGATTTAAATGGATACAATAACTTCCAAAAATATTTTTCAAAATACCAATAATAAAAATTTCGAAAATAATGAATATTTAAATATCTTTTTGAATAAAATATCAATATTGATAAATTTGAAAATCAGCTTAAATATTTGTAAGAACTACTTCAAAAATACCTTTTAGATAATTTAATAAAATTTCGAAAATCAATTTATACATAGATTACATTTTGAGAAGATGGTATTCTTATGAAACATAGTTTTCTAAATCGCCAATAAAATAAACTCGTCTTTTTATAAAATTAAATAATATTTTTGAAACTGGTTGCGACGCTTTTCCCAACCTTAATTAAATAAAATAATTACTGTATATTATTTTGAAATTTTAAAATAGGAAAAACGTTTTTAACAACATATGTACGCTCGCACATATTCGCACTCGTCGAGCAGTTACGAAAACGAATTTCGCGCGTAACGTAAAATACGATTTTGCGACGTACAATACAAAATTTTAAATCAATACCAAATTAATAAAGAAGAGAAAAAGAAAAAAAAATAGTAGAAATTTAGGGGTTTTACACAATCACATCAAGTGGTCATGCTCTAAGTTTTATGTGTCTCTAGGCACAAGATTTTAGGCAGCAGAGGAGAAAGATGAGGAGAAAGAAGGCATTTGATGTATAAGAATGTTTAAAATCAGTCAGTATTGGGTGTTCAATTAAATCAATTTTCATGGCATGGCATGGCCTAAAGCCTAAATGGATATTATCTTCTTATAACCAAAATGGTGATTCATGAAATGATCCATCAAAAAATATCAGTTCACTTAGAATTAAGAAGACAGGGAGATACAAAAAGAGGATTTCATGCAATAGAGTTATGCGCGTTACAAGAGAAAACATTTAGTTTATCCTCTTACATTAATGGATGAATACTGCTATATCCCATGGCAGTAGTCCAAGGGAATTTTGTTTTTTATATATACATGTGTGTGTGTGTGTGTGTGTGTGTGTGTGTGTATGTGTGTGTGTGTGTGTGTGTGTGTGTGTGTGTGTGTGTGTGTGTGTGTGTGTGTGTGATGTGTAAAATTTTGGTTTTGAACCTACACCTTAAAAAGGGTAAGGAAATATGTGTGTGTGTGTGTGTGTGTGTGTGTGTGTGTGTGTGTGTGTGTGTGTGTGTGTGTGTGTGTGTTTGTGTGTGTGTGTAAAAAAATCAGGTTTTGAACCTATACCTCAAAAAGGTAAGGAGATTTGAACCTATACCTCAAAAGGATTAGAGTTTATCAATCCCTTACCAAGAATTCATCATTTGCTAAATTTAACTTGGGTTGAGATTTCATGACTATCTGCCTTGGAAGTATAGAAATAATATTCCACAAAACATACAATATTCTTTTTGTGTAGTCAGAATGCAAATACAGGTTCTGATTTTGACCATTTCGGTCTGATTTCGATCCAATTATCATCTATACTCCCCAAAAATTTACCCATGATCCTAATATAAGCTAGTGCTTCGTGCTTGAGCATCCCTGAGGAGTTCATGCGCGAATTGCTTAAAATCACAAAACCTAAAACAAGTGTCAACTTTTGATATAGAGTATCGGGCTTGGTTCTGCAACATGAACCAAGCGTGCTTCTAGCCGAAGTATCCTAGTGTCTACTAGTGATAGATATCACACCAAAAATCCATAACACAACATTTTTAGGTAACTGCGATGACGAAAAGCTTGCTTTTAGTTCTTACTATGGACCCAACTTGGGTTCCAAGGAGATAGTTGAACTCGGACAGAGGAGCCTAGGAGTTCTAGCCGCACCTTACTGTTTTAGTTTCTTTTAATGTTATAATAAAAGAACAAGTCGTAATAACTTAATACTTTTCTCTTCATGTGTGTTGTTCCAGATAGACATCTAGTTTTTAATCGAATATTTTAAATAAAATTTTTATTTTCTGCAGCCTAAAATATTGTGCTTGAGTTACTACTGTTTGATACAACTTACTGCCGCCGTCTGACAACGGTGCAGGTTGGGCATGATCCGACTGGACCCAGTATCTTGGGATTGGGTCGTGACTTATTTTCAGTGGTGGCCCATGTAGGTCCTATTCTACAATTTGGTCTAGTCAACTTAGTCTAGACAAACACACAGTCTTGCACCTTGACTTACATTTAAGTATGACTTTAGGAAAACAGACTTAGAAACAATTGGAACACTTTGAACATTGAAACACTATGACCCATCACAACATAGGACCGATTTTATTCAAAATATTTTTCTATGTGTGTAACTTAGTTGGATTGCATTGCTTATGTTGCTTTCTAATCATTCCAGAGAATGGCAAAGGGAAGAACAAACCGTTCTGGCCATATTTCTGAGAAGGTCAAATCCTCAGAGCACCGGCCCGTAGAGACAGCGACTGGTCCACATCCTTTAAGAAATTCTCTAGAGGCAGAAATATTTCATTAATTCTTCCATTCAATTTGAAATCTTACTATTCATATTATTTAGAGTCAGGTTTGATCAATTTCATAAGTTTATGTCCTCAATCCATTGAATAGTGAAAGGTCGGAGAACAGATACTCCTTTTAACTTCAGTCATTTCCTTCTTTTTACTAATAAGTGATCCCTTGATTCTCAAAGATCTAATATCTAAAGAACAGGTACTTATGTCATTTTCTATCATGATTAGGACTTTTAGAACTCATTTAAATTTTCATAAACTCCTTTAAAATTTCTATTGATAAAGTTGAAAAAATATTCGATGACCTACTTTGGCGTGACAAATGCGCACTGCAGTCAATTATCTGGATTATGGAGACTGTGAGTTCACTACAGCCTACTGTGCACTGACAAGGCATGGACCCAAAGTTGAAGTGATTTCAGTTATTTATAGGTCTTTGGATATTATTGAGACTACGTCCTAATAATATAATATTTGATGTCTTGAGTGGTTCCATCAATATTAGATAAAGTTGATATAGCATTTGGTGATCTATCATTATTCGAGTCATGGAACCAAAGGTTCAATATAGCCAGATGTACACCACACTGGCAGGGCAAAAACTCTAGGCAAAATGACTTCGGATATGTATGGTTTTCGGATAATATTGAGACTATATCCATGTTATATATCTTGTTTGATCTCTTATCGCTATTGACAAATTTACCGAAAATTATCTTGATTTGATCTTTGCCTTACTTAAAATCTTAGCAGTAAATCTCATTTACAGAAATCTTTTATATCACCGTATGTTTCCTATAGAATTTTCCTTGATTTATCCTAGAAATTCATTAGGACCATCTTTTCAACACTTATTGGCCCGATCTCTTTCATTATTTGACTATAGTGTATTGCACGTATTTTTTTAATAGTTCCATGTTTTGATAACTATGTATATATCTATATATATATATACATATGTATTATAGATAGCCATGTATATTAGATAATTCATATACAATTATGGATGCATGTATGTATGTGTATATAGTTGATAGCTATATATATACGAGGGAAACATAGATGGGTTACCTAGATTATATTATTTAGAATTCTCGGGATAGCATTTTCAATTAGGTTAGGGTAGAAGAAGATCTTGGGTAAGTTAGTTAGTAATAAAAGAATTATAGATTATAGAGCTTGTGACTTATTAGTTTGTAAAGATATTTCCTTCATGCATATCCTATTTTGTAACCGTCGTTTGATTTTCTTGAATCTGTCGTTTGATTTAGAATATATATATATATATATATATATATATATATATATATATATATATATATATATATATATATATATATATATATATGTGTGTATATATATATATATATATATATATATATATATATATATATATATACTAGATTTTGTTTATGATTATAACACTTTGATTACATTCATTACCACATCTGGACGACCCTTAAATTGCATTATATGATTTTGATCGTAACTAGATTTTTTTTTTTCTAATATTTATCGTGCCTTGATGGTTTGGATATTAACTTAATCATACCATGACGATTTTTTTATTCTTCTTGGTTATGATTAGATCTTGAGCATGCCTAAATAATTTTTGATCATATTATGAACATGTCAAACTTGATAATAATCATATGTTTATGATTGGTCTATTTTCTGAATGATTTTGATCTTAATCACAATTGTGCCTAAATGATTTAATTATTTTATCATGTTTCAAATCAATTATAAAATTTAATTTTGTTCATTCTTGAATTTGATTTCTAGTAAACCAAAATTTTAGAATTTTTTTTGATTATTCTTAGTCGTACAATTTCCACATTGATCATATTTTAGCATTTATGAACCTAGTAGTTGCGACTATAACAAAGCCTAAATAATTTTTGACCTTATTTTATTAATCATGTTTAAATGATTTGAATTTGACTCATGACCATGCTAGTTATGCCTAAACGATTCCTTATTGGAATTAGGTCACAATTTTATTCTTGATCGTAGATAGAATTTAATTATGATTATATTATTTTGGTACTATTTTTGCTATGCTAAAATTTTGATTTTGATAATGTTTAGGATTTAACCATGAGAAATCATTATGTATTATTTTACCACGCCTAAATTTTAAACTTGATCACTTCTAGATCAACCTAATTCTACTAGTCGTATTTAAATTTTGATTATATGTTTAACCGATTTTAATCATTCTCAAAATTTTCGTATTTGGTTATTCTTAACGGTGCTTATCGTGTCATTTGAATTTTGGAAGATAAAATTTTTGTAAGGTGACACATTTGTAACTAGATGGATTCAGAATTTCTGCTTTTGAGGATTTTGAAGTTGTAAAATTCTTTTTCTAAATTTATAATTCTATTTTGAAATCAATGTCATTATTCCTTTTTGAAAACTTATCAAATCATTTTTTGGATTATTTAAAAATTATTTTTAATCCTGATTGTTAATATCTAATTAATTAATTAATTTAATTTCAGGATTTTATTAAATATTTAATTAGTAATCTTATTTCAAATTTATTCATAAATTTATTATTGAGAGCCTACCAAGCCTTGGACTTGGATTGTGGGTTATAGGTTTTGGGTTAGAAAGAGAGTAATTAGATTACGGATATTAGGCCGCAGAGAAAGGAGGCTGAGGAATACTGTGATCCCACTAGTCAGAGTAGCGTGGCGTCACCACTCCCCAGGCAAGTCTATCTGGGAGCGAGAGGCAGATACGAGGGAGAAATACCCCTACCTGTTGAGATATGACTATACCACTATCTCTATTCTTAGAATTTCGAGTACGAAATTTTCTAAGCGGGAAAGATTGTAAGACCCAAAATTTTGGTTTTAATTAAATTGGAAGAATTATTTGGTTTAGTGTAATTAATTAGTTAGTTTACATTAGTTATTATTATTATTATAATATATATATATATATATATATATATATATATATATATTATATATATATATATATATATATATATATATATATATTATATATAGTCTCTAGGGGCTCAAACCCCACACCTGTAGGAGCAAGTACCATCTTCCTACTCCATCTTCCCCCTTTCCCTTGTTTTTAATGAAGGCATCAGCCACCACGTCCCTCGTGGATTAATTGATTGATTGTTTGTAAATTGTTAATTAATCGATTGGTTGTAAATTGTTAATTATTAATTGATTGATTTTAGCTATGTATTAGAATTACTTAGCTAATTATTTAAAGCCTTTTCCTACCCAAGCCCATTCCTCATCCAAACACATCTACCCATCAACCCATTCAACCAAATCTACTACCCCTTATCTGACTCCACCGACTCCTTTCAACCTTACACGCACTCCTCCACTACCCGCTCCTTCCTCCTTCCGCTCTTCTTACGTACAAACTCAGAAACTCACAACCCTTTTCTCCAGAACCATTTCTCCCTCACAAAAACCTTCACATATCTCCCTCCTCACTCCACCATTTCTCGAACCAATCGCTCCACCACGCTCCTCGTTCCACCCCACACCCACGGACACCTCTCAAGGCCATCCCCTGCGCACTCGAATTCGACGTCCCTGGCGCTCCCCGTATCCGCGCCCCCCATATGCCCGCGTGTTCGCCGTTCAACGACCTCTGTGCCCTTGTGAGGTACTTTTTCCGTCTTTCCGACGTTCCGAGCACCTTCGTATGCCGATCCGAGTCCGAGGCCTCCCCTCGGTTCTCCTTGATCAGCTTTCTGGTAGGTTCTGTCAAAAACCCATTCTATTTCCAGAATAGGAATTTGTCAGAAACTCGTGATCCTGTCTGACCAAAGTTGACAGAATAAAGCTATGTCAACTTTAGGATAATTAGTTTCCCAATTATGTTAATTATTAGTTATGTTAATATAATTAATTAATTAGATGGTAATGAACGGTTAATTAATTATTAGAATTGCTAGTAATTATTGGGCCATCGTAAAAAAATATTGGATTATTTTAATTTAGTTAAAAGAAATTTTTCACGTAAAATCGTTAAATTAGTAGTTAATATTACTGTTGTCTTATTATAATATAATTTTAGAATAATATTTAATTATTGTCCTTAGTAATTATTATTAAAAATAAAATTATTATTAGATAAATAATTATCGTAATTATCATGGTGTTTTAGACTTAAAAGTATTTATTAAATATTTTACGGTATATCTACGTAAATAAAATATTATTTAGTTTCAAAATTATTTTCATTACCAAAAAAGGGCATTTTTGTGTGTAAGTAGCCTAACTAATGTATTAGTTCTATTTATTAAAATAAAAAGTTGTTTAATAATTATTTTTAAGTAAAAACAGTAATTCTCACGTTATTAAAATAAATAGCTTTATTTAAAAAGATTATTTTATTCAGTACTTGCTAATTACGGATATTATGTAAAAATATTAAAAATAGTATTCTGGATCAATTATTTTTATATTCACAAATAACTACTAATTTTGGCAGAAACTTATTATTAACTAAATTGATAAATATTTTCATTTAAGAAATGGCAAGTTTTATTTATTCACTACAAACTTATTTTTCCTATATTCTCATTTAGAGGTTCTTTAAAAATATTTTATAATTAAGTAAATGTTTTAGTATAATTATTAGTAATTTTAGAGTCTAGACTATTATTATATTATTAATAAGTTGATTAATTAGAATTATAGCAAAACCTTAAACTGGCAGCTAAGTCATGTTTCACTAAGTAGGGTTCAGTTCCGAACTTTAGCTTGAATATTTTTTCGTCGTCACCAACAGCACCAGGAACCAAGGCAAGTTTCATATTATTCCAAACTTGTATTTTAGTTGATAATTAAATACATTACATCATTAGAAATATTGTATCGACACTTGACTCACGGGATCCTGCTCGGATCCAATTGATTGTTTGATTGACTCATTGACTTGGGATTGGGGAGTAGTGTTAGCACATGTGGTCAAAGCCCCCTTATTGCCTCGTTGTGGATAGCTGAAGTCCCACCTCACTTGGGCTGAAGCTGGACCGTGTTTACTAGAACACATATTGCCTCCATCCCTAGCCAGCCACGGGATGCGACACACTCAAAACACTATTGCTAGTTGTAAATTGCATCATTATTATTTCCAAAAATTTATTGTTTCACTGATTTATTATTATTATTTAGAAAGATAAATCATGTTCTAAAAACTGTTTCTTGCATCTTTACTTATTTTATTAAAATATTGTAATGGATAAATATGTTCTTGCTCCCCTCCTGACTGGGGACCAACATTTTTAGGTAACTGCGATGACGAGGAGCTTGCTTTTAGTTCTTACTATGGAGAGTTGAACCCAGACAGAGAGCCTAGGAGTTCTAGCCGCACCTTACTGTTTTAGTTTCTTTTAATGTTGTAATAAAATAACAAGTTGTAATAACTTAACACTTTTTTTTGCTTGTGTGTTGTTCCAGATGGACATCTAGTTTTCAATTGAATGTTTTAGATAAAGTTTTATTTTTTGTAGCCTAGAATGTTGTGCTGGAGTTACTACTGTTTGATACAGCTTATTGTATCCCTCTCACAACGGTGCAGGCTGGGCATGATCCGACTGGACCCAGTATCTTGGAATTGGGTCGTGACACACGTTGACAACATCCATACACGTCTTTCGATGTTCATGGCTTACGACCATGTCGCCCGGTTTGTTGGGACGCACATCGTATCGGGAAAATTTCTAAAATTTCTATTATTTTGAAAACAATTTTCGTCAATTTTGGGAAACCGATTTCTCGGCGCACAGTCGATAAAATCGACTTTTGTAAAAAGGGTTTCCATGTCCTATATGTTGTCTCGAACTGTTACAATTTTAAAATTCCTAATATTTTGATCAAAAACTTCCTTCCTAATTGGGGGGTGGGTCCATTTGTATACTGTTGTTAGAACAGTTTTCTTGTCTACTTTACATCGATTTTTCGGACTGGTCATGCAACTATATTCAAGTCCCTTTGTTGGGATCTCGAGAGGGTCAGGTAGGGTTTCCACAAGAGTTTATAAAATTAAAATTGGCTAAGTATCGAGGGAGGAATTCGAGTGGAAGGAGGGGTACCTCACTGCGAACACTTTAAACAGCTTATACTACTACTATCGTTTGATGTGCAGGGGCGGCATTCCGGCGAGCTTCGCAATGGCACAGGCAGTCGGGCAGGGCACGGGGATGGTCACACAGGGTCGGGGTCTCTGCGCAAGATATAGGGAGGGATTTCGTAGGTTATTTTAAGAGAAACCCCAGCAATGGTTCTATATATACCTATGTTCGCTAGGTTTCCTTCGAAGGGAATTTTCAGATCAATTCTGATCAAGATTTGAATTAATTGCGAGTTTAAAAAGAGGAGAATTTGAATTAGGATTACGGTAACTTTTTTTTGAAGGAATTCGATCACAATTTGATAAGGATTCGAAGAGGAGTTTTATCCCAATCTCCCTTCACTGAAGGGGTCGGGTTCTTGAATGTTACTTCCCTTTTCTTTTCCCTTTTTTCTTTTCTTTTCAATATATATATATATATATATATATATATATATATATATATATATATATATATATATATATAAGTTCTCACATATTTATACATACTCACTTTAAGCAAATATAAGGAAATTTTTTAAAAAGTATTATAAAAGGAAATTTTATATAACCAATGGTCGTATTATATATATTAATCAATTTATCAACATTTATATTAATAAAACTCCATTGATTTATAAATATGTATATAGAACCTAATACTTAGGTACTACTTATACACAGTATTCATAGCATAAAATCCCAAAACTAAAATGTCATTCTGTGGAAACGTATCATATTTCCAAGGTGAATATAAATTTAAATAGAAAATACTACATATATTATAATTAATATTTAATTTATAGGAATTACTTACTAGACTATAAAAATGAACTACCAATATTTATACACATCTATATATCTACATGGACGTCGTTGGTCGCACTACATGACTAACTGGGTTTGGATTGGGTTCGGGTCTAGTCTGGGCTAATTGGTACAATCGGGTCTCCTAAACGTCGTAATCTTAATAATAAATAATTAAATCATCTATAAAGGTCAAGTCACAACTTAGAGTTGTTTTTCTAGTTGGGACACTATTATGGCTAGGCCTCCCCTAGCATGGCTAATACACTAGTCAAGGCACACGATTATACTATCCGTGCAAAAATTCTTGGTCATATTAAACTCCAAATCTTAACCATGACTAAAGCCTTCTTTAATAATAATTACTTTAGAAAATTATTTATAAATTCCATAAATTCCTAATTAAATCAAATATATATTAAAATATATATTTTAAAATTTTGGAAAAAGGGATTACAAATCTACCCACCTTAGAAATAAATTCGTCATCGAATTTAAATAGAATATTTTAGAAAATAATAGGAAGCATTGAACAAGAAGACAACAAAGTAGAATTAAAATTATTAGTTTCTATCAAAATAATTTAAAGCATCAAGATAATTTGAATAAAATAATTTTGATATTTTATGATACGCCGTATTATTATAACTCAAATCTTATTTTAAATAATTAGTCATCCTAATAATTTGAATGTAACGATATCATCAAGATAATTTCAAATATATAATTTTTTTAATCAAAATCTTATTTAACATAAATGAAAAACTTTTACAACTATTTTAGACCAAATATTGAACAACATATTTTATAATTCCAAAAAATTTCGAGAACATATGTTTTTAGAAAAATTAAATAGCATTTTCAAACTATAAATTTTAATTAGTTTTTGAAATACAAAAATAGCAAAAAAAACCTTTAATCGTTTCAAGAGAAAGTTTTTCTAATCATGATGTTCAAATAAAATAAATAGTAAAAAAAATATTTTCAAATCGGGAAGTGGGCTTACAAATCTACCCACCTTAGAAAAATTTTATCCTCGAAATTTCAAAGGGTATGATTAGGTACGACTAAGAATGTAATCAAGAACCAAAATTTTACTCGATATGAGTAAGAACGACAATTGATATAATCAAGAGAATGATATAATTCAGGATCAAATTAGTCACCCGTAATCGTGGATAAAATCAAAATAATAAACAAAAGAAAAATACGATTTGGCATGATCAAAATATATTATGATTGAGTCACGATAAAATTTTGTTTAAGGATGATCAAATAAATCAGTTTAATACAAACAATTGCTCAGGCATGATCAAAATATGACCAAATTTTATGGTCAAAGGATCTAGTCAAGATAAGATCTAAGCATGCTTAAGGATAGAAGCGAAATAGGATTAGCTAAAAAGTCATTAGGTACGATTAACCACTAGCTAAAATTATGTAAGCATGATCAATGATCAAAAGTTAGACTAAGTTTAATAGGATTAAATTACTTTGATACAAGTAGGATGTAGTTACGATCAAGGCTAACTATGCAAGTCATTAAAGCATGATTAAAGTTTGGCACGAGTATGAATATGTTTGAGCTAAACATGATCAAGGCTGGAATAAATCTAAACATTAGTAATAATATAGTTTTAAATATAGGCACGACTATGACTATAGTCAAATAGTTTAGTCACGATCAAAGTCGTTTAGCAATAATCAAAATTCAAATTTGTGGATATGATTAAGTTGATTAACTATTTAAGCAAAATTATTTATGCATGATTACAGAATCAAAATCTAGAAACATATGTGAATTGACATGATCGAAATATAATCAAAATAGTCTAGTTGCGATCAAAAAGTCGTTAAGGATGATCCAATCAAAATCATTTTAGCACGATCAATTATGTAGGCATGATCATAGAATCATAATCTAGTGGAAGGAACTCAAAAATAGGTTTAAAAGCTTATTAGGAAGATAAATAATGATATGAAAATAAAAATGAAAGGATGAAGAATAAATCGGTATTTTAAGTGAATGCATGAATTTGCAAACCATGAAATCAATAGTCAATGCCAAGGGACGTAGTCTCTATAATATTCGAAAATCGTATGTATATATGAAGTCACTTTACCGAGAATTTATGCCTCGCCAATGTACACCTGGCTACAATAGATCCTTGGTTTCGTGACTCAAATATGATATGATATAGAATATTTTATTAACTCTATTCAATATTGACATAATAACTCAACGATCAAATAGGACAATTAAGACATAGATTTTAATAGTATTTGATAACCTACACTTACTTGAATTATTTCAACTTAGGGATCATGCCAGCCAGTACGCTGCTGGCTGCAGTGAACCCGCAGTCTCGATAATTCAAATAAAAGGCGATAGTGCGCTACTGTCTTGCCATCGTAAGTCATCAAAATTATTCCAACTACATCCCTAAAATTTCAAAGGAGCTTCTATAAATTCAAAAAAATTCGAAGATAATTAAAAATGTAAATATCTGTCCTTGAAGTGAATGTATCACTTTGGAAAAAAAATGATCGAAAAATGAACGAAGATGACTTGGAATTAATATATGGATAATTCAATCAGGTAGGCTCAAAACTTAATAGATGGAAATAGAATATTGACTCTTAGAAAATAATTACTTATGGAAATAATTAAGTAATACGGACTAGGCATGAAAGATAATTCGAACAGATTCCAAGGAGATCAAGATAGGAGAAATGTAAGTACTTGTCCTTCAAGTATCAATTCTTGAAAAATAAAATGAGCGACTAGAAAAGATAATGATCGAGGCCAAAATAAGGATAAATCTTCTAATCCCTATTGTACGAATATTCAATGATTGAGGAGAAACTTATATGTCTTGAATCAAAGACTTGAGATGGATAATCGAATCAGAAATTATTTTAAAAATTAATTCCTTATGGCCGAAGAGAAATAAATGAGTAATACAAATTTTATGATAAGACTATGATGATTAGAGGAGAGAAAATAAAATGAAACAAATGATCAAGATTAGGAATAGAATCCTAGGAAGTCCTAATTTATCAAGCGAGTAGTCTACCCACCTTGGGTCCTACCTTCCTACATAATAGTGTATCCTACGATAAAAGTTATCTAATAGGGTTAGAATTCAATAAATCCTTGGCTAAATCACATGACCTATTTATCAACCTTAACTACCCAACACAACTTGAATAAGGCTCTCTTATGGTATACCTAGTCCTAGTCATTCTCCTAAAAAATAAACCAATCCTAATTATGAATGAGCACTTCCTAATCACATGCTCGCAGCAGTACGACTAATATGGTACTACTACGAGTTTGCACAATTTGCGAAGACTGACCTGCATGGGCCACCAAAAAAACTTGTTCATGACCCGCACCCGCTTTTCGGATGCAAGTGCATACACAAGTCCAGCCTAAGCCACGGTATCGACGGTAGTACGTTGTCTAGCCACAATGCTCAAAATCACATAAAATATAACTTTGTTGCTCATTCACATTGCTACATTAATTATAATATTTACAAGATTTATATTTGAAGAATTTACAAGTCTCATAAAATAAAATAAAATAACTAATTTATCTAACTAGTCTTCTAGGTGGGCCTTCCAACATACCCATGTCTTCTCCAACGGTCCAAAGCGTAATGTAGCAGGCGATTATCTGAAAAATATTGGTTTCCAATTAGGAATAGAACGATTACATTCTAATAGCAGTTCCAATAATTGACAAAATGTATAAAACAATAAATAATACGAAAATACATAATGGTTGGATAAACAGAAAATCATGGTATGAAACATGTGAGTAAAAATAGGAGTACATGGTAACAAAGACAAGAAAGTAACAGTAATACACGACTAAAACAAAAACAATAATATATAGCAAGACTGCATCTAACTAGTGAGTTGAAATACCATTTTCAACATGTAAACAACTAAGGGATAAATCTGGCATCCCGTACGTAAAGTGTGCGACTGCTATTAGACATAATTAGACATTGTATGTTTTTGTGTATATTTACATGTCTACTAATGTATTTCCCCGCCCGACTTAATGGATCCAAATAGGTCATGAATATAAAAATTAGTCACGAACATAGTAATCACGAAATATAACATGAAAGGAATCCATACATACTACATCGTGTAACCATCGTGTCGAAAATCACAGAAGATCAATGTAAGACAATACTAAATACACGAATCATAAAAGTTATCAAATATAAAAACTTTCAGAAAATGTACTCGCTTGTGGTCCTTTGCTGGTGAAACCGATAATACCATTGTGTTCGGAATAGTCCAGTTGGCTTAAGGGTAGCATGCAAAACCAACACCAACCACTCAGTGAGCTGCAAGAGTCAAACTCCCGCAATTGTCTCTGAATGCTCAAATAAATATCATAAACGTTCTTGTCATAAAAGAAATATCTAAGTTTGAGTACATATAAGTCCAATTCTGGACATATTGGCAAAACAGTAATTTTGGGCCAAAATAGTATCCGCCATTGGACCCGCTTTACACCAAAAAACATGCCAGAGCCTATGGTCTCTAAAGTCATCAAACTATATGTTTACGAGTCCGGTCTGATGATACGAATCCAACCATATATCCAAAGTTAGATTTTGATGGGTCGTGCACAAATTTGCCCGTTGGATCGGGTCGCTGACCCGCCAAAGTAGCGTTTCGGTCGACCTTCTCTGAATTGGACCAAACTTGGCTCACAGGACCAGAAAATCAACACGGTCCTGTTGGCACAAGTTTTGTCTCGAGATGATGAACATGAACGAAGTTATTGGCTAGTTTGCAAAGAGACAGATATGGGGTATCTCGATCGATACGCCTCGATTTTGTCGTGCACGTGTAACGAAATTAAGTTTCGTCGAATCCCACATGTCGATAACATCAATACACGTCTTTTGATGCTCATGGGTTGTGACCACGTCGTTTGGTTTATCGGGGTGCACGCCGTATCGGGAAAATTTTTAAAATTTATATTGTTCTAAAAATAGTTTTTGTCAATTTTGGGAAACCGATTTCTCGACACACAGTCGATAAAATTAACTTCTGTAAAAAGGGTTTCCATGCCCTATAGGTTGTCTCGAACTGTATTGAAATACAATTTTTAAATTCCTAATATTTTGATCAAATACTTCCTTCCCAATTCGGGGGATGGGTCTGTTTGTACACTGTTGTTAGAACAATTTTCTTATCGACTTTATATTGATTTTTCGGACTGGTCGTGCAACTATATTCATATCCCTTTATTGGGATCTCGAGAGGGTCAGGTAGGTTTCCACATGAGTTTATGAAATTAAAAACGGTTAAGTATCGAAGGAGGAATTCGAGTGGAAGGAGGGGTTGTCACCCCCAGTTTTCGAATTAGGGATATTTTCATCATTTTTCAAGTTTTATGATTTTTAGGAATTTTATTTGATTTTATATGATTTTTAGAGATTTGTTTGATTTGGTTTGGATTTTATCCAATTCGGACTTAAGTTGGAGATCCGGGTAGCCTGGACACTAGTGGGACTCACATACTAGCTGGGCTTGGCCCACATACCATCCTAACTAGGCTAGAAACCATAAACCCTACTTCCATGGCTTAATTAGTCATTTTAGAGGCTTAATTAGTTAATTAGAGTCAAACCAAAACAACCGAACCAAACCGAATTAATTCATTTCAAACCAAACCAAGTCTATTGGGTTTGGGGGCTTATTGGATCACCACCCAAACCCAATAAACCCCATGGCCGGCCAAGTAGACGAGCACCCCCCCCCCCCATTTTTCTTCTCCACAAAGTAATCTCTCTCTCTCTCTCTCTCAAATTTCTTTCTTTCTTCCAAGCTTCTTCTCTCTCCAAGGAAAACCTAATCTAGGTATGCCATAAATTCCCTATTTATTACTCTTTAGCATTTATGGCTTTCATAATAATTGTAGAGGAGATGATTCTCCACACTTTGCCCATAGATTTCATAGGTTTTCCTAAAAATCTAGGTTAGAGATTTATTTGGGGGTTTTCCATTAGAGTGGTATATATATATGTATATATATATGTATATATATTTATATGTATTGGTGTGTGTATGTAGAGAGTGGTAGTGGTGGTATTGGGTCATGAGATGGTGGTTGTGTGTGAGAGTGGTAGGGAGAGTGTGTGTGTGTGTGTTTGAGTGTGTATGTGCATGTGTATATATATATATATATATATATATATATATATATATATATTTTATTTATGTGTATGTCTATATATATATATATATATATATATATATATATATATATATATATATATATATATATATATATATATATATATATGTATATATATATATATAGACATGTGTGTGTGTATGTGGTTATATATATAAATAAATATGTGTATGTGTGTGTGTGTATTTACGTATAGATGTGTTATATATATATATATATATATATATATATATATATATATATATATATATAGTAGGATAGATAGATATATATATATATATATATATATATATATATATATATAGAGAGAGAGAGAGAGAGAGAGAGATAGGAGGGAAGAGTAGAAGGGGATTAGAAGAAGAAGAAGAAGAAGAGCAACTGCAGCAGCAGTATACAGCAGCAGTGGCAGCAGCTAGCAGCAGCTGCAGCAGTAACAAAAGCAGTGGCAGCAGCTGCAGTAGCAGTCCCCCCTCCTTTAGCTCCTATAAACCCCCCAATTAACCCCTATAAACCCCCCTATGTAGATATATATGTGTGTGTATATATATATATATATATATATATATATATATATAGATAAGTATATATATATAGATAGATAATTAGATAGTTAGAGGAAGGGAATAAGACTAAGAAGTTCAAGAAGAAGATTAGAAGAAGAGGAATAGGAAGGGAGAGTAGGAAATGGAAGTTTAGAGGAGTTAAGTGAATTGGATTTTGGGTGAAAGGGTGAAACGGAGCCCCGAGCGTCGGAATGAGTTAAAACTTAGGGGAGACCTAGATTATATAAATTAGACTTTGCGGGTAGGCTCCCGAGTTGAAATCGGGGTTGTAGGACGACGGTATCGCGCCGTACCATTGCGTATCTTGAGATATTCAAGATATCGGCAATGGGCCGTAAGATGGACTAGACGTCCACTCTACCTAGGTATCTTGGTAGGTAACGTATGTATAGGCTAGTATCCTACTACCCTAGGGAGCACGGGTCGAAATACCAAGCGTAGTAGGTAGGCTGACTTGATATTCATCTAGGCTAAAAATTTACCTTTGTAAAAGATAAATTTAGGATATTAGCCTACGGCCAAGATATGGGTTTAGGAGTCCAAGATAGACTTGGATATGGGTTGTAAGGGTTGGTAATGATTAGAAATAGTCGCCTAGACCTAGTCTTGACCTTGGTTGACCACGATTGACTTTTTAGGCCAAAAGTCAACTATGTGTCAACACTTTACCCAATTTAGTCCCAAATTCTATTAGACTTGAACGGTTGACCAAAAGTCAACTGTTAGTCACCATTGACCTAGGATTGACCTAGGGTTGACCAGAGTTGACCAGTTGACCAAAAGTCAACTGTAAGTCCACCGTTGACTTAAATCGACCTAGATTAATTCCGTTTGACTTGCATTGACCCAGTTTGACCTAGTTAGGCCTAAAATGACTTAGATCGACCATGTATAATCTAGTTTGACCTTATTTGACCTAGATTGACTTAGTTTGCCGTATCTTGACCTAGAATGACTTAATAGGGTTTAATTTGATTTGACTTTACTTCCTAAACATAGTATTGATACGTCTAGTTCTCTATAAGTCCTCGAGACGCTGCATTGGATACCGTTGACATATTTTATCATATTACAGGTGAGTATATTCTCTGACACTTTTCTAATTTACGATGATTGTTATAATTCATGTAATTAGTGTAGATATGCTTGTTCTCGACACATTGGTCACACGGATTAGTATTCATGGATCCCGATATGAGATGTTATTCCTCGTTATCTTGGTATATCTTGTGCAATCCCCTTGTAGTATGGATACTGATTCTCGAGGAGACTTGCTCCCTTCTCGTAGAATCCTGTGTCGTAACGTGTCTTGCTTGGATCCACTCTACCAGTCGGGGACGGAGAGTACTAGTGTAGATGTGTGCTCAATACCCGCCTTGTGTATATTGTGAACCTTGTGAATGCCAATCCTACACCACACGTATGATTGGCTAGATCATAACCTTGTGCAGACCCAATCCGGCCACATGTTGTAGCTAGTACTCACACACCTAGATATATGATTCTTGATTCTTGTACATGCCACGATCAGTTTACTTGCCTTGTTCTAGCTCTAGATTTACAGTTTACCTTGCCATGATACTCACATGTACATTCCATGATTTTTTTGTATATACTCTCTATTTACAGTCTTATAGCTTTTGTCATATCTTGTGAACTGTTGTTAGCTGATTGTACTCGTTCCATCCTGACTGGATATGTTGACAAAATATTACAAATGCTGATGAGGAGGATTACAGTACCTACTACGGTCTAGATGACGTAGTGGGCCTAGACTTGGAGACTTTGGTCCAGCAGGGCTTAGCTCCGCCTGGCAAGACTTTACCTATTGCTTAGTTAGAGTAGGTCTTTTGTACTGGACCTTGTCTCCAGCTACTTTTGAGACTGTTATTATTTTGGATTGTATTAGAGACTTGGACTTGTATATTCTTTGTGTTGGACTTGACAGGTTATATTTTATCGTCTTGTTGTCTTTATCTTTCAGTCTTTACTTTATCATCTTAGAGTTGTGATTCTTTTTTTCCTTTTCTTTTCAGCAATAATATATATATATGTATCTATATATACACATAATTTCTCACATATTTATATATACTCACTTTAAGCTAATACAAGAAATTTTTTATAAAATTATTATAAAAGGAAATTTTATATAACCGATGGTCGTATTATATATATTAATCTATTTACCAACATTTATATTAATAAAACTCCATTGATTTATAAATATGTATGTAGAATCTAATACTTAGGTACCACTTATACACAGTAATCATATCATAAAAGTCCCAAAACTAAAATTTCATTCTATAAACATGGTATCATGTTTCCAAGGTGAATATAAATTTAAATAACAAATAACTTATATTATATTTAATATATAGGAATTACTTACTAGACTATAAAAATGAACTACCAATATTTATGCACATCTATATCACTACATGGACGTCGTTTGTCGCACTACATGACTACCTGGGCTTGGGTTGGGTTCGGGTCCAGTCCGGGCTAAATTGGTGCAACCGGGTCTCCTAAAAGTCGTAATCTTAATAATAAATAATTAAATCGTCTATAGAGGTTAGGTCACAACTTTGAGTGGTTTTCCTAGTTGGGACACTGTTATGGCTAGGCCTCCCCTAGCATGGCTAATAAACTAGTCAAGGCACATGACTACACTATCCGTACCAAAATTCTTGGTCATCTTATACTCCAAATTTTAACCATAACTAAAGCCTTCTATAATAATAAATACTTTATAAAAATATTTATAAATTCCATAAATCCTTATTTAAATCAAATAAATAATAAAATATATAGTTCAAAATTTTGGGAAGAGGAGTTACAACCTCCATATCTGACTCAGACTCCGGGGCCCATGCCTGAGGAGGGATCCCAGTTTTATGATTTCATTAGAGTGATGATGGACTCCCAAAGAGAGCAGACTGCCCTCATGAGGCGGAGTATAGGGAATGCTCACTAAGTTGCTCTGGCAGCCATGGACATAGTGACTGTCGCCCCACAGCAGCCACCCCCACCACTCCTACAGCCTATCCAGCCCAAGTCCGGGTCCATCCTAGACTTCAAAAAGCTAGGACCTCGTGACTTCTGTGGCACCGAAGGCATCACATATGCCAATGAGTGGTTAGAGGACATGGAGAGACTCCTCTATGTTTTCGGCTTCCTGATGATCTGAACATAGAAGCCGTAGGCCTACGCTTCCATGACATAGCTAGCACCTGGTTTAGGAATGACCCTAAGCTTGTAGTGATAGGCCATACGTAGAAGAGATTTAGGGAGATATTTTAGCAGAGATTCTTTCCCCCAACAGCTAGGGAGATTTTGGAGCACCAGTTCCATAACTTGGAGCAAGGAAACCGGACAGTCAAGGCGTATGCTGCCGAGTTTAACCGACTGAGCCGGTTTGTAGGATATATGGTCCAGGACCCTGAGATTTGGGCTAGAAGGTTCCGCCATGGATTAACCCAGAAGCTTCGTACCTATGTCATCGCTAATGGCGTGCAGACCTATGTAGCTATTCTGACTATAGCCCAGGGGTTGGAGGTCAGCTTAGGCCTTCGCCCGAAGAGAGACAGAGAGACCTTTGGAGGAAATGGCACGGGTGGACATTCCAAGCGTCCACACATTCTACCAGGGTATCCTCAATATCAGATACAGCCACAGGATCAGCCTCTTGTTAGAGCACCAGAGCCACAGCTGCAGAGAGCAGTCCGATTTATTGACACATTGCCTTTTGTAAGAGGCCAGGTCATCATGTTGATATCTGTAGGAAGAAGTTTGGACACTGCTTATCCTATGGGTCTCGTACTCATCAGGTGAGGGACTGTCCTACAGCCTTTACCCGTCCGAGGCCAGCTCAGCAGAGGGACCCACCTCTTCAGACCCAGCAGCAGCATGGAGCACTATAGAAGGGACATGCTTATATCATGGCAGCTGAGAGGATTGCGACAACTACCGACATGATTCTAGGTTATCTCTTATACCCTTTTTTTTAAAAGTTTATTAGATTAGTTTCTGGTCCTTTAAGAATTGAAGTTAGAAATATTAGAATAATGCTTGGTGCCTCCATACATTCCAGCTTTAGAGGACTTTTGAAGACCCTGATTGGATAAAGATCGCTCAAGACTTAAAGACAAGACTCGGGGCATAAAGATAATCAACGTAGCATGAGAAGACCGTGGAATGAAACTTACAATCCAATCTTTCTCTTAGGTGTTCTTAGTACCTAAAATCATTGTCTGTTGAGAATTAAAATCATCGGTTCTTTTCTACTAATACTCCTGAAATTTCGAGGACGGAATTTTCTAAGGAGAGTAGATTTATAACTTCTTCTTTTTTTTCAATTTCAATAAAAGTTCCTTGACCTATTTTCTATACTCTCTTAATTACCTATTATATGTGTATATCTAAAGTTTGGACTTAATAGCTATGTATAACCTTTCTTTAAATCTTAATTCTAAATTAGCCTATGATTACTACTAAGCCCAGATGAACTAAAACCTAAATTCCTATTGGACCATTTATTATTTAGACATTTATATTATATATATGCTATTAGAACTTCATGCATTAGACATAGCTTTCGAGCTTGGCCATAACCTTAGATAGGCTTTTAACTAAACTATCAGCAAATTATACCCATAGTTGAAAGCCCACCAATTGGACCCATGTTAGAGCCCATCACTTAGAGCCATCACTCATCAACAAACCAAATTAGGCCATACCTAAAGCTTACTAACCCAACTGGGCCAAACCCACTAGCTGGTTGAGCAACCAAGCTCACTAAGCCGAGTGAGTCATCAACCAGACTCGGGTCCATCAAACCAATTGTTACTAGCTCTTCTTCTTCTTTCCTCCTTCAAATTGAAGTAGAGATCGACAGAGGCCAGAGCCTTGCCGCGTCTCCGATGGTGGCAAACTTTTCAACCGACCTAGAGTTCTAGAACCTCCCATTCCATCGACTTAACCCGCTCGATCTCCATCGTCCATCCACCGACCTTCCTCCGGCATAATCTTCGCCGTCCATCGATAACGGTCGCCACCGACTCCACAACTCCATAAATATGACCTAGCCCCTCTCTCTTCTCCATTCCATAGACCACGACAAAGCCCTGCCGGAATTGCACCCCATCCTCCTTCTTCTTCCTTCCACTCCCTCAGCGTCGATCGTGAGCTCGGCCATGGCGGTGGCATAGTTTTCTCCTCTGACGACCATAGAAGCATAGCCACGACGACGACGGCGACTCCTCGAGCTCCGGCCACACACAATGGCTGAGTCCCAGTGATAAACCAAGAGGCTCCACCCGACGATCGAGCCGTGATTTCGTATCGACCTCCTCCCGGTGGATCTCGACGAACGACGAGGAGGTATCGTTCTCCTCCAGCGATCGACTCCGATCAACTGTGGTGTCCGCAAGAAGTGGACACGAAGCGAGACTCTGTGAAGGATTTCTCTCCGCCACGACCTCCTCCTTGCAAATCGAAAGTGTTAGGATCTTGTGATCCTGACATGTATATACCAGAATTTCTACCAGGAATCGTCATCAGTGATCAATACAGAAGCTTAACAGAGAAGAATTGGGGAGAAAATCTAGGTTTATTGATAATACTGGAAATGGAAAAATACAAGCAATGCAAGAATTGGAAAGATGCAGGAAGAAGAACAGGGAAAGCTTGGGTAACAATTCTCTGATGCCTCCCTTCCGTTAATAACAGCTATTTATATCAACTATAACCTTGATGATGTGGCTTGTATTTGTCATCACAGGCTGTGATTGGCCTGCCAATGATGAGCTGTCCTCTGAGGCTGCTGAGCTGTCCACTGAGCTGGTCCTGAGAGAGAATAACTGCCAAGCCAACTGCCCAGATCTGGACATTGCCTGTGCCTATGCAAATGGGCACGTATCAACTCCCTCCCCCTTAAATTGACCTTGTCCCCAAGGTCAATAGAAGAGTAATTTGGATTCCTGGATCCCACACCATAACATGGAAACTGGCATTGTTTGGAGTCAGTCTGTGTTGTGTATCGGGGTACACAGCACCATCATACCATGGTACAGGTGATCGCATTGCATCAAAGCTGGAACCAAGGTAACAAGAAGGAACTCCATTCGGTAAAGAACCCCTGCCGTATGACCCATTCGAAGCCAACGAAAAATTTTGTTGGTTCAACTTTTGTGGTGCTGACACATTGTTCCCATTCACAGTCCCATTAGCAACTCCATTTGCATTCACCTTGGAGGTATCCAGAGGAATTGGTGGCTGCTCAGAAGCAGCAGAAGTGGAAATTTCACTTTTTGTTGTAGGAACCTTGCTTGATGCATACGGCACATTTGGTGTTACCGGTGGCTGGTAGTAGGATGTTTGATACTGATAATGCTGAGGGGCATAGAGCTGACCATCGTGCCCCATGGTTGGAACAGGGGAACCAGGAGAGGGGTATGCACCATAAGAAGGATACCCATAACCTGAATGATACACATCACCATAAATTCCTGTTGGCATGTCCACTCCATCAGGATTCATGTATCTAGAATAGTCCTCCCCCCACTCCTGTGCTGAACCATCATAGCCTCCATAATAATAAGGCCCAAAATAGCACATGTTTGGATCAACGTTCTGAAGAAGAGGAGTCACCGACCGATCACTAGATTGAACTGGGGCACTCTTTACCTCCACGACATTTGCAGAGCTATACTTCCTTGTGCCTTAGACAAGGTCGTGAGGCTTGCTTTTGGGTTCTAAAGTCATCTTCTGAAGTAAATCGGTTGCTTCCATATTTCGAAGATGATTTGCTAATCTCTTCATCACTAGGTACTGGTACAGGAGACTACCAGATCTCCTCCACCCACTGTCAATAAGACTTTCATAGTCATTAACTGTAATGTTGTGCACCCATAGACCTGGATCCCATACCCTCACTAGGAAGGGAATCAGATAAACTGCCATCTTCCTCGAATCTGAGTTCAGTGGCCCAGGCAAACGAAGGCAGCAGGTTGCAGAGCTCAAGTGACTCAAATCTCCAAAGCTAGGGGTAGCGAGATTGAGTGTTCTGAAGCAGATATCATATAATACCGCATTATCTAGAACCATGCACTCATCTGCATTCTCAGGTCTTCCAGCAGCTTGAAAGGTCCCTGATAATTTGAAACTGAAACTTCTTGACTTCAACTCCGAGTCAACTTCAAAATTATGAATACCAATTGATGCATTTGGAAATGGTGCAGAAGTCGGAAGAGTAATATTGTTCGGCACGAGACAGACACTGACAGTGCCTTCTTTCTTCAGGGACATTTCATCGGACACCTTCAAGTCATGTTCTTCAGTTTGAACTTCTGAGTCAAAATCTTTGCAATGTTCAACTTCAGTAGAAGGCAGTAGAGAACTTGGAAATGTACTCGACAAATTCAGCAAATCACTATTAGGCTTCTGAGGTTGCTCTTCAAATGATTTTGAATCCCTTTTTACTTTATATTTCTGAGCTGCTGCGGTTAATATCTTGATCCTTGTCTCACGTTCTTTTTGTAGAGACAACAAAGGACTTCGTGCATGTATAAAATGCTGTAACAATGGAGATTGGTTCATATTTGAACTCGAACTCTCCCCATCCCTACGAGATCTGGTTAATTCTTCCATCATCCTTTCCACTCTTCCAAATCGATCTTCGATCTGATCAATTTTTGCAGGAAGGCCTTCTAACTGGACCAATTTGGTCGAGAGATCTAGCACAGTACCTGACATGGCTCCCATAGTGCCTTCGAGGGAGAGGATCCGTTCGTTGTCGACGTACGCTCGCCTCCCTTCAGATGCTAACCCTCCAGATCCGCCGGTGCCGGAGCTGCCCTCCCGGCTGCCTTCCATTACTGGATCCAGAGGCTCTGATACCAAGTTGTTAGGATCTTGTGATCCTGACATGTATATACCAGAATTTCTACCAGGAATCGTCATCAGTGATCAATACAGAAGCTTAACAGAGAAGAATTGGGAAGAAAATCTAGGTTTATTGATAATACTGGAAATGGAAAAATACAAGCAATGCAAGAATTGGAAAGATGCAGGAAGAAGAACAGGGAAAGCTTGGGTAACAATTCTCTGATGCCTCCCTTCCGTTAATAACAGCTATTTATATCAACTATAACCTTGATGATGTGGCTTGTATTTGTCATCACAGGCTGTGATTGGCCTGCCAATGATGAGCTGTCCTCTGAGGCTGCTGAGCTGTCCACTGAGCTGGTCCTGAGAGAGAATAACTGCCAAGCCAACTGCCCAGATCTGGACATTGCCTGTGCCTATGCAAATGGGCACGTATCAGAAAGTTTCTGTCGATCGACCAAAATAGGGTAAGTTGGATCGATCTAACTCTAGTGATCCTTCAAATTCGTGATCTATTCTTTTCGTGATCGATAACAAGTAGTTTGAACCGATCAAGTTGTGGATCGCTTCACATCTTCTTGATCGGTCGGATTGATATTTTGATCTGTAGGTTGGTAATAATCGATTCTTGATCTATTGGTTCTATTTTGATCATTAAAGTAAATCAAATTTCCATTCGATTTGATTCATCAGGTTTTCGATAATTGGTTTCTAAGAAATCCTTAGGGACCAATCTCTTCAGTTCGGACACGGAGGCATTTGTATCTGGCCAGTGTGACTCGACGCAGGCAGGTAGACTCTTCCTTATTCAATTTCTTTCCAAACTCCTTCAACAAACAGTCCTTCGAATGCTAAAGCATCGGCGTTTGTGTCCAGTATGGATGAACTCGTGTCAGAGGGAACTGACGCAGTAGAGTAGTGTCAGTGTCAAGTTGGGGATACAGAGCGGAGCTTTGGGCTTTGTTTGTGTCAGGAGTTGGATACAGTTATAGAGTAGTATCAGTAGTTCCATATTAGGACCTGTTTGGTAACTTGGAAGTGGGAGTAGGATTCTACTGTTCATTGGAAGTGGGAGTAGGAATTCAAGTTCCGGTGTTTGGTTCGCTTGGATGTGGGAGTGGGATTTGGTAAGTGCAGTTACTGAAATCCATGGGATCCACCTCCAAATCCGGAAAACAACTTCCTCTTTTTTGTTGAGGATGTGGGTTGGAAAGTGAAAAAAAGGTAGAAGTAAGTAATTAATTAATATATATAGTACTTAGTTAATCACAAATATTTACTAACTAATTAAATAATTAAATAATTATAATTATAATTATGATTATAATAATTATTATTATTATTATATACCGATTTCTCTTTATATAATATCGAATAATAATAATAATAATAATAATAATAATAATAATAATAATAATAATAATAATAATAATAATAATAAATTATTTCGCTTTTTTTTTTTTGCTTTTCCTAAAAAAAAAAAATCAAATTGTTGGGTTCATTTTGCTTTGGTTTTTTTTTTGTGGAATTTTTTTTGCAGCCGGATGTGGTTTTTTTAATCAGCCGGATGAGCTTAATATTGCTAAATTATTTAATTTTGTAATCTAGCAAAAACTAATTATTTAATTTTTATTAATTTAAATTAATTTAAAGCTAATTATTTCACTCTGTTAATTTACTAAACTAATTATTTTATTTATTAAAGCTAATTATTTCACTTTCCACTTTCCACTTTCCTATCTCAACCAAACACATTCCTCTGATTTTTCACTTTTCACTTCTCACTTCCTATCTCAACCAAACACATTTCTTCCCTTTGAAAGTCCAAATCCATACATGGATTCCTATCCAACTTTCCTCTTTGAAAGTCCAAATCCATATTTTTCAACACTTACGGTTTACCAAACAGCCCCTAAGGTGGAAGGTGTTTTGAACGTTGGATTCAAATGGATTATTCAAATGTAGGTCTGTGGATTTGAATTTGGTTAAAACAAACGTGAGCATGGTTTATTTGGATCTAGCGGTCTGTCGAAGTAATCGAATGGAAGGACTCGGTCCACATGGACTGGACCGTGGGCAATGGCCCAATGTGGTTAACATATTCAATAATAGGTATAACACTTAAGCTTTAGTCTGTAGTTGAGAAAGAATTTATGATAGGCTAAGTTGAAGGAATCCATATATGGATTTGCTCGAATTGGGCTTGTGAACCTTCTTCAATATTAAATAAGTTTGGGCTAGTATACAGTAGAAGCTAGGTTATAGCCTATTAATTTGGGAATAACCAGTAGCAGGCCTTGGGCCGGATTTTTCAAATAGGATATTAGATTGACAACCGATTTAGATTAAGGGCCGAGATGAGATAAGGGTAGTTGAAGGAATTGGATCAGGTCAATAGGAATAAAGGCTAAATAGATTTAATAATAGGAGTTGTTAAGAATTAGATTGTAGATTAATAAGTTTAATTTAGAATAATTTCTAAATAGTTATTGTGTCTATTTGACACAGATTCTTTGGATATTGTAACCCCACTTCCTCAAACTTACGAATTTTAAAGTTTTCGTAATTTAAGTTTGATTAAGTAAAATTCTTATTTAGTAATTATCTATGATTATTTTAATTGGAGAAAGAATTTTAAATTACTTAAGCTTGAGGGTTTAATTCATGAAATTAGTTATAACTAACAAATTGTGGTCCCCACATTTCTAACAACTTTTCCTAACTACCTAACAAATTCTCTAACAAAATTTAGGGTATTATTGTAATTACTGTTAAAAGCAGGGACTCAAATAGAATTTTCCCATCAAATTTCTCCTTCTTTGTATATGTAGTTGAGGAGAGAGAGAGAGAGATCACAGTACACTTTTTAAAAAAAAAAGAAGCTTGGAAGCTCTTATAATCTCCTCCTTCCCCCAAATTCGTCCATCGAACCCTAACCCTAATTCCTTCATTCTCCGGCGATCGGCAACGGTGGCAGTGGCGATGGCAGCAACCACGGCGAGGGCATTTCCCGGCGACTGAACGACGGCTAGGACTCGTCTTCTCCCCACGAGATTTCCTCTCCAACAACGACGACGATCGACCGGGTTCGACGCATTCTCCGGCGGCATCACAACCTCCACGACGGGAGGCAAACAAACGAGACGGCCATGGCGGTGCTCACCACGTCGATCAAGCATTCCCTCTACCATGATTTCTTCCCTGTCCCGATGATTTCTCATCTCCCGGTGGCGACGCATCAGCAGCTACGACGGCGCACGGCTTCCTCCTCCTCCGTCTCAGACGACCACGCCATTCCCGACGACGGCAATTCCTCGACGGTGCACAATTCTTTTCACGCGATCGGATCGACGTCGTCTCGATTCCAAGTCCAGTCAGTAAGCCTCGATCCTTGCCATGACTCGATTTCTTAAATGATCAGGGCCATTGATCTCCTTATCGATTCTTCTTGTTAAATAAAATCCTGGGAGAATTCTGTTCAGTTGATCGATCGGACGAAATTCTTTCACCTTCGTCGAAGAGCAATGGACAATCGGGTTAGATTAGCCAAGTGTTGATTCTGGAAGCTTGATTTTGGTTGAATCTTTCTGGTGAGCATAAGTCCTTGTGGATCCCTCTTATTGATTCTTGAAATTTTCCTTTAAAATGTTTGGATTCTTCCCAGCAATTGTTTTATTGCTCATGACCTTCATTTGGTTGAATGACTGAAGCAGAGTTTCGAATCCTTCTTGACAAGTGGGAGCTGCTGTGTCCGTTTATGGAGGTGTCCGAGTTTCGATTCGAACTCGTCGCCTGCAGGTATTACCCTACTATTTTGTGTATTTTAATTGATAATTAGAATTTATATGAATGGACAGAGTTGTGATCAGAATGCTGGGAATTGGGGTTGTGTTCAACCGTTTGATCGTGTCTAGGGGTGGTTCGTATCCTGCTTAGTTCGTATCTGAGTTGTTTGCGTCCGATGTGGCGCGATACACGGGGTTCGATTGTTCGGTTCAATTATTCATATCAAGCCGTGTCCAGGTTTCCGTGTTTGTGTCCAGATTGTAGTTCTTGTCTGCGGGTGCGTCCAGTGCCGTCGTATTTCTTTTAGTGTGCATTCGATGAAGGGTTGATACGGGACTTCTCTGGCCGAGAGGGAAATGGTGGTTGAAGGAAAATTTCAATTTAAAGCTGGGTTTGCAAATGGGGTTTGGTTATAATCATAAGTGTGTAGTAATATACTTGTAGTGATTTTGTTCTCACTAATTTCCATTTTCATTAACTGTATGTGGGGATAACTGTTGTATGTGTCCTAATTCTTGATTGAATGGCTGGACTTTAATTTGAATGATTCATAGGAGGGTTAGTTGGTGTATGTTTCAATTGATTCAAATTCCTTGGGTTCTTTTGAATGGTGAATTGGTTACAAGGAAACTACAGGTGGTCAGAGGGACCTTGGGTGAGAGTATGCTACATGTGGGTAGGGCTCTTGATAATGTCCTTTAGACTTTACTTTCTTTATGAGTCTACATCTTAATGGCAACAAAGGAATTGAGTCAACCATTGAACCAGGATAAGTTTAGTATGCTGTTGGGACGGGCTTATTAGCAGGATTGGGCTTGGTATTAAGTTTTAAGGGTAAATTTAACCCTTAGTTAATTTTGTTAAATATAATTTAAGCTTGGCGTTTTCCTGCCATTTATTGTTCTGTGTTATTTTATTCATCAAATGAATTATGGCAAATAGTAATGAGTAAGAGTTGCTAACAAGCAAACTATTCTTTTCACTAAAATAAGTAGGTAATATTATGAAAATTAGTTAACTAGTAGATATATCTATTTAGTGATACCATCTATGCTACGTCATATAGTATATTTTCTAAAATGATTTATTAACTATTTTACTAAATATAGTAATTAGTTAGTCTATTGATTAGCATTGGATATTTAGCCTTTTAGAAATTTTGGTTAATAACTAGAACCTAATCCACTTATACTCGTATTAGGTGGACATACAGATCTACTTCCTATTCTCGATCACCCTGAGCAAGGCAAGTATACTCCTCGGACTTGTACATTACTTCATGTCTTGTATTCATGCTTGTATCTTCTTGTTGACACGATATTTCACGAGATTCTCTTGTATCTTGTTTTCTGAGTTTACTTGTGTCTGGGAGGGGAAATACTACAAATGTGTGATCAAACCCGAGTTACAATTCATGTGAATAGCTTAGGCCCCGCATCGTGCATGCGGGACCGAAGTCGTACCAATTCATGTTCCCTGAATCTACCCAAGCCGATCACACACTCTGAATGTATTTTGATATATTGCACATGTTAGGTTCATGGTATATTTCATGTTTAGGCTTCATTTCATGTTCCCTGTATTTACTTTTCAGTATTCATGTTCTTGTTTTCCGTACTTTATATTTTTCCTGTACTCATTTCCATACCATGATGTTCTTGTTCATTTTCCTGGATATACTTAGCTCCGCTCCTGACTAGGATATGTTGTATGTTTACTTGCAGGATATTGTTATACCTTATGGGCCAGAGCTCGGGATCTTAGTTGAGCAGGATGGAGTCATGACTTAGCTTGAGGTTTCAGGTTTAGATTGTTTTAGCTCTTCCTCTAGATATTGTATGTTGTGAGTTCATAGTGTTTTTTCTCTTGTTGTCTCTAGTACTTTTATGATATTATGATCGGTGGATTATGGTGATCATTCTGGGAACGTTTTATAGATGCTGTGATTGTACACATTTATGTTTATCTGGTTAGATTTTCCTAGCTTGGTACAGCTTACTACGTTGAGTCTTCCAACGTAGGCTGGGCGTGTCCGACTCGTGTCCGATTATCCGGAGCGGGTCGTGACATGTTTTTAGTGGTGGCCCATGTAGGTCTATCCTAATGGTACCTAGGTATTAGTGTACTATTGGGAGACTTGATTAGACTAGGAAAAGTTGATCATAATATAGGAAATCGGATACATCGGGTATATTGATATTCTATAAGCACTTGTTGTTTCTAGGTTTAGGACATTTTAACAGTTTTCTATTTTTTAGATAATTCAAAGCACGCAACACCGGAACGGTTGATCCACCTACACTTGAGGGCTTCGAGCTTCCACTTTCTTCTATCGCCCTCTATCCCCATGGGTAGTACGTGTCACGACCCGTACCCTGTTTAGGGGCACGAGAACGTGGGTACGTCCAGCCTACACCGCAATATCGGCGGTAGAACGCTGTATAGGTCGTCTATAACATCTAACATTTAACAACAAGATATATAAACCTGTCATCTCCGCACAGAGGTATAATATAACATCTCAACTCTATATCTCAATCACAAGTCTAGGAAAGATAGAGCATGATATGGAATAAGATAAAAAGAAATGACTGAATATATAAGTAAAGTCATCACAACACACATATAGATATCCAACACAAATAAATACAAGTCCTGAATATAACTAAGTCTCAACTAACACTACTAAAATAACCCAGCTTAGCGACGTCAGGAGACGTCGCTAAATATGTCGCAGTACGTCGCTAACACTGATTTACGACGTATTTAGCGACGAAAAACCTACGTCGCTTATAGGCAAGTCGCAGATGGTAATTTCGTCGCCGAACGTCGCTATTTGCGACGCGGCGTCCATTGTCGCTAGACGTCGCCAAATGAGCGACAGAGAGCGACGTATAAGTACGTCGCCAACATTGCGACGTAAAGCGACCACTAGCGACGCTTCAAAAGTTTGTAAATGATGACGAGGCATGGCATCCACGTGGCCACGTGGGCATCGTAGCGACGTATATTAGCGACGTCGAGCGACGTAACGTCGCTAGTTAGCGACGTATAGCGACGTCTGTGTGACGTCGCAGCACGTCGCAGAACGTCGCTATACGTCGCTAATATAAAAAAAAATTTAAAAAAATATAATTGATATTTTTGTTATGCTGTGTGTCTGTGTTTACAGTGTGTGTGAAGTGCAGTGTTCGAACCATCGACAGTTTCGCTTACTGTTGTATGTTTTATCTTTGATAGAAAGAGCAACAGTTCAGGGTGCACTTCTCAGAGCTTCCTCTTCACGTCCTTCACCTTCTCGGGAACCTTTACGACGTCCGAGAAAGTGAAGGACGTGAAAATGAAGCTCTCAGAAGTGCACCCTGAACTGTTGCTATTTCTATCCAAGATAAAACATACAACAGTAATCGAAACTGTCGATGGTTCCGAACACTGTATTTCATATTCACTGTAAACACAGACACACATCATAACAAAAATACACAATATATTTTTTTAAAATTTCGGCAGCATCTCCTTTGTATATCAGATCATCGCTTATAACCCAGCGTAGGTATATTTGTCATCCCGTCGCAGATATCACAGTAAATATCACAATAAAAATAGGAGGCAGTGCAAAGTAAATATCAAAGACACACATCCTCACAAACATCCAATAGAGTCAAATAAAAATGGAAGATGATAAAAAGTCTCCCACCAAGTGTATAAACAACAGTATATGAATAAACAATTTGCCCATAGGGCCAATACATACAAGTCATAAAAAAACCAATAAAATCACTGCGGACCCCTGCCGCGCAACTGGAATAGAATGTAGTCATACTGCTTCTGGGTGAGCTGTACCGTAGGGGCAGTAGGAGGCAGTACAATGTCTGGAGTCAGCGCCGGAGGCAGTGCAGTATCTGGAGTCGGCGCCGTCGATGGACCCGGAGGACGTACCTGCTCCAGCTCTCGCAGTCGTTCACCATGCGCAGCAAGGGCACTCACCACCTTCTCAGTATACTGAGCGACTGAGAGAGAAAGGCTCCTCTGCGATCCGTCCAGCTCGAGCTGTCTACGCTCCGTGCGCTGCGTAGACTCGGTGAGCGTCTGCAAGTTGGCAGCTGCAGCCTGATGCAGACTCATCAGCTCCTGTATACTGCGCTCGACCGCATCAAATCGTCCGGTGACGATCGGAGGGTCGGATCGTCGCTCGACCGCATCAGAAATCTGCTGCTGCAACTCGCGACGCAGCTCCTCGATCTGACGACGAACATCCTCAGCTCGTGACGACGCCTGCGTAGCCGGAGACTGCGCACTGACAGAGGGGGCCCGGGATGACTCCGAAGCCAAATACGTGCCGTAGGATCCCGTATCGTAGTACGTACCCTTCTGAAGACCGCCAACGGCGGTCATCCAGAGCTCGTCCGGCGATGGCTCTGCAGGCGGCTGGGAGGAAGTACCAGCCCCTCCCTCTTCTTGCGCACTAGCAGCAGCAGCAGCATCAGCCGCCTCCTTCTGTAGCCGAACAAACTCGGCCTAGAACATGTTTGCTAACGTGTAAGTGTTTACTAAAGTCTATATTGATATCTATTTTCCTGTTTTCTAAATTATAGTCAGTTAATATTAGTTGAATAGAGCTTACATATGCCCGCGTCGCCCTCTCGTCAATGAAGTCCCCAGCCCTCCGATGGGTGACCAGGAAGACGGTCACCATGTTCGGGTCCTCACCCTTCTTTACCTGTTAAAATATATTATCTATTATTAGTATTAAACATTATATCGAACTATATATAAATTAATGTCCGTCATAGGAAACGTACCAGACGACGAAAATGCTCCGTCATCGGAATGGAGCCGCCACACCACTTACCGGCGCTCGACCGCGCCACCTTGGCCTTCTCAGACCGCTCCTGGTACTGGCGCTCGCTGAATCTAGCCTTCATCGCAGTCCACTGCTCTGGCGTAATCCAACCCTGGATCGGACGTCCGGCGCGATCACGACGCTTCTGGTCGTCGATCGCATCACGGATGAGCTTGGCTATGCCGGCAGGAAATTGGCCCTCGATCCTCGCCGCCCGGTGTGGTGGATAGAAATAGGTCCTCTACAAGAAGTAAAATACAAAAGTTGTATAATATACACAAATAATTATTAAAATTTAAAAATAAACAAATTTTTTACATTGAAGTGGGCGAACCAAAAGGCCTTCCTATCTGCGGGAGCATCTGAGTAGTTGAGCCAAGGCCCACCATAGTTCTGCCTCACAAATGTCCCCAGCTGTCTCTGTACTGCAGAAGGCCGATATCTATACAATAATAATTTTTCATGAATATATATGTACATATAATCATTTGAAAAATATATAATAATTAATTAACTTACTTCATAGGCCCGTCCGTCCAAATCTCCATACGCGTCTCGCCCGGGGGAGCGCATGGAGGGTCGCTCTCACCTCCTGCCTGGGCAGGATCAGTCTGATCGCCGTCCTCCAAATGATCGGCGTGGGCTCCCTCCATAGAGCCGTCGACAGTAGGAATGCTGGACGGGGGATCAGGGATGCTGGACGCGGGATCAGGAAGGCTGGACGACGAGGGAGGAGTCGCCAACCTGCTAGAATTGCCCTGTCCCGGTAATGGATCGGGAACAGGAAGGCTGGACGACGAGGGAGGAGTCGCCAACCTGCTAGAACTAGCCTGTCCCGGTAATGGACCGGAAACAGAATGGTACACTGGCGTACTCGGAGATGAGGATGAGGGTACGGAACTGCCCTCTCCATCCCCAGCCCGAGGCTGACGGAACTGCCTAAGGGTTGATGGTCCATCCAGATAACATTCCATAGGCCGGAAAGTCGTTGATGGTCCACATAAGGGTTGCCTTCATCTGAAAATTCTGCTTCCTGGAAACATCGTACGTGTTAGCGCCTACTTCCCATAACTGATTCAACTCATCTATCAAAGGCTGTAAGTACACGTCAATGTTCCTCTTGGGATTATTCGGACCAGGAATTATAACGGTTAGAAACATGTACTGAGTCTTCATGCACATCCAAGGCGGTAGGTTATACGGAGTAACAATCACAGGCCAGCACGAATACTGGGATCCCGAAAGACCAAAAGGAGTAAAACCGTCAGAAGATAGTCCCAACCTGACATTTCGCGGATCTGAAGCAAAATCTGGATACACTCGATCAAAGTGCTTCCACGCTTCTCCATCGGATGGGTGATCCAACACTCCTTCAATCTGTTCTCGCATGTGCCAACTCATATTTTCGGCCGTCTCTTTCACCATAAATAATCTTTGCAACCGCGGCGTTAAAGGCAAGTAGTGCATTGAATCGGTCGGTCTTCTTGCACCGGTAGACCTTCCTGTACTAGTTGTCTTATAGCGATCAGCACCACAAAATCTGCACACATCTGCGTCCTTGTCGTCTTTGTAGTACAGCATGCACCCATTGCGACAGGAATCGATTTTCTCGTATCCCATCCAGAGCGATCTCACCATCCTCTTAGACCGGTAGAAGTCTTTAGGCAACTTAGCACCCGCCGGCAAGATCTCTATAATCAACTCCAACACTCGGTTGTAGCATTCTTGCGACATGTTAAAATCTGACTTAATGCTCAACAGTCTTGTAACCACCTCCAACGGTGAATGATCCTCACAACCAGGATACAATGGAGTCCTTGCATTCTCCAGCAACTCCATGAACTGTGCAGCATCGGCGTTCGGTGCCTCCTCAGGTGCATCATGAACGAAACTAGGCCCCGCAGCGTCGAAAACCATGTTCACGCACCCGTCGTCGTATGCATGATTATCTGAAACAAAATTAGGTCCCGCATGCATATACGGCTCAACGTAAGGCTCCGGCTCTGATGCTAAAGACACAAGTTCTTCGTGTGCGATCCACTGATAGTAATTAGGCGTGAAACCCCTCGAGTACAAATGATATGTCACTTCCACTTCTGGATAATATTTCAGGTTATGACATTTCACACATGGACACTTAATTTTGGTGCCGTCCATGTACTTAGGGAACACCTTAGCAAACTGCAGGAACTGCTCTACTCCCGCTATGTATTCATCCCGTACACCACACATATCATCAGGACGACGATTGTACATCCATGAACGATTCCGCAAGTAGTAATTCATATCCATTTGAAAATAATTCTGCAAAGATGGACACACATTATCCAACAGGCACAAATTCGTATATAATGTCTTATTATGGGACACACATTAGTAGCGGGCAGTTACTAATAACAATGATATGCAATCTAGGTCAAACTAGGTTGTACTAAGTCAAACAAAGTCAAACAAGGTCAACCTAAGTCAAACAAAGTCAAACAAGGTCAAAGTAGGTCAAGGGTTGACCTATAGTTGACTTTGTCAACTCTTAGTCCAATCTAAGTCAAATATCCTATTTCTAGTCATTACCTACCAAGGTACCCTTTACCTTATCGCTATTGGTATCCCAATACCAATACCTTATAATTTATATCTTACTAGACCCTAACTAGCCCATACTAGCTAGCACACACCAAATAATGAGCAATAGTGAGTTACCAAAGCAAACTGATCAGACTAAAGAATGCCAATTAATAGAGCAGTGGGTTATCACATTGAATGGGAAGAAAGCAAGGCAAGTACATTACTAATTTACAGTTTACAGGAACCCAATGTTAAAACATTCATTCAACTCATTAGGAAGAACAAAACTCAGGTATAGGAATTAAACCATTCACTTGGTTAACAGTCAATTCAATTTCAGTTATTCAAGGGAATCAGTTGACACATTCAGTGGATTTATCTCAGGAATAGGAAAACCAATCTCAGTCCTATTTACAGTTTAAGGAAAATGAAATCTACATTTCTTTTGAAAACAGTGTATACAAAAAGGAAAATCAGAGTCTCAGGTTTAACACAGTGAAGTGATATATGTGTCAAGAATATTACTGAATGTTAAAGGAAACAGTGGCAGACATTTGTGTTCAAGTGTCAATGCAAACAGTGAGCTAACTAACATTAAGAAATCTGGAATTATATTAACAGTTGCAAAGGAAAGAAAATTCAGTGAGCTAATGACTGGAATGGGAAACAGTGAGCTAACATGAAATCAGTGAACAAGGAAACTGAGAATACATCTCAGGAAAATAGGAAGGGAAATCAGTTCCCAGTCCTGCATGTCTTCGAGAACCAACACACACTCCAATTTCTCATACTCAAACATATAGCCTATTCTAATTAAGCAATCCTGCAGTAAACACAAACTAAAACATGTGGGGATCATTATAACTCATCAAAAGGAATCAGTTCAATTCAGTTCAAGGAAGAACAGCAAACCAAATTCCTGAGTTTTCATCAAACCAATTTAAATCGAACCCCATGTCCAATATCCCATTCTCAAATCACAAGCCTAATCAAAAATAAAAAAAAAGAATTAACAGGTACTAATACATGTGTTACAACCAATGATAACTGAACAACAATTAGAAATCAAAAAAATTTGGAATTGAAGTTCAGGGGACAATCAAAACTGATTCATGAGTATCAGTCAACCTATTGAAACCAACTCGAGTCCAAATTCCATTCCCATATCATAAAACTTAATTTAATAAGTAAAGATCAATCTATCATAGGCTAATACACATGTAGGAGTAATATTGGTACTTAAAACATTTGTTAGAATCAGATTAACAGGATTGACATAGGAAAAACTTGAAACGTATCATGTATCAGTCATGTAAAGTCAACCCACATATGTTCGAATCCTATATCACAGCAACGACCCATTCTCAATGTAAATATCAACTAACATAGATTAACAATATGTCTAGGAATCAAATCTAGCATTTAAATCACAATTTAAACTATTTAAACTAGGAATAAATCTGTGTCTGTGTGTGTGTGTATGTGTATGTGTCTGTGTCTGTGTCTGTGTGTGTGTGTCCGTGTCCGTGTGTGTCCATGTGTGTCTGTGACTGTGTGTGTGTGTGTGTGTGTGTGTCAGTGTCCGTGTGTGTCCGTGTGTGTATGTGTGTGTGTATGTCCGTGTCCGTGTGTGTGTGTGTGTGTGTGTCCGTAGGAGAGGAGGAGGAGGAGGAGGAGGAGGAGGAGGAGGAGGAGGAGTTAGGTTAGGGTTTACCTGACGAAGAGGAGGAGGAGCTCGAGGAGGAGGAGGAGGACCACGACGGGGTAGGGGTCGCCGGGGGGGAGTCGCCGGAGGAAATCATGGGGGAGGGGGGGGGGGGTCGCCGGAGGAGAAAATTTGGAGAGGGGGAGGAAATTTGGAGAGGGAAAAATTTTCGAGTGGGGGGGAAAAAGAGCACAGCGTGCCCTAAGTAAAATAGTTAGCGACGTCACCAGTTGACGTCGCTAATAGTCGCAAAAATTTTAATAGAGACGACATATTTTTATACTATGTCGCTGGACGTCGCTGTTCAGCGACGTCGCGTTCATAGTGTCGCTGAACGTCGCTAGTCAGCGACGGTTTGCGACATCAATTGTAGGGAGTCGCTATCTAATATGTTTAGCGACGGAATTTTAATCCGTCGCTACATAACGTCGCTAATAGAACATATTTTAGTAGTGTAACAATCAGAACAATCCGATACAAACTGAAAGCTATAAGTACTAGACTAAACTAGGCACCCTCTACTGAGCTAGATGCTCCTCAGGCTCCTGAATGTCACCCTCATATGCCCTATAGAAGGTAGGGCAGTCATCATCATCATCTGTAATATTTTCAACAGGTCCAGTCAGGACAGGAACGAGCACAATATATCTCACGCAGTTCATATCATGTTAGAAAATATAAAGCATGCAAAGAGTAAGATACATGGACTGTAAGAAAATATATATGAAAACGAGAGAGATTTGATAACTGAATATATATATATATATATATATATATATATATATATATATATATATATATATATATATATATATATATATATATGTATATATGATAAGTAAGAACTGCAAGTAACCTGTGATTTAGAGCATGAGATGGTTATATAAACGGATTAGGACAATGCAAGGGTAACTCCATCATACGTGAGTGTACAATGGACATATACATGATTTTTACAATATGGGATTTTGATCACATAACCATTTTCTACTCACCCTCCCCAATCAATACACAAGGATCCAGTCAAGTTACGTTACCTTGTACAAGAGAGTTTTATCACGTTTGCTCACGTGATCATGAGAGTACAAGATTGTACAAGAGTACACATGAATAGAGGTGTACATGAAATACAAGATGTTCGTGAAAAGCACATGACAATTGTATTTGATGCACCCCGGGGGGGATAACATCGCATGACAAGATCCATAGGGTACCAATCCCTGATAATAATGTGACAGCATCATGTAAAGTAATCTAGAGCAAGAATATAAATCCTAGCAAGTATGAAACGGTTAGAGAATGTACTCGCCTGTCACCCTGAATGACTGATATGAATAGATGTCCGAACTGGTGTCACAGAGTCCTATTTAGAGTAAAACAGGTTATAAAGTACTCAAATTGTAATAATGGAAATCTGCAATTCAAACTACATGATTTTAAGTCAAACTAGGTCAAAGTCAACTCTTGGTCAACTTTGGTCAACTGTCTAGGTCAACTGTAAGGTAACTTGGGCAACTGCTTAGGGTTTGATCAAATTCTAGTCAAACTACACTAGTCAAACTAGGTCAATCTACCAATCTAGGTCAATTGGCCAATCTAGTAAACCAAGTCTAGGTCTAGCCAAGCTTAGACATACCAAAACTCATAAAGTACATATCAAGTATGTATATATATATATATATATATATATATATATTACAAAGCAAACCAGTCTCTAAACTACCATATATATGTATAGATATATAAGGACATAAAGTTTGCAATCACATAGAATTAGAATGAGAGAGATAAGTGATGGTGTGTGTGTTGTGAGTGTTCAAGAGCAAAGGACTCACATAGGCTATTGTCTACAATTCAAATAGCAATATATATATATATATATATATATATATATATATATATATATATATATATATATATATATATGTATATATATATATATAATATATTCAAAAACTATAAAAAGGTAAACCTACATTACATTACTCATATTCATACATCCTACATACTTGCATATTCATGTTTTCATCACATATCATGTATATATATATAGATGCATTGTATATTGTATCATCAATATCATGTATATATATATATATATATATATATTAGAGATAGAGAGGGGGTTATGTGAATATGTAATGGTGTCATGGCAAAATGTATGAACATAGTGTGTAGGTGTGGTAAGTGTCAAGTGTACATAGCAAGGGTGCCAAGTGTGTATACATGGCAGTTTGTATGTGTGGGTATGCATTGAAGCATGGTATAGTGTAGTGTAGCAATGTGTGTGGGGGTACATACATATAAGGGTAACATGGTGTGTCAAAGGAAAAAAAAAGGCTGAACCTATATATATATATATATATATATATATATGTATATATATATATATAATATATTCAAAAACTATAAAAAGGTAAACCTACATTACATTACTCATATTCATACATCCTACATACTTGCATATTCATGTTTTCATCACATATCATGTATATATATATAGATGCATTGTATATTGTATCATCAATATCATGTATATATATATATATATATATATATATATTAGAGATAGAGAGGGGGTTATGTGAATATGTAATGGTGTCATGGCAAAATGTATGAACATAGTGTGTAGGTGTGGTAAGTGTCAAGTGTACATAGCAAGGGTGCCAAGTGTGTATACATGGCAGTTTGTATGTGTGGGTATGCATTGAAGCATGGTATAGTGTAGTGTAGCAATGTGTGTGGGGGTACATACATATAAGGGTAACATGGTGTGTCAAAGGAAAAAAAAAGGCTGAACCAGTGTGTGTATTGTGGACAGAACATAGGGGATCATGTGTATACAAACATAGCTGGGGTGTTATGCTCAGGTTTACATAATTTAACATGAACAACCTAATATGGCATGTATCATATAACCCTCATTATCATAGTAACATATAACCTATATGTATACTCTTATGAGGTAACATACATATATACATAGATATATGAAAGTATATGAAAATGAACAAAACTGGGACTACAAACCAATTCATTCAAATCTCAGAAAGCACAAATACTGAGATAATTCAGCTTATTAGAAAAAAAAACTGAGAATGCATTATATCCTCCTAAAACCCAAGCCATCAATTCAATCTCGATTTCATTGCTTCAACCCAATCAACCATATCATCACCAAATATGTATAACTCATGAAACCACATTATCAATATAAAATCCCATACATGTTAATATGTTTAAACATTACCAATTAACATTATTATCAATTTAATTCACAATTAAACTCTGAAAATACATGAAAATGTGCACAGTATCAGAGAATACGAATGAACCCTAGACTGATCAATCAAAAACCAAGAAAACGTCTAATTAGGGTGTGCCAACATGTCGTGCATATATATCGTGTCTCAGACATCATCTCGTGTCCAAACAGTGGCTGTCCAAAACGATAAAAACCAATGTATCAAGAAATAGTGTAGCCTAGGCCTCGTGCAGCCGTGTCGCGCATGATTGCACACAACACAGGGCACGAACACCCACGAGCTCATGCACACACGTAGAGGGGGTATAGGGCTAGGGTTTCAAGTCCCTGATTCGTGTCCAAGTCATGTCAGGACAAGACACGAAGCCCGTGTCAGTAGCCAAATCCCGACTGTGCTACGCCAGTGTAAATCCAGTGCGATCGGGATTTCGTGTCCGACATGACACGAACTTGCCCTAAACTTTAGGGATGGCCTGTCAGTGTCTTCCCCCTCCCTCGTGCCAAGTGGCATGAGTCCACGTGGCAAAAAGAGGGAGAAATCGGGGTGTGGTAGTAGGGGAGCTGACCGCACCATCGTGCAGCGAGTTCGTATCCATTTTGGACACGGATACAGCTCAAATTCTGCTCAGATTTAGGGTTTCATGTTCTACACATATAGGGTTACAAATCCCTTCAAATAGAATTCAAAATTAACAATATTAATTCCTATCAAGCATTTCATCAAACACCTATTCAAAAACACCGATACGTGTTCGATACAGACACAAAATGGACAGGAATTCCTACCAAATTTGGGCTACACCTAGGGGAACCCTAAATGAATGCATCTATGGAAAGAAATTAGGAATTTATTAGGGTTTGATAGGTTTTACGTATTGAGGGTGAAACCTCAATGTAGAGGCCTAGGAATGAGAGCTTTCCTCCAACTTGCAATGATCCCAAGCCCTAGAATCCTTGCTAGCTAGTCACCAATGATGTCCTCTACTTTTGAGGAGTCCAATGCAATTGGTTTGGTCTAATTTGGTGGAGAAATGAGGAATTGGTGAAGGTTTGGGGAAGAACACTAATAGGGATTTATGTAGGTATTTAAAAAAGGTAAGAACTTTTGATGATGTGATTAAATAGGAAGGGAATGGGCTTGATTGTTGTGGTAAATGATTAGGGTTAGGGTTTTAGATGAGTGGCTATGGTTTCTCCACCAATTTCTATCTCAATCAAGGGCTCTCATCAAAAGTAGGTTTCTAACATAATATCTAACCAAAATATCTCCTAACTTAATATCTAGATATTAATCTAACTTAGTCATTAAGTCTCTAACCTTCTAAATAAACCTCCATGAACATCATTAGCATCTAGGTTTAGTCAAAACTAGGTTTGTCTCTAATAAAATACTTAGCACTATAATAATCAATCAAAATTCATTTTCATTAAAAAGTCCAAAATAACCAAAATACCCCCAGGCTAAAAAATCATAATTAGTCATCCTAATCACATGGCTAGGTCCCCATGGTCATGGTTAGTCTCTAGGTCATGCAGTCTCTAGGGTTGCACTAGCAAAACATCAAAATCACAAGTCATGGTTTTAACTAGTTTTAAATTGATTAAAAATCACCATAAATTATATCATGATTTAAATAACATTATTAAATAATTAAAAAATACAAAAGTTTACCCTCATATATTTAGTGTTCTGTGTTATTTTAGTCATCAAATGAATTATGGCAAATAGTAATGAGTAAGAGTTGCTAACAAGCAAACTATTCTTTTCACTAAAATAAGTAGGTAATATTATGACAATTAGTTAACTAATAGATATATATATTTAGTGATACCATCTATGCTACGTCATATAGTGTATTTTCTAAAATGATTTATTAACTATTTTACTAAATATAGTAATTAGTTAGTCTATTGATTAGCATTGGATATTTAGCCTTTTAGACATTTTGGTTAATAACTAGAACCTAATCCACTTATACTCGTATTAGGTGGACATACAGATCTACTTCCTATTCTCGATCACCCTGAGCAAGGCAAGTATACTCCTCGGACTTGCCTATTACTTTGTCTTGTATTCATGCTTGTATCTTCTTGTTGACACGATATTTTACGAGATTGTCTTGTATCTTGTTCCCTGAGTTTACTTGTGTCTGGGAGGGGAAATACTACAGATGTGTAATCAAACCCGAGTTATAATTCATGTGAATAGCTTAGGCTCCGCATCGTGCACGCGGGACCGAAGCCGTACCATTTTATGTTCCCTGAATCTACCCAAGCCGATGACATACTCTGGATGTATTTCGATATTTTGCATATGTCAGGTTCATGGTATATTTCTTGTTCAAGCTTCATTTCATGTTTCCTGTATTTACTTTTCAGTATTCATGTTCTTATTTTTCGTACTTTATATTTTTCCTGTACTTATTTTCATACCATGATGTTCTTGTTCATTTCCTTGGATATACTTAGCTCCGCTCCTGACTAGGATATGTTGCAGGTGTACTTGCAGGATATTGTTCTACCTTATGGGCCAGAGCTCGGGATCTTAGCTGAGCAGGATGGAGTTATGACTTAGCTTGAGGTTTCAGATTTAGATTGTTTTAGCTCTTCCTCTAGATATTGTATGTTGTGAGTTCATAGTATTTTTCTTCTTCTTGTCTCTAGTACTTTTATGATATTATAATCGGTGGATTATGGTGATCATTCTGGAAACGTTTTATAGATGCTGTGATTGTACACATTCATGTTTATCTGGTTAGATTTCCCTAACTTGGTACAACTTACTATGTTGAGTCTTCCAGCGTAGGCTGGGCGTGTCCGACTCGTGTCCGATTATTCGGGAGCAGGTCGTGACAGATATTGCACCTAACTCTTATGACAAATCCAGGCAAGTATAGTACTACAATTTGAATTTACATTGTATTTTTTTTTTTACAATTCTGCATATTGGATACGAGAGTGACACGGGTTAGCATTGATTTTCATTGTACATTGATTGATTGATTGATTGTCGGGATTAAGGGAAATACTTAGTTGCTATGTGATCAAACCTATTTAGTGTAATATTGCAGATAGTCTAGTCGCACATCGTGCACGTGTAGCTAGACCGTACCGTACCATTGGTGCTATTGTATTTTATTGTGCTTATTGTGTGACAACCGATCACATAGGAACTAGTATTTCAATCACATATGTATTGTCGTATTTATTGATTCAGTGTCGCTTTGCATGTTCGTTTACTTTCATCTCATTGCATTATAGATTTACTTTGTATATTTCATATTATAGGGTTGTACTTTGCTCCTTTCCTGACTGGGTTTGTTGCAGATGAGACTGATGATCTGTTATGCACTAGTTACTATGGTCCAGCAAAGGGCAGGGCTGGAGTTGACCTAGCTCAGGTGGTGGAGCCAGCTGCAGATTTGGAGATCTAGAGCGTGGAGTGTTGAAGTGTTGTAGTAAGGAGTTGAGTTGTATTGTTCAGTGTTGTATTGTGTAGTTGGATGAATGTAATAATATTTTAGGATGCACTTTATCTTTTATCGGATCTGTTTTCGGACATCCAGTGTAAAAGTGTATTCCTAAAGCATAGTGGATCTCTGTGTTGTGATGATATATGATAGCACGTGACAGAGTTGTGATAAGATTGATCTTGTACTGATGATTACTGAGATTTAGACAGCTTAATACTGCTGTCAGCGACAGCGTAGGCTGGACGTGTCCGACTCGTATCTAGTTATCTAGGAGCGGGGCATGACAGGCTAAGACCGGGTGGTCAGGAAGGATGTATGTGAAGCTTCCTTTCCTATACATCGTACCTGTGTTCAACTTATAAGCATGTGGATTGCAGGGACATGCACTTTAAGAAATAAAATCTCGTTTGGTACGTGGTTTCAACTATCTGGCTGTTAAAAACTGGATGCGACATAGATAAGCAATTTAAGCTTAAACCCTCCAAAATGGGAATGTCATTCAGTTCATTTTTTAGAGTTGATTGCAATTTCTTATTGCAAGTTGTATAATCTTACCTCTTAGGCTGTGTTTAGTTGGAAGGATGAAAAAGCTGAAGGAAAAAAAAAAAAAAGATACACTTTTCATCCATTTGGAAAGGAAAGACTATTTCCTTCCTGTGTGTTTGGTAGGATAGAAGGAAAATGGAATTCATGCACTTTCCTTTGTTTGGTATGAAAAAAAAATTTGAAGGAAGAAAAATAAAAATATTGTCTTTACCAATTATATCATCAACTAACAATATAATTACCATTTGAGTTTATTGAACTATTTTAAAATAACATAATTCTTATATGGTATAATTGTAAATTAAGATGAACATCCAATTTTTCTTCCATTTTTTCTCCCACAATTGGACAGATTGATTTTCTTAGGCTAGGAGGGCAAACTAATCCCTCTTCTTTTTCCTCCATCCGCTCTTTCTTCTGTGCTACACAAGAGAAAATGTTTCATTTTTTTCCTCCATTTTCTTTCCTTCCACTTTTTCCTCGTACCAAGTCACCCTTAGCCTGTATAGCTAAAATGCAGGTCTATCTATATCCGTCAACTGACTGTCTATGCATTATGGTACATCTCTCCCATTCTCGTATATACGATGGTTAGTATTTTGGTACCAACACAGAGAGATTGATGTCAAATGGAAAGCGGGTCATAAAGCTTATTCTTTTATGTAGTTTTTTGTGTGCTTCATAACTTACCTCATTCACATAGGAGAATGCTTGGCTGATAACCGTGATGAAGCTTGAACTATTCAAAGAGATCTCACATTCATTTTTTTTTTTTTTTTTTGGTCTTCTTTGATTTTGCAAATTGAGGTCAGGATGGTTTATGACTGCTGCTGCAAGATGCAATTATTTTTGGATCCAAGTAAAAAATGTGGACTTCGCACTGCTTAAAGTATTCTTGTGGAACCAGAAGATTAACTAGAGTTATTTTTGGATACCAATTAAGCTGCAGAGAGTACACTTTCATGGAGACACCATCCAACAGTGGAATTGAACAAATTCCTTGGATCAAGAAACAAAAAAGAAAAAGAAAAAGAAAAAGAAGAAGAAAAAGAAAAAGAAAAAGAGGATAAATGAATATCCCAAGGAGGATTATATATGGAGCCTTGTTGGTTTTACAATCAACTCAAGACACCTAGAAGTACATAGTATCCCACCAATACTGGCAAAGAAACCAGCATCCCGAATATCACCCTGCAAGAATAATAACCCAACATCTACATGTATTAGTCCAGAACACATCAAAAACATGTAAGGAAAATATTTGGGTTAGTACCACCTTTCCTATATTTTATCCTTATTTTGAAAATAATTTTACAGACATTCGTTATGTTTTATGTTTTATGTAAAGAATTATTACACTAACCACCTTTATTTTGAAAATAAAATGTAAATCACAGTCCGAATAATTATTTTTAGAATAAAGAAGGTTTATTTAAATAGCCATAAAACTGACGATTGTAATCGCAATGCAATCAAATAAAAAAAATTATTATTTTTATTTGATTACATTGCGATTACTATTACATTACTAAATAATCTTAAAATATGTCAACAACTTACGCAGTGCTAAGTACATCAGCGTGCAATCCGTACTCTCTTGCGAATATGAACGACGTGATGGATTGTGGCAGCGCAGACTGTAGAATATAGTTGGAGGAAAGACAATTTATCAGAATTACTTGTTCTCAACTGCAGACTAGTTAGTAGTCTTTCCTAGACTTCTCGTACCTGTATAATCGCCACACGCAGAACATCGCCGCGGAGGCCGACGACGATGGCCCCGATAGCCGTGGCCGCAGGCCCCGCGATGAACCTCAGCACCATGCTGAACACCGTCAAGCTCGGCCCGCACGCGATCAGCTTCTCTTGCGATGCCATGAACAACCCTACATGACCGGAAGAATGATGAGTATGGGACTATATAGATTTATGCTCACAGTGACCAGATCAAAGAAAGACACCGAGTAGTTTGAAATTAAGGGCTGGCGCGCCTCTTACCCATACTAAACATGGCCATGCCAGTCCCTGCTTTCGACATGATCAACACCGAGTCCTCCACGATGGCTGGCATGTCGAAGTGCCACCTGCCATATCTGAGCCTTTAGAACGACATTCAAGGAAAGTAGCATGTAGTAAAATACGAGTTCTAGAACAATTAAGCTGCTAAAGTCATTAATTTACTCCAAATTTTATCTTAGTTTAGACATAAGTCAGCCTCAGGGTTGGACATGCAGTCGCAGCCGGGCCAGGAGGTTGGGTTGTCCTATCCGTAGCTAGTTTTGATTGACTCTTAATTCTTATTATAGATCGATTCTGGAGGGTCATCCAGTGACCCCGATCTCTATTGGAATCATGCTGAGCTTCAGGGGTGCCCTAAGCAAAGGGTTGCCACAAATCCGAAGTCTTGTCCGACTTACGTTGGGCCGGCTCTGCATGCAGTAAACACAGTAAGATGATAAGATGATGTATGTCACTTGTTGTCTTTGTGTATATAGCATATTGTAGCGTGATATATGTATATATATATATATATATATATATATATATATATATATATATATATATATATTTGTTACTACTACACTTTGCAAATTCATTTATGCAGTAAAAATTGGTCTTTTTTTTTTCTTGTTTTCAGTTCCTTTATGGATATTTACCTACCATTTCTTAGGCGGCTCTCCTGTCGGTTTTTCATTTAGCCATACAAAGTTGATGTTAGGTTGACTATTTAGTTTTCCGTACTTAGCTAGTCTTGTGGTTGGTATCGTGTAAGCAGAGGGACTCCAGCTCATTCCAATTTTTTTTTTTTTTTTTTTAGTAATAAATCGGCCTACACTTAGCCCACTCCCGTCCACAAATTCGAATTTCTAGTTCCGTCCATGTAAGTCCTTGCTTCATTAACTCTTTTGGGGTAGGTTTTGCGCGAGCTCTCCTTTTGTTAATGGAGGTTGATTGGTTGATTACCTAATAGGTGTTTAACAATTACCTGTTTGATATAAAAGCCCAAGTTAGGCCGAGAATGCTCGCGTATGAGTTAGGATTCAGTGCAAGCTTAAGCCAAACAATCTTCATTAAGCACCAGAAGGATGGTCTACTGGCGACACCCTTCGTCGTCGCAGAATCAACAGTCACCACCACCTGGCCTCCATTTGCACCGCCGCCAGTGTCAGGAGCACTGGCAGGAGTTGCGGCATCAGCCACCATCGACCCCACACTCCCGCTCTTCCTCACCTCGAGCACGAACAGCAACAGCGTCAGCCACACGATCGACTGGACGACCGATATCTGCACCACGAGGTCCTGCGACCACCGCCCGTACATCGCGTTCAGCAGCGGGACCCCGATGACGAGCGAGTTGGTGAGGGTGGAGAGGGAGAAGCTGGTGATCGTCCAGCAGTAGCTCCCCTTGCTGCTGCACCTGGCCCACGCGGCCAGGACCAGCAGGATGAGCAGCTTGGAGACGGCATCGGCGGCGATGAACCGGTAGTTCAGCGCAAAGGGGTCGATGTGGAGGGTGAACTCGAACGTGAACAAGGGGAGGGTGAAGAAGGAGACGAGGCGGCTGATCGCCTCGCTCTGCTCCTTCGTGAAGATCCGCCACCATCGTATCGAGCCGTAGCCGAGTCCCAGTGCGACGTAGAGTGGCACCATGGCGGACACCACCTTGTATGTATCCCCCCACCCTATCATACTGCCTTGCCTTAATTAATTAGGCTTAATTTGTTTTCCTAAGAAGACTTCTACGTTGGTGTAGTGGGACATGGGAATGGTATGTGTCGGAGTGTTTGTATATATAGTGAGAGGGAAAGGAAAGGAGAGGAAAGGGGACATTGAGAATGAGAAGGAAAAAAAAATGGCAAAATGACAGTGGAGTAAAGGAATACTAATGCTGTGGATGCTAGCTCATGTGGGCAATGCTAGTGGGGGATGAAGTTTTTTTTAGGAGGGGTTTCGTTGGAGCCATAGAATGGAGGCTTGTGGAGAAGGCTAGCTCCGAATCAGGACCGGCCCAGAGTTCACAGAGTTCATGGGGATCATGGACAAATTTTTAAAATAGGACCTATACAAATAAAGCATATATAAATGGCCTATATATATTATAAAAATAATAAAAAATTGAAATAAAAGTAAACTAAAAAAATGTTGCAATTAAGAATTGAACCTAGAACTTTTAGTGTGCAAGTTTAACATAATAACCACTACATCACAATTGTTTTGTGTTAGAAGAGAATCATGTTATGGTTCTCATACTCCATGAGGTCCTGGACGATCATACTGGCCGTCCTGGGCCAGGGCCAGTCCTACTTGGAATAAGGAATGAGGTCCGAGGGGGTTATTCCACTCATGTTGGCAACAAAGGTTATGATTTGGGAGAGTTTTTTTTTTTTACTAACAATACTTCTATTTTCCACATGTTGCATGCACACGCGTTGCACTTGCACACACCCAACGGAGGAGGACGAAGCACGCACCCGACGGAGGAGGACGAAGCAGCGTCGCTGAAGGAGGAGGATGAGGCAGCAGAGAAGGAGAGGGAGGCGGAGCAGGAGGGGCATGGTGACGACCACTACACCCTTCTCGGCCACGCACGGATATTATGTTGTGCATATGTGTGTGCCAAATATCATTTTCGTTTTACTAATTACCGGATTGTTATCCGGCAAGATGATGTGAGGCGCACTTAGTTGATTAATAGAGGAATATTGGAATACATTCTCTTTCTCATGCATGGGGAACTTGCTCCCCTCCCTGTACTTAAAGCTCAGTTCCTTGTTCAAATATGTTTTCTAGGAGAAGTTATTATCTTCGAATTCGATGACTTATACCACACAATTTGATCTTAGGATAAGTACATCAAATGATTCTGTATGATTCATTTCAGACATATGCTTATTCTGATGACAGCATAATGTACTCTTTGGTATTCTTTATTGTTATATGAGATACCTTTTTTCTGTTGGTGTTTTTATCTTTGAACTAGTGTAAAATAGTTCCACATCGGCTACATTACCAACTGGGTATCTCAATATAAAATTTTGCATATGTTGAGTTGTGCACATAGGGTGTGGTGGGGCACATGCATGTGGGTTCCATGTGGAGGTATTTTCATAGAAGAAAAATGATTTAACTCCTCAAAGAAGCATATTATTTTTGTCGCTCGGACGGGTAATCGAACACAGACTCACGGGCGCAAAGTGGCGTGTCGTGCATGCACGGACACATGCGCGGGAGTAGGCGCGGACTGGCGCACGACTCCGCTGATTACGGGATGATCTAAAATATCAAACTCATTTTTTGAGTATTAGTATTTTAGTCCCATATCGGATAGGAGAAGAGGTGAAGTCACTTTCCTCTATATAAATAGAACCTCTTGGCCTCCTTTTGAAGACACAAAATATTAAAAGAAATGGGAGCTTGCTAAGTCCAGAGAGTCCGTTTGAGTCACAAAAAGTTGACTACGAGCGTTCCAAAAATTCTTTGTGAAGTTGCTGGTTCCTGGGAGCAGATCGCGGCGGGCGAATATTACTTTGAGCAACGGTGGTTTTTACCTCCCAGCAAGAACAATAATTTATTACTATATCTTCTTCTCCTTTCTTCTTCTATTTTGTAATACTTTCTGTCCCAATTGCAACACGTTTGCAAGGAAGAACGCTCTCTTATATCAGTTTGTATTTGAGAGAGGAAGTTGTAATATGAAAAAGGAAGTTTTAGTATAAAAGGATAGTTGTATTCAGTGGATTTATCTTTTGGCGAGAAAACTTATTTGTCAGAATCTCCGAAATTCTAATACGCAGAACAGAGAGTAAACTTGTCTGCGAGAAGTCTCTGCTTCTTATCGTTCTACTCAGAACAGAGAGCAAACTTGTTTGTGGTAGATCTTTGTTTTCTGATCGTTCTTTCATCTAGATCTGTTTCGAAAATAATAATCTCAAAGAAAGATCCAGATCCGATGGAGAACTACCGTATAATCCTTCTCGATACAAGTTTTAACAAATTTGAGAAGATTGATGGGCATCACTTTCAACATTTGGATGAAGAAAGGTTCTTTGTCAAATGGTTGGATGAGTGATGGGCCAAACTATCTAATAAGTTTGATGCACAATACAAAGTAGTGCATGGAGATTACAACTTGTGCTAGAGAGGATGAGGAGGTTCTCAAGGAGCATTTCAAGTCTGTTGACAAGAAGATCAAGGCCTTTTTGCGCCTGGGTTCTGTTCAGATTAAGCACAAGCATATGTGTAAGTTTAGATTATGCGTATGTGCCAGTTCAGATTATGCGCATAAGATTTGTTCAGATTATACGCTTGGATTTTCTCAGATGATGCGCACAGGTTTTATTCGGATCATACATTTGTGTGCATATGGATTCTACAGTGCATGGGTATGCTAGGATAAGGAGCATGGGTCTGCTCGGATGAGGCGCATAGGACTGCCCGGATGAGGCGCATGGGACTACCCGGATGATGCGCATGGATTGACGCATAGGTTTTTCTCCATTATGCGTATGGTTTTGACTGTATAAGCACGTAAATTCTCCAGAATTGTAATAACCCAACATGAAGACATCTTCATCTTGGTGGGATTAGTTACGGCTATGGCTTGGAGGGTCATTTGAAGGATATTTACAGATCCAAATTGAAACCAAAATAACAATGTAAAATTAAACTTGGTTGTTTTGATTACTTAATTTGTTTGCTATGTTTGCACAGGTTGAGTGATCTAGCATGGTTGCTGACTTATGGATAAATACTAGTGCATCTAACCACGTGAAGAGCTGTTTGTAATGTTCCTATTTTGAAATACGTATATGATCGTATTATTGTATTTCAAGAATTTTAAAATTTGGGTATTGTTAAAATTTTGTTTGAAATTATTGGAGGTGAATTTTATTGTATTATTATTATGATTTGTTGTTCCTAATTTACCCCTCTCAAAATATCTAAACCCAAATCCCTCAAATCACTCACCCACTCCCTCTCTCCTCCCTCACCTTTCCCTCTCTCACCTCTCTCTCTCCCGAAATCTCCCCTCTCTCTCTTCCCTGGAGAACCCCCTAAATCCCCTCTCTCTCTCTCTCATCTCTCTCTCTTCCTCACTCTTCCTCCCTCTCCCCAGTCCCCTTCCTGAGCTCTCCCTCTCTCCTCCCTCACTCTCTCTCTCGCTCGCTTCCTGTCTCCTCCTCCTCCCCACTCGATCTCTGACCCTCCCTCCATCTCCGGCCACCTTCCCCACCAGCACCACCATCATCGTCGTCTCCTCCACCATCATCGTCGTCTCCGCCAACAGCCGCCACCACCACGACTGCCAGCCACCGCCGCCACCACCATCGGCTTCTTCTCCTCCTCCTCCGCCCCCTCTTCTAGGAGCCGCGTCGCCGTCGTCTCCACCCTCTCCTCCGCGGCCCCCGGCCTCCCTCCGCCGCGACCACCACCACTCGTGGCCGCCGCCCTCTTTCCGGCCTGCCTGGCCGGAGCTCCTCCTGCTGCTGCTGTTCTTCTCTGTCGCGGAGCTGCCCCGGCCCGACTGACCCCGATAAGCTCCTCCGGCCTCCCCTCTCTGTCTCCTCCCATCCGCCGGAGCCTGGCCGACCCCGACGGCTCTTCCCCTCCATAGATCTGCTCCTCCTCTCCCTCTTCCCTTCTGTCCGGCGAGCCGCCGTGCCCCGTCGCGAGCGCCGCGCCAGCCTCGAGCGACGGGACGCCCTTGGGCCCCGTGCTGCTCGAACAGCGAGCCAGCCTCGGGCTGCGTGCTCTTCGGGCCACGTGCCTCGATGCACGTGCTGCCTCGAGCAGTGCGATGCTCGGTCCGTGTGCGCCACGTTCTGTGCGTGCCTCGGTTTGCGTGCGCCTCAATTTGCGCACATTCTTGGTTTCTGTGCACCTAGATCTACGTATTACCTTGGGCAGCGGGACACCTCGAGTCCCGTGCTACCTCGGGCAACGTGCCATCTCGGTTTGTGCACCGTCTCGTTTTCCGTGCTTCGGCCTTTGTGCCTTTCTTTATTTTTGTACCGCATCGATTTGCGTGCGCACCTCGATTTGTGTGCCATATCGATTTACGTGCTCCTTGGACTTTGGGTCATTTCGATTTACGTGCTCGCCTCGATTTGCGTGTCGCATAATTCGTGGACCATTCTGATATTCGTGATTTTCTCGATCTACGTGCACATCTCGATTTATGTGTACGTGTTTCCCGTTCATTTCGATATTCGTGCCATCTCGATTCTCGTACGCGTTCCGATATACGTGCATGTCTCGGTTTACGTATCCGTATCGATCTGCGTACCTCAGTTTCCGTGCCCGATCCCTGCGTTGCTTGCGGGACCCGTACGGTATAGCCTCGTGCCATTCTTCATAATTTTGTTATTATTTTATTATTTAATTCTAATGATTGTTTATTGTGTATTCTGAGGATCTCGATTGGCGTGCTAGCTTGGATCGCGACTGCCGAAGACTTGCTTACCTAGCCGAGCCCTCTAGGCAAGTATCCCTTGCTCATCGGCGGCTCTTGCCTTCTCTCCTGGATTTTATTATATTTAATTATTATAAAATTGTATAATCATGAGTAGTGTAGCTTAGCAGTAGAACTGCCATGATAACCTAGACTAGCTTGGTCCGATACTGGGATAGACCGTATCGGCCGACTCGGATGGGTCATCCACACCTCCGAGGACACGAGCACGACTCACATGTATGGATTGTCCCTGTATGCCCCGTGTCCGACTCGCGGTCGGGTAACGGCTTGGCTAACTTTACTTGTGGCGGTGAATGTGCTTGGGTTAGGAATTTAGGGACATGTGTTGTGGTGTGCCCTGCGAGACGGTTATTTTATTATTATGCATGTTGGCTTGGCGCCCAGTACGCATTGTAGTGCTGCTGGAGGCCGAGACATTAGTGGTCTCGAGTTCGATTGATTTTTCCAGTACGCCTCGTAGCGCTGCTGGAGGCCGGGGCTTAATGTTCTCGGCTATCGATTTGTTTCCAGTACGCATCATAGTGCTGCTGGTAGCTGAGACTTAGTGTTTTCAGTCTGCGATTCCGCGGCGGGTTGCGCCGAGTGGATTTTAGCCCCAACTCGCTGGGAGCTCCTGTCCAGAATACAGAGGAGACTCTGCCGGATTCTTCCAAAATTCTCGACCGGAAATTTGGTTCGAAGGATTAGGCAGAACCATTCCTTTGGTCTACTGGACTGGGCTCGTGCCTGTTTACCTTGGTATAGTATACCTGATCCCATTGCTTGCTAGGTAGACTCCAGACTAGATCATTTGCCTAGCTCCTGATCTGTCTTGTCCGTCGGATAGCGTAAGGAGAGCGGTTCCACTCGGGAGACGGTCTGCAACCCTGGTCTTGGTTTAAGGGTTGTGGATTTGCTCCAGAGCGATCCGTGTAATCCTTGCCACTTCTGGCGATATTTTGTTACCGGACTCTTGTCCCCTGACCCTTCATTCTAGGGGTTGTCCTAGTCTAGTCAGATAGAGCTGACAGTTGTCCTATGTATTGGGAGTTGTGACTTGTGGATATGACTGAGGATTGAGTATTATAGAGAGTACGATCTCGGGATATTGACTTGGTGGATCTATGTGGATTCTTAGATTTTGGTGATTTCGAATATTTCGTGGAACGAGGAGAATATCGAGGGTATTATTATATGATTTTTACTCGACTTCCCAAACGCCCAAAACCTGGTACCTTTGTGTATTCCGATAGTTGGGAAACCTAGTTTGATTGCTATGTCTTGGTAGTTGAGGGGCTCGTTTTCTAGTGGCTGGTGATCATTGACTTGGAGGATTCTTGTGAGCCAGAGGGCCTAGCGTTGCTTATAGTGATTAGCTTGGTATTTGGTTATTGACCTTCCTGACATGATATTGATTTCCATCGTAGATAGGAGACTCCTGATAGTTTGATAAGGTGGATGGATCGACTTGATGATTTGAGCTGTAGGTTCCCATGTGTACTTGACAGACTATTATAGTAGAGATTTTAATCTTGTACCCGACTTGTTATCCATGTCACGATTTGGGCATGTGACTTCTCGTGACTGATAGGTTTGACCTTGTTCTTGGTATTACACGATGACCTGGACCTGTCTTGATTCTTGATTAGTGGCCCATAGAGGTGCACTCCTGACTAGCACTCTGGACTTGACAGTAAACCTGGCATGTATACTCTTGATTCTTGATAGTGGCCCGTGGTGGCGCACTCCTGACTAGTACTCTCGACATGTCATGTTTACTCTTGATTGCTGTTGCGACAGCCAGTCCTGACTTGCTCAGCATGACCCCCGACTTGACACCGTAGTTGATTTCTCTTGATTGTGCTTGTATAAGCCACCAGTCCAGTCTTATCTTGCATCATGTCTAGGACATGGATCCCTGAGTACCACGGTCAGGGATCCATAATAAAACTGACTAGGCTAATAACTAGATTAATCATGTAGTTCATGGGGACTTCCTAGTGACCTGTTGCTTGTCTGACCCCGGCCCTATGTATCTATATATATACTAGGGATTTGTTGCTATCCGTTGAGATGAGCGCATTTCCAGCCCTCCGTCGAGTGTGGCACTTCTTTAGGGCACATGTACCTTACTGCAGTGTGCCTGCTATATCTATCTTTTTCTTTTGCTGGGGCCATTCAGGTAGTAGAAAGCAGGAGCTGGACTTTGAAGTCTCATTGCATCTTGTTAGTAATTAGGCCTGTGATAACCCTAGTTAGCTAATAATAGCAAGTCGTAGGCATTGTGTGGCCGCTTGTCCTTCTGTGTTGTTTGGCTTGTTGCCTGCCAGCCAGCTGATATTGATTTCCAGCTGGCAGTGCAGGTGTTAGTGGATGCTAGGAAGATTGTGATTGTGTTAGCTTCACTATACTTGTGGATTGTTATCGTACGTTGGTACCGCACGATCCCTTACCTTTATTTACTGTTTTTAGATGTTATTCTTGTCATATTTTATCCTGCTGGTTTTCTTCGCCCGTCCTTGAGCCTTCCCTTCTGGTACTTGTTGCGGTTGGCCTGACCAACCCTGGATTGTTCCCAGATTGCCTGAGACCGACCCTGTGGATCTTCCAGGCTCGACTTGGAGGATGTGCTTCAGTTCCCGACCATGCTAGGAACTGTGGGAAGGTATACTTGTCTACATTATTATCATGTACTGTAGATTCCAGATTTTTATATGAGTATTTCCTGTTTTTCATATGATTATCTCTCTTGATATTATTTCATTGTGATTTACCTGTGGATATGAGATCGGATTTAGGCCATAGATTGATTGCATGCTAGGATACCCAACCAGACTGGACAGCCGTCATCACCGTATAGCGTACTCGTACCTTATACGGTGTAGCAGGCCGTGTACGTCCCCGTATTCCAGAACTGGGGCGTTACATGGTTTTAGTGGTGGCCCACGCAGGTCTCGTTTTAAGATTTTGTTGGGTATCACATGATTATTGATCTCATTCCACTATCCCTTGGTATTCCCACTTGTTACACTCGTCCTTTGCTCCCTTGATCTTGTAAACTGGTCTCCATCTCTACCTGGACCTATCTTGCCTTGTCTTGTCTTATTCATTGTTATCTACCTTTATTCCTTGTTTTGAGAGACATGGTCCTGTCGTTGGTCATGTCGATCACCTTATCGGGTAAGACGATGTCTGGTCTTATCTTTGAGTTACTAGATTACTTATCTTGGGTTCTGGATTCTCTACCGGTGTTTCGTCTTGTTTGATTTTCTGTTCTCTCTTTCGTGCGTTGACTTCGTGTTGACTTAGTATCCTTATCGCCCTCTTCGAGCGTTGGCTTGATCGCTGCAGCATGAAGATTTCATCAGGACTCTGAGATTGGATATTTTGACATTTGTTGAGTATCCAGTAGATTTTCTTGTATCATTTCAGCTCCTTTTATTCTGGACAATTCCACAATCATGATTATTTCTTTCAGATTATATTTTGATTATAGATGTATTTTCTATATATCATGTTTTGACATGGATTTTGGTTTTGATGTATTTCCTAGGAAATCATCTGGATTATTGAATGTGTTTTTGGATGCATATTGTGATTTGATGTGTACTATGAGTTTTGATTATTTTTGTAGACTATCATGTTAGATATTTTATGATTTTAGTGACTTGGACATTTGAGTTGTAGATTTGATTTATTTTGGGTATTTGTCAAGAGTGACTGGATGACCCTAGTATACATTGACGGCGAGGTAACGAAGGTTGCAGCCGCTCGATTATAGTGCCCTGATGCATCTTTTGCAGCCATTCCGGATGGCGTGGCAAAGAATGACCATGGCCCACATTTTTCGGATATTAGGAAACTACGGTCATCGGTACGAGGCAGATATCCTGTATTTTATAATTTTATGCGGATTTATTATTTTTCTTTATGCAGTTGGGATTTTACGTTTTCTGACATTGTTTTCGATATTCTATACTTGTTCTGATTTATGGCGATAATTCGCGCATGTGAGATTTGATTTTCGAGATTTCTTGGTATTTTGGTTTACCCTGAGAGTTGACTCGTGTAGCTAGACATTGTTCTTCTTGATGTTTTCATATTGAGATTTCGTTCATTTCTTGTTATATTACTTAATTTCTGTAAGGTGGGTAGAGTTTTCATGACATATATATATGTACTAGTTTTGAAAACCCTACTTTTATAATTTTAAAATTTCGAGGACGAAATTTTTGTAAGGTGGGTAGGATGTAATGTTCCTATTTTGAAATACGTATATGACCGTATTATTGTATTTCAAGGATTTTAAAATTTGGGTATTGTTAAAATTTTGTTTGAAATTATTGGAGGTGAATTTTATTGTATTATTATTATGAGTTGTTGTTCCTAATTTACACCTCCCAAAATATCTAAACCCAAACCCCACACATCACTCACCCACTCCCTCTCTCCTCCCTCACCTTTCCCTCTCTCACCTCTCTCTCTCCCGAAATCTTCCCTCTCTCTCTTTCCTGGAGAACCCCCCAAATCCCCTCTCTCTCTCTCAGCTCTCTCTCTTCCTCACTCTTCCTCCCTCTCCCCAGTCCCCTTCCCGAGCTCTCCCTCTCTCCTCCCTCACTCTCTCTCTTGCTCGCTTCCTGTCTCCTCCTCCTCCCCACTCGATCTTCGACCCTCCCTCCATCTCCGGCCACCTTCCCCACCAGCACCACCATCATCGTCGTCTTCTCCACCATCATCGTCGTCTCCGCCATCAGCCGCCACCACCACGACTGCCAGTCACCGCCGCCACCACCATCGGCTTCTTCTCCTCCTCCTCCGCCCCCCTTCTAGGAGTCGCGTCGCCGTCGTCTCCACCCTCTCCTCCGCGGCCCCCGGCCTCCCTCCGCCGCGACCACCACCACTCGTGGCCGCCGCCCTCTTCTCGGCCTGCCTGGCCGGAGCTCCTCCTGCTGCTGCTGTTCTTCTCTGTCGCGGAGCTGCCCCGGCCCGACTGACCCCGGTAAGCTCCTCCGGCCTCCCCTCTCTGTCTCCTCCCCTCCGCCGGAGCCTGGCCGACCCCGACGGCTCTTCCCCTCCATAGATCTGCTCCTCCTCTCCCTCTTCCCTTCTGTCCGGCGAGCCGCCATGCTCCACCGCGAGCGCCGCGCCAGCCTCGAGCGGCGGGACGCCCTTGGGCCCCGCGCTGCTCGAACAGCGAGCCAGCCTCGGGCTGCGTGCTCTTTGGGCCACGTGCCTCGATACACGTGCTGCCTCGAGCAGTACGATGCTCGGTTCGCGCGCACCGCATTCTGCGTGTGCCTCGGTTTGCGTGCACCTCGATTTGCGCACATTCTTGGTTTTTGTGCACCTAGATCTACGTATTGCCTTAGGCAGCGGGACGCCTCGAGCCCCGCGCTACCTCGGGCAATGTGCCATCTCGGTTTGCGCCCCGTCTCGGTATGCAGCGGCATACCGTCGGTATACCGACCAAATAGTGACGGTCATATTAATGACCGTTTGAGAGCATTAAATGCGGCCATTAATGCTAGTCAGAGTAATTCAAAAATTAAATATTTATGAACCGGTATACCGTCGGTATGTCGCGGCATACCGTCGGTATACCGACGTTTTATCACAGAACGTTTTCAGGTAAACAAAAACGGTATACCGCCGGTATGCCGGAGCATACCGTCGGTATGCCGACGTTTTATTACAGAACGTTTTGTGGTCCACAAAACGGTATACCGCCGGTATGCCGGAGCATACCGTCGGTATGCCGACAATTTGTCACAGCAAGTTTTGGGTCGATAAAAACGGTATACCGTCGGTATGCCGGAGCATACCGTCGGTATGCCGACAATTTGTCACAGCAACTTTGTGGACGATAAAAACGGTATACCGCCGGTATGTCGAAGCATGCCGCTGGTATGCCGCTCTGTAAGTAATTGATTTTTGACTTGTGTTTTTACTTGTCATCCGTCCTTAGGTGTTTACAGATATACCTAGACTTTGTACAGATACGAAGACTCTAAGCAGGAGGAAGCCGTCTTATGCAAGGAGCGCCGGTAACTGCTTCAGTCTTCGATGCAAAGGATGGTTGCACTTGAACGGAAAGACTTTATGTAGTAGAGCTTCTGAGAAGATATGAATCTGAAGACACAGAAAACTAAACTACGAAGATGCTGTTAATATATAAAAATAAAATGTGCCAACAATCTCCCCCATTTTGATAATTGACAAAATAGAGAGATAGCATCTTCAGGGGGTAACTCCCCCGTAGGTAGACAACTCCCCCTCAATACGTTTTCTCCCCCTTTGTCACTTAGTCAAAGATGGGAAAAAAATAAAAGATAGCAATAATAAGGACAAGAGCATAGAATAAAAAGCATGTATTGATATATGGAAGTGAAAGAGAATACATGAAAGACATTCATACTACATAAGACAATTTTAAAGACTCTCCTCTACGAGAGTTTACCAACAAAAGAAAGACACAAACAAAGTCCCCGCAGGACTGCAAAGTACTAGAACCAACCACACATAGGTCCCCGAAGGACCGCAAAAGACAGAATAAAAACAAACACAACAAACTAAGACACTCATTATTCGATACCATCACCAAAAGGAATCCACCCCTAATCGTCCGCCGGATCGTCCCCACCATCCTGAGCCTGTTGAAAGGCGCCGTAAGGATCAATGCCGTCCGGGTACATGAACCTATAGTCATTGGGATCGGAAAAGTGCGAAGCCTGGTACATAGGATCTTGGAGATTCAGATCCAGAAACATGTCCTGGTCCTGAATAGTATGCTGAATAAAATAGGCTTGGTCATGGAAGCGGGACTGAATCAGATTGCCAAGGCCACGAGTATGAGCCCTCATCTGTTCCTCTGCCTGCGCCATGTGCATGTCGAAGGGCTGCTGAGTCAGCGGCATGTAGCGGCCGGAGGCAGGAGGAGTAGATGCGGGAGCAGCAGGAGTGGAAGCTGGTGGCTCTTGGAAAGAAGAAGCACGCGAAGTAGAGGCACCACTAGAGCGGGAAACATCGAGATAGGAAGGGACACCGTCCGAGGAGCAAAGAGAGAGATCGACTTGCTTGGCTTCCAGAAGGAGAGTGATGAAGGAGCCGTAGTAAAGGTTCTGCTTTCCCGCTGGTATGACACGTTTGAAGAGATGAAGAAGAGTCTTGGGGAAGGAGAAGGACTTCCTTGCATAGAGGTAGTACATGCACACCAGGGCGTCGCCGGTAATGGCGTCGTAGTTCCCGCCCTTAGGAAAGAGTGTGTGGCACACAATCCTATGGATCTCGTAGTAAAACGGCTCCAGCTGTGCGGAGAGGGCCGGGATAGCAGGAGGGTTGGTGCCCTTGCAGATGATGTGGCAGAACTCATCGAAGGGAGACGCCGCCGAAGAGTGAAGAGCAGCCAAGGACGGCAAGGCTTCGCCTTTGTCCGAGATGCCGAGGATGTTACCGATGTCCCGAGATGTGAAACGGAAATGGCGATCATTGACCATCGACTGTACGACACCGTGCTCGTCGTCCGGAACCAAGTTGCAGTAGAAGAGACAGACGACGACGGAGTATATGAAAATCTGATGCCGAAGGAGGAAGGAGAGTCCGGCCTCGTCGAATAGAGAGACATGGCTGGGGAAGAGATTCTAATTGATTGCCTGGCCCTTGAAGACATTATGATGGACAAAGTGTTGAAACCACGACTCGGCCGCCGAGGAGGATGTAAATACCCGCTGATCAGACCCGTGAGGGAGAGCCACCGGAGTGAAAGGGTTGAAGAAGGTGGAGGAGGAGCGGGGATGCTTCGGATTGGCCATGGAGGAAAGTTGGAGGAGGAAGTTAGGGTTTTGGTGAGGATGAGAGAATGATAGATAATAAAGAAAGAAAAAGGAAGATAGGGTTTTTAAAAGGAAGGAGGGAAGTGAATGGTTGTGGAGTTGGGAATGGAAGGGGTGGGTTGGGGAACGGTTAAAGAGAAAGTAATGGGGGATATGAAGAGATAGTGGTTTGGAAATGATGATAGGGGAGTAAAAAGAGGAGTAATGGAGGATGTGAAGAGATAGGTAATAAATGTGATAGGAAGTTATGAATTGGGAAGATGAGAGGGTAATTAAAAAGGATGTGATGGATGTGAAAGAATTAAATGAGGGTTGAGAAGAATAAGGAGAGAAAGGAGGAAAGGTGCGCCCGGATCTGGATTTGAAAAAGCTGTCCGCCGCGATCCGGCATACCGTCGGTATGTCGACGTATACCGGCGGTATGTCGAGTTTCGAGACAGAACCTAATTCTGAATCGAAAAACGGCATGCCGTCGGTATACCGCCGTATACCGTCGGTGTGCCGGCCAAGAAGAATTACGGGTCAAAAGATAAAATGCCTAATTCTTGGCAAAGGAAGGTGAAGCAATCTTCCGGGAGCGGTTTGATGAAAATATCGGCTAGCTGATAAGTAGTATCAATAAATTCAAGACGAATATCTCCCTTTTGTTGATGGTCACGAAGAAAATGGTGTCTAATTTTAATGTGCTTCGTGCGTGAGTAACAAATCGGGTTTTTCGTGAGATTGATTGAGCTAGTGTTATTGTCACGCCCCAGAACCAGAATACTGGAGAGCGGAGGCAGACATAGCCAACTACGTATATGAAATGGAATCCATCTTGCTATACGGTCACGACTGTCTAGATACATGAGGGTTTACTACAAGCCAACAGTCTCCTATGGTCATGAACAAGCCTGGTGTCTCAATCACAAGCAAGTAAGTAAATGTTACAAGATATATGATCATTAAATATACAATAATAAGGCATCCCAAATATTACATATTCAGCTGATCATGAAGCTAGTCGTTACAAAATGTTAGGACTAGCAAGAGTTTTAGTTATACAGGATCAACCCTAGGATCTGTCAATCATGTTACAGCCCGTAGGCAGACAGTAAGTAAGTACAATCGAGCTAAACAGTTACTCGTCGGCTAAACGCCTCAAAAGAATATGTTTACAATAGAGTGGGAGAGCCAAAAATAACCCACTCGTTGCCCTGGTTACGTCTGGTGTTCACCATCGGGCTGGAAAGTCGGTAGATCCTCTGGAGCTGCTCCGAAATCTGGCCATACAAAACCAGCTAGGTCAGATCCCAGAAAGAACAAGTGCCACAAAGGAAGCTTCACTTAGGAACTAAAACCAGCAATCAGCACAAAGTATAAATAAAGGTAAGAACTGGAAATAAGAAAATTCATCAGGATGATATACGACGAGATAACCATGGAACTATTCAGATAACCAGGTTACAACCCGTAAACCAAACAAGGACCGGGGTTGTAACCCTTCGTCTGAACCGAACTTGAAATTCTCACCATTTATCGGTAAAATAAATACAGGCATTCTGGTCATGCAGTAATCTGGAAGAAGATCAGGGCAAGGCTAGACAGGTTAGACTCCATGCAATCATTTCACGGCCAAGCAAGAATACGACTTGATACTTTAACTAACTAGGGTTATCACAGGCCTAGTTACTAGCAAGATGCAGTGAGAATCTTCCACAGCCACAAGCCCTGCAGACCATCCAGGTTACCCGGGTTGAAAGATTTAGAGTTGAATTCAGGTGGGTACATCGTCCAGGAAACGAATGTACCCTTAGGTAGCTTGAAGGGTGCAATACATGACAGTGTGCTGGAAATGTGCCCTACTCGACGGTAGGCTACAGATCCCAAGGCGCGCCCAGGTAACGGGATTGCCTGTAGCTGGGAGATCTCTTCATGACTAATGTATTCTAGTTATTAGCCTTAGTTCATTTCAGTAGGTACTCCTGACCGTGGTACTCAGGAGTCCCCTCCTAGACATAATACAATACAGGACTGGATTATTTGTACAAGCACAATCGCCCACGGTGTCCAGGTTATTTATACAGGTCATGTCATATCAGGTAGCCGTCGCAACAGCTTATCAAGATATATCATGTCAGGTTATCATGTCAAGAGTTCTAGTCAAGAGTGTACCACGACGGGCCACTATCAGGTCATGTCATGTTCACTTGTCAGGAGTGCACCACGACGGGTCACTTTTGTGTTCAGGGTACATGTGCAAGACATCATAGTGCAAGTATTCAATCAGGAGATCCAAAGTCGATCAGAGGTTACATGATAAGAATTAACAGTAACAATCAAGTAATAATAGTAAATAACCATTAAAGCCAGGTACAGGGAGGGGCCATGCGGCTCGGGGTTACGGGATCCATGCGGCTAGCGGGACTAGACGGCACATGCGGCTCGGGGAAGAAATTCTCATACGGCCAGCGGGGGTAAGGCCTATGCGGTTCTCAAGGGAAGGGGGTTCTCATGCGGCTGGGACGAGCCAGGGTACATGCGGCTGGGTCAAGTGAAGTCCCATGCGGCGGGTGGACATGCGGCTGCGGGAGCAAGGGCGCATGCGGCTGAGGGCAAATGGACTCCATGCGGCTGGAAGAAGCGGGTGCATATGCGGCTAGATATATAAGGTCTTCATGCGGCCAGGAGATGAAGGGGGTGCATGCGGCTCAGTCAGAGCGTTCATGCGGCTGGAAAGAAGGCCGAAGCCTATGCGGCTGGAAGACCCGCCGCATGAAGATTCATGCGGTCGAGTGCTGCCATGCGGCTAAGGGGGATTCATGCGGTTGGGGATTGAACGAGTTATGCGGCTAGATAAGTTCGGCCCTCATACGGCTCAAGTACTTCCAGTCATGTGACTGAATAGAACACTTGCTGCATGAAATATTCATGCGATCAAGTCAAGCACAGTTCATCTTCTCCAAATTTCTGAGAAGAAGAACACCATGAGAGCCAAATTCTCAAGCTCTATAACTCCATCATCCGGAGCCCAAATCCGAACTTCTATAGGTCAAAATGGGGTAGAACAAAATTCTCTACAGCATGGAACCCTCAAAACTCAGAAATAACAAGATTAAATAGATCAAATCCCAAGAAATCCGAAAATAAGGTAAACTTAGATCTACAAGAATCTAGCCATGGAAAGTGAAAATGCCAAGTACTAAGTAAGTTAAAATGCTGTAAGGAAGAGAATAAAGCAATAAAATTAGAGTTCCTCCATGAAGCAAGTTGCACTTGCCTAGACCTCTCTCTCTCTCTTTCCTTGGTAGGTGGAGGAGTAAATGGAAGAAGAAGAAGAGTAATAAAGAGATAAAGAAGAATGGGTTAATAAATGGTAGTGGTGGTGGTTGATAGGGGGTTCACCCTTTGGTCCATGATGAACCAAAGCAATCCCAAACCGAACCAAGCCAATCCGAACCAAGAATAAACCAAGCCAAGAAGGAAAAGCTAAGCCAGGAATCATGCAATACAAGATAAAATATATACACGTATTCCAAAAATACGTAATACGAACCACAGGCATTACAACTCTATCCACCTTAAAAGAATCCTGTCCTCGGAATTTAATTAAGAGGCTAGAGAGACGAGGACAAGCTATATTAATCAGAAGCAAGCTATACTAGGCAGACAATCACTCATTCAAGCAAGGAATCGAAGGCACGAGGCACAAGGAAGACATTATACCTCACGAGTCAAACAAGTCGGGATACCACGATCGGATATCATCCTCACGCTCCCACGTTGACTCACCCAAAGAGTGATGACCCCAAGCAACTCGGACTAACTTGATAGTCTTGTTCTTGAGTGTCTTCTCTCTCCGGTCTAATATAGACACGGGTCTCTTCTCATACGAAAGGTTGGTACCAACAACCAAATCCGAATGATCTAGGATGTGGCTCGGGTCTGGGATATACCGTCGTAATTGGGATACATGGAACAGGTCATGCACCTCGCTTAGCGACGGCGGAAGAGCGAGACGATAGGATACATCTCCTACTCGCTCCAGAATATCAAATGGCCCTATATACCTAGGACTAAGCTTTTCCCGTACGTCAAAACGAATGACGCCACGGTTAGGCAAAATCCTCAGGAATACATGGTCACCGACAGAAAACTCGAGAGGGCGCCGATGAGAATCGGTCCAATGGTGCTGGCGATATTGGGCAACTCGAAGATGATCCTGAACTCTTCTGACCACTTCAATTATCTGGACAATCATTTCTGGACCGAGCATCTGCCTCTCTCCGACATCATTCCAGGCTAACGAGGATTTGCACTTCCTGCCATATAGTGCCTCGAACGGTACCATCTGGATACTAGCGTGGAAACTGTTGTTGTACGAGAACTCCACCAGGTGCAGGTGATCTTCCCACGAACCACCGAAGTCAAGTGTGTAAGATCTTAACATGTCTTCAAGAGTCTGGATTGTACGCTCCGACTGACCATCTGTCTGCGGATGATATGCTGAACTGAACTGGAGATTAGTTCCCAAACTCTCCTGCAGGCTACGCCAAAAGTGCAACGTAAATCTGGAATCTCGGTCCGAGGTGATACTAACTGGCACTCCGTGCAATCTGACAATCTGCCTGAGGTACATCTCTGCTAACTGAGCTGTTGACTGACCAACTCTGAACGGGAGGAAGTGGGCTACCTTCGTGAGCCGATCAACTATAATCCAAATAGCATCTCGACCAGCCGGAGATCTAGGTAATCCAGTCACAAAATCCATGGTCATATGTTCCCACTTCTATTCTGGAATCGGCAAGGACTGAAGAAGTCCAGCGGGCCTCTGATGTTCAGCCTTAACTTGTTGGCAAACCAAACACCGAGAGACAAACCGGGCTATCTCCCTCTTCACGCCATTCCACCAAAAATGCTGACAGATATCACGGTACATCTTCGTACCACCAGGATGAATAGAATACTGAGAACTGTGAGCCTCTGCCATGATCTCTTGTCTGATATCTCCACTGGGTACACAAAAACGCTTACCATGCCTAAGTGTACCATCTTCATGAATGTATAACTCGGGTCGCCGGCCTGCCTCATACTCTGCTCTGAGTCGCTGAAGCTTGGAATCTGCAGACTGCGCCATCCGGATCCTCTCGACTATAGTGGACTGAACTTGCATGCTGGCCATGAATGCTACACTGGAAGGGAGAACAACTTCAATACCCATCTTCTGAAGATCTGCTAACAGCTCTGGTTGCACTATTAGGAAATAAACTCCGGCTCTCCTGTTCAATGCATCTGCAACGACGTTGACCTTTCCGGGATGATACTGTAAATTGACATCATAATCCACACGCAGCTCCAGCCATCTCCTCTAACGCATGTTAAGATCCTTCTGGGTGAAAACATACTTCAGGCTCTTATGGTCGATAAAAATCTCCACCCTATCTCCGTACAAGTAGTGCCTCCACAACTTAAGTGCAAACACTACTGCTGCTAGCTCCAAGTCATGGGTTGGGTAATTCTTCTCATGATCACGAAGTTGTCGTGAAGCATAAGCTATTACCTTCCCATGCTGCATCAGAACACATCCTAAGCCCCTGCCTGAAGCATCAGAATATACTGAGAATCCTCCGGTTCTATCTGGAAGCGCAAGAATGGGAGCCGTCATCAAGCCTCGCTTCAACTGTTCAAAAGAACTCTGACACTCTGCTGTCCAAGCAAACTGTGCATCCTTGCGGGTCAATTGGGTCAATGGCGCTGAAATCCGAGCAAAATCTGAAACAAATCGTCGGTAATAGCCGGCCAATCCAAGAAAATTGCGAACTTCTGTAACTGTGCTGGGCACTGGCCGTGACTCAATAGCCACAATCTTCTGGGAATCCACTTCTACTCCTCCTCAAGTGATGATGTGACCCAAGTACGAAATGCGATCGAGCCAGAACTCGCATTTACCGAACTTGGCATACAGCTGGTGCTCCCTGAGAATCTGAAGAACCACACGAAGATGCTTCTCATGCTCCACCTCACTCCTGCTATAGACCAGAATGTCATCCAAGAACACAATCACGAACTGATCCAAATAGGGCATGAAGATACGATTCATGAGATCCATGAATACCGTCGGCACATTGGTCGCTCCAAATGGCATTACTAGGAACTTCCAATGCCCATACCTCGATCTAAAAGCTATCTTCGAGATGTCCTGCTCTCTGACTCTGATCTGATGATATCCTGAGCGCAAGTCGATCTTCGAGAATACTGCTGCCCCTTTGAGTTGATCAAACAAGTCATCTATCCTCGGGAGAGGGTATCTGTTCTTGATTGTCACTGAGTTCAAGGTACGATAATCAACACATAACCGGGACGTACCATCCTTCTTTTTCACAAGAAGTATCGGGGCTCCCCAAGGCAATCCACTAGCACGAATGAATCTCTTGGTTCGAAGTTCTTCAATCATCTTGTACAATATCTCCAATTCTGAAGGCGCCATCCTGTAGGCTCTCTCTGACAATGGAGCTGTCCCGGGAATCAAGTCTATAGTGAACTCAATCTTCCGCTCCGGCGGCATACCTGGAAGCTCCTCTGGAAAAACATCTGGAAACTCCTCGACTATCCGAGGCAACTGCACTGCTGCTACTGCCATCCGCAACACTGGAGGAGAAGGCTCAACTTTGCCTCGGGAAAAGGAAAACTCTGGCTCGCTTGGAATGCTAAAAACAACCCTACCAATATGGCAGTCTATTCTAGCATACTGGTTTGTCAACTAATCCATCCCTAAGACCACATCATAATCGGCCATCGGGAACTCTATCAATCTAGCAGGAAATTCCTTACCGCTAACTACGATCCGATACGAGGAAAACACTCTATCGACTCCCACAAGTCCGTTACCAGTAAGTATATTGAGCCTTACTGATAATGACTCGGGCTCCAATCCTATCCGTGTCACGAATCGTATAGACATAAAACAATGCGATGTACCAGAATCGAATAAAGCTGAAGCTGGAAAGGAGTTGACGAGAATAGTACCTGCCACTACCTCTCCTGGTGCCAATCCTTCCTCTGCGGTCATCACCATAGCCTGACCATGCCCTCGGGGTGCTGGTCCCCTCTGCTGAAATCCTTGCTGCCTGTTCTGACTCTGGGCTTGGGCCTGAGTATGCTGCTAGGGGTTCTGCTGCTGGAATACCTGGGACTGAGGCGGCAAGGGCTTCGGCAATGGATACTGTTGCTGCTGGACCGGAGCTGGTCCTCTCACCGAAGAGCTAGAAAGGTTGGATGATGATGAACCACCCCTATTCGGGCATGATCCAACCCTATGGTCTGCTGCTCCACAAGCCAGACACAATCCCTATGCCCTGCGACACTCCGCCACTACATGGCCTGGCTTCCCACAATGAGAACATCCTACTACAGAAGTCTGCTTCTGCTTCTGCTGCTGCTGAGGGTACGTCGGGACTGAATGCTGAACCGACGTTACTGAGGCCGCTTGCCTCGGAGCTCCAATAGTCAAAGTCCTGGCTGCCGGGGCTGGTGCTGAAGACTGATTCATTTGGCCGTGGGATCTTTTCCGACCTCCGGCCCTATCCACAATCCTCTGGAAGGTATACTCATGCCTCCTAGCTGCTCTTAAGACTGCATCAAAAGTCTGATGCTCAAACTGCTCAACTGCTAACAAAATCTCCAGGTGAAGCCCTTGCTAAAATCGCTGGGCTCTATCATACTCGGTTGCCACCAAGGTGGGAGCAAACCGACCGAGTCTCGAAAACTCGGCCGCATATCCATCGACCGTTCTGCCCATCTGCTTCAGATTGGTGAACCTCGTCTGTAGATCATACCGAGCTGCAGCATCAAAATACTTGGTCTAGAATCTCTCTCTGAACACCGCCCAAGCAATAGGTGCTGCTAATCCAACGGTCTGAGCTGCCCACCAGCTGCGGGCAAGATCTAGTAACTGCAGGCACACCATGGCCACCTTCTCATTCTCTGGGGTCCTGGCTGCTTCTAGAATCACCTCTGTGTCCTGAAGCCAAGCATCTGCAGCGATAGCATCTTCACTACCGTCGAAGAAGGGAGGGTTCAAGCGCTTGAAGTTGTTGGCCGCGCTGTTACCCTGATGACCTCCTCTGGTCAGAGCATCCGTCACTGCCTGGTGTAAGGCATCTCCACGACGATCTTAGGAAGCTATCAAGGTCCTGACGAGTCCTACCAAAGTGCCATCATCCGGTTCGGCAGGCTGAACTGGCTGGACTGGTGGCTTTCCATCAGAAGGCACGACTCTGGAGGCTACTCTCGAATGCTGGGCTTGATCTCCGGGTTGCTGTTGATCTGCGGGAAGTGCTCTGCCTTGCTGACCGGCAGGTCCAGGAACGATGACGCTGAAGAAGACGACATAGGGAACAATAAGGAAGGACCAGGACAGATCAACGATACAAGCATATGATCAGGATAAGAATCCAGGGATTCAGAAGATACGAGCAGAGATCAAGGGCGAATACTGATTGAGACATCTATTCGGTAAACCCTCACATATCTTGATTTACAAGACCTGCATGGGCTACCACTTAAACCATGTCACGCCCCAGAACCAGAATACTGGGGAGCGGGGGCAGACATAGCCAGCTACGTATATAAAATGGAATCCATCTCGCTATACGGTCAAGGCTGTCTAGATACATGAGGGTTTACTACAAGCCAACAGTCTCCTATGGTCATGAACAAGCCTGGTGTCTCAATCACAAGCAAGTAAGTAAATGTTACAAGATATATGATCATTAAATATACAATAATAAGGCGTCCCAAATATTAAATATTCAGCTGATCATGAAGCTAGTCGTTACAAAATGTTAGGACTAGCAAGAGTTTTAGTTATACATGATCAACCCTAGGATCTGTCAATCATGTTACAGCCCGTAGGCAGACAGTAAGTAAGTGCAATCGAGCTAAACAGGTGCCCGTCGGCTAAATGTTCAAAAGAATATGTTTACAATAGAGTGGGAGAGCCAAAAATAACCCACTCGTTGCCCTGGTTACGTCTGGTGTTCACCATCGGGCTGAAAAGTCGGTAGATCCTCTGGAGCTGCTCCGAAATCTGGCCATACAAAACCAGCTGGGTCAGATACCAGAAAGAGCAAGTGCCACAAAGAAAGCTTCACTTAGGAACTAAAACCAGCAATCAGCATAAAGTATAAATAAAGGTAAGAACTGGAAATAAGAAAATTCATCAGGATGCTATACGACGACGAGATAACCATGGAACTATTCAGATAACCAGGTTACTGAAAGAACGTGTAGGCAACTCAAGCGGGGGGTGAATAGAGTTTGTGTCGATAATCACCAAACAAAAAATTAACTCTATATCACCTCCACAAACAACTATCAAGATAGTAAATAAAACAGAGAGAAATGCGAAAGTAAATAAAGATCAAGAAGAGCATACGCAAACACAGCAGTTTTAACCTGGTTTCCCTCGTGGAGGACTAGTCCAGGCCTGAGAACTCTAGCTCAGGATTAAATCCACTATTTGTGAAATAGTAGTTACACCCCGTGCCTTTTCTTCAGAAGAGCACGTCAACTTCTTACAGATTCGCAGTGGCAAAACTTGGAATTGTCCAAGTGACTTTTCTTTCCCTCTTGCACACAACTTCTAGCTGATATCGCACTGAGCACCTTGGGCTAAGGAGAGTTGTGGCTTAGGAGATATGGAAGAATGAGGCTTGGAGTAGTAGAGCTTAGAAAGTTTGAATATTTGAAGGTAAGAGATAATTTGAAATGAAAGAATTCAAGCTCTATTTATACTACTCTGGGGAGGCAGAATTCGGCCAGAATTCTGCCCCAAGAATTCAAATTTTCGAACGTTGGACAGCTTGTAGCAAGCAGGCCCTAAAAATTAGAGTGCTGGAAATCAGGGGACAGAGTTCGGCTCGAACTCTGTGTGGAGGCAGAGTTCGGCCCGAACTCTGTCTCCAGAAGACAGAATTGGTCCATTGGGCTTTTGGGCTTTGTGGAGCTTGGGCTTGGTTCAGGAATTGGTCTGTTGTAAGGTAGAGCTTGGAGAGATATGTCTAGGGGTTGAGATGACTCAGTGCGACTCAACGTACACATTCTCCTAGACTCAATAAATTGAAGATTACAGACTTGGAGCAAATAGGAAAACCAAGAGCCCTTTTGATGACGCCTTTCTTCTGATATTTGAGCAGTCCTGAAGACGTCTTTTTCCTTGACAGCGGTCGTCCAAAGATAAACAGATCTGAAAATCTGAATACCTTTCGGGGGCTTCGCCCCCGAACCCCCGACGTGGGGCGCTGCCCCCTCGACCCCTGTCCGCTGACCGGGCAGCGGAACCCCCGATGCGAGGCCCCGGATAGGTCGCTAGGCGGTTCGGAGAAATCTCTTTGTATGACGCCGTCTTTGGTCCATCATTAATTCTTCATTGCCTATGTCCTGGTTTGATCATGTTTGATCATGCTTACTGCGTGTCTACAAATACATGTTAGGCCAACAAAATATGTTGTAGTACGATACAAGCATAGCAATATAATATAGGACAATTAGGACAATGCTAAGCAAAATATGTTGCAGTACGATACCAGCATAGCAATATAATATAGGACAATTAGGACAATGCTAAGTTTAAGTAGCAACATGATAGTGAGTATATGAATATTAGTGACATCATTTTGTTAAACTTAACTGATTAGCCATATTCAAAAATACGATGTAATTATTGGGCCAACAATCTCCCCCTTTTTTATTATGGCAAATCGGTTAAGTTTAAGTTAGATACGATAGATGCATGTATCACTAATAAACACATATTACTAGAAAATTGTGCTAACTTAAACTTATTTCTCCCCCTTTGACATGATCAAAAAATAAGCTCCCCAGTAATATGAGATAAAACGAACTCAAGCATATGTAAAGGAGGAAGGCATAGACAATCATGATTAAGATATACTAAATAAGGAACAATGGGAGAAGTGTGTAAAGACAAGTATAGAAACTACATACCCAATGTAGAGTGCCAAACAGAAAATAGCTTGTCAAAACACAAAATAGTTGGCAAAACTTAAAAGAATTTGAAAATAATCAATAGATAGTTTACCAACATGAAATCCAAGAAAGACATCCAAAAACGTAGTATGATATGAAATATTGCTCTAGAAATAAAAGATTTCAGTCAAAAACCATAGGGATTAGATAATTACAAATAATAGATATCAAAGAAGCAAGATGCCAATTGATAATATTGAAATAAACAAACTTGATATCAATTGAAATATATAAACTTGGAACATTGACCAATGAAACAATGATAGTCACAATTGTCCACAGATAAATAGTGAAACAAAATAAAGGAATGATCAATGTAAAATAGAGCAATTGATATAAAATGATCTCATTATTTGTAAATCTATTTGCTTATCCAAAATTCATGCATTTGAACTCAATTACCTTATCATGCTATATGAATACCCTTTAGATAAACATGAAGGTAAAGGAGAAAAATGTTTGAGAATGAGAAATTCAGTCAACGTAAATGCTCCCCCTCAAACTATTACCAACAGATAAAATCATGAATTTTGGGTAAGTTCTCAACAAGGAAAGCCAAATTAAACATACAAAGAAAGCCAAATCAAAGAAAGCACAATAGTCATCAAGATAAAATACGAAAGTAAATATTAACGAGATGACCCATATAAAAGAGAGATAATATGATGAAAACAATTGCATATACTCTCATAAACCTTTCATAAAATATTAGTATCCTAATAATGATAAAAAAATGGGTCAATGATGAACTATGTATACGACATATTAAAGGGTATAAATGAATTGAACCAATTTATTTGCTCCCCCTTAAAATATGCGTATCTAGTTCCAAAGCACTTATAGCAAAAAAAAAATGATAACTTCAAGATCTAGGGGTAAATCAACTATTGATTTCTCCCCCTTGCTCAATGCTATAAAGTCTATCAAATGATAACTTATGAAAAAAAAAATAATGTAAGGCTATAAAAATATCATAGAACGAAAAATATCATCTTTAGAAGAGATATCCAATTAATAGTCACTAAAGATGAACGATCAAAATAATATTTTAATTAAGCACATTTAATCAAAAGATGACATACATTAGCCTATATAGAAGAATCTCATATTTAAATATGATAGATCAATGCATGTTACCTTTTGAGAAAAAGATCATCATGAAAAGAAATAAGGTCCATTAAAAACAATCATGATGAGAATCACAATATAGCTCAAAAGATAAAAATAAAACTAAAGAAAAATATCATCATGAATAAAGTCAATTAAATAAATCACGATGAAAGTCAAAATATAGCTCAAAAATAAAAAATAAATCTCAAATAACATGTCCATGATTATCTAATTGATCAATTTATTGCTTTACAAGGACTATGTATGTTTTACCACATATGTACCCATCAACGGGTAATAATCCAACCTTGCTAATACTAAATAAGAAACCAATGAAGTTCAAATAGCAAAGAGCATATGTGATAATCCATGAGTAGTCAAAGTAAAGTAATAAATTAACATGATAACCGCATAATTAGATAATATAGGACTAGTCAACCATTAGGATCATTTATCAATAAAAGTAAACATGATCCAACGAATCTCATCAAGAGAAAATCCCAAATCCATATTTATAATACAATCTTAAAAATCGATAAAAGATATGGAGAGAAAAAGTCAATCTCATTTAAATTATTACAGATTTAATCTAAAGAGATGTAATATGATAATATGATAAAATCATGACTACAAAAGATGAGAGAAGTTTAAAAGATGCTTATCAATGACTAATATGCAAGGAGGTTAAAACGATGAATCACAAACCTCAATGAAAAAAAATTTGTCAAACTAATTTTAGAGACCAAACATATGTATCTAAAATAGAATGTAAATCACATCAAGAAAATTCACAAATCTTGTTTTTGTAAACTAGCATATCACATATAGATTGAAATTCAATAAGATAGCTAGATGAGTGAAAGTGAACAAAAATTATGTAGCTTAATCAATACATCGTAAATAAGCAAGCTACATAACTAATTAAGATTAATGAGGTATGCCATTAACAGGATAAATGTGCTCATTAAATCTTAAGTCACTAACACTAAAAATACATGCTTAAGCATAGAGTTCACAATAAGGGCCATACATTTTGAATAATCAAAATGATTTATATACTCTTTGTTAAGCAAGGATGAGAGTATAAGATAGTAAGTAAATGAATTAGACTCTCATCAAGTAAAAGACAAAAGAGATATTCATGAAAACACAATAGAGCACATCTTTTTGTCAAATATTGAGATTAACCCAAGATAATGAAATAATAGATTGATCTGGAGAATGCAAAATATTATAGCCATTTTAAAATAAGTGTATTCTCTAGAAATGGAAAATCTCAACACATAAGCTGAAACCATAATAGCTAAGGACATGAGAAGTATGATATATCAATTACATGTATTCTCATGTGCTACAAAAATATCATTGGGCAATAAAAATAAAATATTTATAGCTCAAAATATAGGGCTAGATATGATGAAGTATTCTGGAACTTAGCGGTGGATCCAGAACTAGATAATGGTTGCATGTAGACCTTAATAAATCTTAAGTCTATAAAGTATTGATCACTTTGGGTTAGCTGTAGGGGTCGGTTCCCAGCTAGCGGTAGTCCGAAGACTAGTGCACCGTGTCGCTTCAGACTATTTACACCTGTATGACAGAAGGACCCTTTCGGCTTGTTCCCAAAATATTCTTTACTTTTAAGAACTTAGATTTAAAGGAATATATGCAGTATCATCAAACAACATCAAAATCCAAAAATCCCTATGAATAAGAAAGGTAAATACCCAAAGAATGATCATCAAAATTTGCTAAGAGTATTTTCAAAACAAATATTTTTATAATACACTTATGGAAAAAAATATATAGAAGATACATGCGCAAAATGTGCACTAATAAGTACGATAATTTTAACAAGTAAGGTAAAGCACAAAACCAAACAATTCTTAAAAGAGCTTCCACAAAAGTCATGAACAAGACACTAATAAACATTTTCTCTCAGTATCCTAACTTGAAGAAGTAAAACAAATAAATATCAGAAGTTAGGAATCATTAATATATTTGTATATATCACAAATAGGCATATATAAAAAGATCAAAAATCAATTAAAAGGTATGTATCCATAAAGTCAACAAATAAAAGCCAATAAGGTATCAAAAGAAGACTTTAAGGAATAAGCTAATTGATTCAAATAGAGATAACACAAATTTGGTCAAAAGAATCAATAGCTAAATTGTAAGGTAAACACAAGTATGAATGAATATCTTCAAAATAATATGAAACTTGAGCTTAACTCATATGCCCACAAAAAGATATTTATAGAAAAATAGATATCAATATAAGAAATACATGAACTACATAGAAAAATAAATATATTCATGTATCATTAATAAATATTGAAAGCCATCACAAATTAAATAAAATGTATAAATAAACTTTATTGGGCAGAGACTTAATAGATTCTCAAGAGGATAATCAAAATAAAACATGAGAATCAATAATGAATATATTATGTAAGCATAAGGTTAAAAAGAAGTATAAGTATATACTTATCAAATTATAAGTAGCTTGTGCTAAACACATATATTCACAAATAGCAATTAAGACATATTAAATACAAATCGGCAAGAAGTAACTATCTCAAAACTTTAAAAATGGAGAGTCAAACTTTAAAACAAAATTCAAGAATCAAGCTCCTATGAACTAGAGTGATATACATGCTTTATGAAGACAAAGAATAGCGAGCATGCATATTTAAATGTGTCACACTAATAGAAAATGAGTGATAAACTATATAGTGTGAACTAGTCATTTAAGCTAAGTGATTAGTCATGCTAGATAAAAGAAATAAAACATTAACTAAGCATGCTAGTATTATATCTCACATTGATTTATATAATAAGCAACCAAAGGATGTCAATGTGAGCTAGTAGCAAGACATCAAGAGAAACATGCTAAATTCTACAAATATAAACCATTTAAAGAGAATCGTTTAGCATGTTACCAAAGTGGTTCTAGTGGCCACACTTGTGTTGGTACAATTGCTTGGAAGATAACCTTTGAGCTTTGCAACCACCAACACGCTTCCTCGGTGCTATGTCTTGATACAAGTAGCTCCACCTACAATATTAGGCGAAGACTTTGGTATCCAAATAAACTTGGATCCACATTTGTTAGCTTTAGGGACCTATATACTATTTACTCTAGCATTGGTAGAAAAACTCCTACGAATAGGACAAGTTACACTCATGTGTCCAATGCGAGAGCAATAGAAGCACCTAATACTAGTGTGTGCACATGTATCGGAATGAGCATGATTATGAACAAGTGACATACTAGAATGATGAATATTTCTAGAGTGAGCATGCATAGATTTGGTCTTAAGACTATCATGTTCTAATAGCAAATCATTATGCACACAAGTAAGAGAATCACTATGCATGGATTTGGTCTTAAGAATATCATGTTCTAATAACAAATCATTATGCAAACAAGTAAGAGAATCAAATTTAGCATTTAAAGCATAATTCTCTTTTTCAAATAAAGCAATTCTAGAAATAAAATCATCATTTTGTTTCTTTAAAGAGTCAATAGAAGAATCATGCAAATGATTTAGCTCATGTGCTTGCTTCTTAAGATCTTCTATTGATGAGGAAAGAGATTTGATTTTCAAAATTAAAGAATCATTCAAACTCTTTAAAGAAACACAAGATGAGTTTTGTGAGTCAAGTCTAGATAATAAATCATTGTTTTCATTTCTCAAAAACTCATTAGCTTCTTCTAAATGAATAACCTTTTCTATAAGTTCTTCATTTGTAGAATGAAAAGCCTTAGCAAACTTTAAGGATTGGTTAGCCATGGCTTTCCACTTAGAGCACTTATTGCATTTAGAAGAAACATGATTGTCTATGCTACTAGAAGTAAAACTCTCTTCATCGAAGGAAGAAGAATACGATGCCATACACAAATAAACAAGGATCTACTCTAAGGATGTTAAGCCTAACAATAGAGACCTTGCTCTGATACCAATTGAAAGAACGTGTAGGCAACTCTAGAGGGGGGTGAATAGAGTTTGTGTCGATAATCACCAAACAAAAAATTAACTTTATATCACCTCCACAAACAACTATCAAGATAGTAAATAAAACAGAGAGAAATACGGAAGTAAATAAAGATCAAGAAGAGCATACGCAAACACAGCAGTTTTAACCTGGTTTCCCTCGTGGAGGACTAGTCCAGGCCTGAGAACTCTAGCTCAGGATTAAAACCACTATTTGTGAAATAGTAGTTACACCCCGTGCCTTTTCTTCAGAAGAGCACGTCAACTTCTTACAGATTCGCAGTGGCAAAACTTGGAATTGTCCAAGTGACTTTTCTTTCCCTCTTGCACACAACTTCTAGCTGATATCGCACTGAGCACCTTGGGCTAAGGAGAGTTGTGGCTTAGGAGATATGGAAGAATGAGGCTTGGAGTAGTAGAGCTTAGAAAGCTTGAAAATTTGAAGGTAAGAGATAATTTGAAATAAAAGAATTCAAGCTCTATTTATACTACTCTGGGAAGGCAGAATTCGGCCAGAATTCTGCCCCAAGAATTTAAATTTTCGATCGTTGGACAGCTTGTAGCAAGCAGGCCCTAAAAATTAGGGTGCTGGAAATCAGGGGACAGAGTTCGGCTCGAACTCTGTGTGGAGGCAGAGTTCGGCCCGAACTCTGTCTCCAGAAGACAGAATTGGTCCATTGGGCTTTTGGGCTTTGTGGAGCTTGGGCTTGGTTCAGGAATTGGTCTGTTGTAAGGTAGAGCTTGGAGAGATATGTCTAGGGGTTGAGATGACTCAGTGCGACTCAACGTACACATTCTCCTAGACTCAATAAATTGAAGATTACAGACTTGGAGCAAATAGGAAAACTAAGAGCTCTTTTGATGACGCATTTCTTCTGATATTTGAGCAGTCCTGAAGACGTCTTTTTCCTTGACAGCGGTCGTCCAAAGATAAACAGATCTGGAAATCTGAATACCTTTCGGGGGCTTCGCCCCCGAACCCCCGACGGGGGGCGCTGCCCCCTCGAACCATGTCCGCTGACCGGGCAGCGGAACCCCCGATGTGAGGCCCCGGATAGGTCGCTAGGCGGTTCGGAGAAATTTCTTTGTATGATGCCGTCTTTGGTCCATCATTAATTCTTCATTGCCTATGTCCTGGTTTGATCATGTTTGATCATGCTTACTGCGTGTCTACAAATACATATTAGGCCAGCAAAATATATTGTAGTACGATACAAGCTTAGCAATATAATATAGGACAATTAGGATAATGCTAAGCAAAATATGTTGCAGTACGATACAAGCATAGCAATATAATATAGGACAATTAGGACAATGCTAAGTTTAAGTAGCAACATGATAGTGAGTATATAAATATTAGTGACATCATTTTGTTAAACTTAACTGATTAGCCATATTCAAAAATATGATGTAATCATTGGGCCAACAGTTACAACCCGTAAACCAAACAAGGACCGGGGTTGTAACCCTTCGTCTGATCCGAACTTGGAATTCTTACTATTTATCGGTAAAATAAATATAGGCATTCTGGTCATGTAGTAATCTGGAACAAGATCAGGGCAAGGCTAGACATGTTAGACTCTATTCAATTATTTTACGGCCAAGCAAGAAATACGGCTTGATACTTTAACTAAATAGGGTTATCACAGGTCTAGTTACTAGCAAGATGCAGTAAGAATCTTCCACAGCCACAAGCCCTGCAGACCATCCAGGTTACCCGGGTTAAAAGATTTAGAGTTGAATTCAGGTGGGTACATCGTCCAGGAAACGAATGTACCCTTAGGTAGCTTGAAGGGTGCAACACATGACAGTGTGCTGGAAATGTGCCCTACTCGGCGGCAGGCTATAGATCCCAAGGCGCGCCCAGGTAACGGGATTGCCTGTAGCTGGAAGATCTCTTCATGACTAATGTATTAATCTAGTTATTAGCCTTAGTTCATTTCAGTAGGTACTCCTGACCGTGGTACTCAGGTGTCCCCTCTTAGACATGATGCAATACCGGACTGGATTATTTGTATAAGCATAATCGCCCACGGTGTCCAGGTTATTTATACAGGTCATGTCATGTCAGGTAGCCGTCGCAACAGCTTATCAAGATATATTATGTCAGGTTATCATGTCAAGAGTTCTAGTCAAGAGTGCGCCACGACGGGCCACTATCAGGTCATGTCATGTTCACTTGTCAGGAGTGCACCACGACGGGTCACTTTCGTATTCAGGGTACATGTGCAAGGACAAGAATTAACAGTAACAATCAAGTAATAATAGTAAATAACCATTAAAGCCAGGTACAGGGAGGGGCCATGCGACTCGGTGTTATGGGATCCATGCGGCTAGCGGGACTAGAGGGCACATGCGGCTCGAGGAAGAAATTCTCATGCGGCCAGCGGGGGTAAGGCCTATGCGGTTCTCAAGGGAAGGGGGTTCTCATGCGGCTGGGACGAGCCAGGGTACATGCGGCTGGGTCAAGTGAAGTCCCATACGGCGGGTGGACATGCAGCTGCGGGAGCAAGGGCGCATGCGGCTGAGGGCAAATGGACTCCATGCGGCTGGAAGAAGCGGGTGCATATGCGGCTAGATATATAAGGTCTTCATGCGGCCTGGAGATGAAGGGGGTGCATGCGGCTCAGTCAGAGCGTTCATGCGGCTGGAAAGAAGGCCGAAGCCTATGCGACTGGAAGACCCGCCGCATGAAGATTCATGCGGTCGAGTGCGGCCATGCGGCTAAGGGGGATTCATGCGGTTGGGGATTGAACGAGTTATGCAGATAGATAAGTTCGGCCCTCAAGAGGCTCAAATACTTCCAGTCATGCGGCTGAATAGAACACTTGCCGTATGAAGTATTCATGCGGTCAAGTCAAGCACAGTTCATCTTCTCCAAATTTCTGAGAAGAAGAACACCATGAGAGCCAAATTCTCAAGCTCCATAACTCCATCATCCGGAGCCCAAATCCGAACTTCCATAGGTCAAAATGGGATAGAACAAAATTCTCTACAACATGGAACCCTCAAAACTCAGAAATAACAAGATTAAATAGATCAAATCCCAAAAAATCCAAAAATAAAGTAAACTTAGATCTACAAGAATCCAGCCATGGAAAGTAAAAATGCCAAGTACTAAAGTAAGTTAAAATGCTGTAAGGAAGAGAATGAAGCAATAAAATTAGAGTTCCTCTATGAAGCAAGTTGCACTTGCCTAGACCTCTCTCTCTCTCTCCCTGGTAGGTGGAGGAGTAAATGGAAGAAGAAGAAGAGTAATGAAGAGAGAGAAAGAAGAATGGGTTAATAAATGGTAGTGGTGGTGGTAGGTAGGGGGTTCACCCTTTGGTCCATGATGAACCAAAGCAATCCCAAACCGAACCAAGCCAACCCTAACCAAAAATAAACCAAGCCAAGAAGGAAAAGCTAAGCCAGGAATCATGCAATACAAGATAAAATACGTACATATATTCTAAAAATACGTAATACGAACCACAAGCATTACAGTTATCACATTTAATAGGGGTACAAGAATAAAAAATGCCATAATCTAAAAGTGTTTGTGACATCCAAAGAATTTGTGCACAACAGCAACCAGCCGTAATATATTCGGCCTCAGTGGTTGAAAGAGCAACATAATTTTATTTCTTACTAAACCACGATACCAAGGATTTCTCAAGGAATTGGCATATGTCGCTAGTACTTTTTCGGTCAATCTTGCATCCGGCAAAATCTGCATCCGAGAAGCCATGAAGCTCAAAGGATGAAGATTTCGGATACCAAAGGCCCATGTTCACGGTACCTTTGAGATATCGAAAAATACGCTTTACGACACATAAGTGCGATTCCTTTGGATTAGCTTGATAACGTGCATAAAGACATACACTAAATATGATATCAGGACGGCTAGTAGTAAGATAAAGTAGACTACCAATCATACCTCGATACTTACGAATGTCAACCGATGTGCCATCTTCATCATGGTCAAGCTTTGTCGTTGTTGCCATAGGAGTCCTCATTGATTTGGATGAGTCAAGTTCGAAACGCTTGAGGAGATCCTTTGTATATTTTGCTTGATTGATGAAGGTCCCTTTGGGTCCTTGTTTGATTTGTAATCCCAAAAAGAATGATAGCTCACCCATCATACTCATTTCAAATTTTTCCTGCATAACTTTAGCAAATTCTACACAAAGTGTGTTGTTAGTAGAACAAAAAATAATGTCATCAACATAAATTTGAACCAATAAGAGAGTGCCATTATGGGATTTGATAAAGAGTGTTGTGTCGACTTTCCCCTTTAAAAAATTGTGTGAAACAAGAAAGGAGCTAAGGCGCTCATACCAAGCACGGGGAGCTTGTTTGAGGCCATAAAGGGCTTTGTGGAGTTTGAACACGTGGTAAGGGAATTGAAAATCTTCAAAGTCGGGAGGTTGTTTAACATAAACTTCCTCCTTAATAATACCATTCAGAAAAGCACTCTTAACATCCATTTGAAAGAGCTTACAGTCATTAAAACAAGCAAAAGTACAAAGCATACGAATGGATTCAAGACGTACAACCGGAGCATAGGTTTCGTCGTAGTCAATGCCTTTCTCTTGGTTATAGCCTTGAGCAACCAATCGGGCCTTGTTACGAGTCACTAACCCATCTTCATTAAGTTTGTTGCGAAACACCCATTTTGTTCCAATAATAGGGTGATTGCTATATTTTGGGACAAGTTCCCAAACCTTATTTTGCTCAAATTGATTTAACTCCTCTTGCATTGCTATCATCCAAAATTCATCAAGAAAAGCATCATTAACATTTTTAGGCTCTATTTGAGAGATAAAAGCCACATTTGCACAAAGATCACGAGTGGAGGATCTAGTGCTAACACTGGAGGAATGATCCCCAATGATAAGTTTCTTAGGATGATTGGTGACAAATCTCTATTCTTTTGGGAGATCCTTTTGAGGAGGCTCGAGAGGAGGAGACTCTTTTGTTGGAGTCACAACTTCATTGTTAGATGAAGAAGGACGATCTTCAATAGAGTAGTTCTCCAACCCAAACGAGATGTCATCAATATCCTCGGAAGAGGAGAATGTAGAAGAGTTAAGTTCATTAAAAGAGACATTGATTGACTCTTCGACAACAAGACTTCTTTTATTAAAAATACGAAAATCTTTACTATGAGTAGAGTATCCAAGGAATATTCCTTCATAGGCTTTTTCTTCAAACTTGCCTAGGTTATCCTTGGTATTCAAAATAAAACAATTACAACCAAAAACTTTAAAATAATCAATGGAAGGAATTTTGTCAAACCAAAGCTCATAAGGAGTCTTTTTAGAAATAGGTCTAATCAATACCCTATTTATAACATGACATGCCATATTAACGGCTTTCGCCCAAAAATATTACGGGAATTATATTGGTTTAACATAACCTGGGCCATATCGCCAAGGGTTCTATTCTTTCTCTCCACAACACCATTTTGTTGAGGAGTTCGTAGACAAGCAAAATCATGTCCAAAACCATTCTTTTCACAAAATCTTTTGAAATCGGCATTATCAAATTCTCCTCCATGATCACTTCTAATCTTGTTAATAGAAAAACCTTTCTTATTTTGAACACGTTTACAAAAGGCAACAAATTCATGAAAAGTATCACTTTTGCAAGCAAGAAAAATAACCCAAGTAAATCTCGAAAAATTATCAACTAAAACAAAAGCATAAAGCTTGCCTCCAAGACTAGCAACTCTACTAGGACCAAAAAGATCCATATGGATAAGTTGAAGAGGTCTAGAAGTACTCACAGAGTTGATTGATTTGAAGGATGACTTTGTTAACTTACTCTTCTCGCATTCTTCACACACCATATCCTTTTTGAACGGGATACTTGGGAGTCCTCTTACGAGCTTCTTGGTAGCAAGACGAGAGATGGTATCCATGTTGGCGTGTCCGAGCCTCATGTGCCACAGCCAACTCTCATCGTTCTTAGCAACTAAGCACCTGTCGTTGTTAGTGTCTTCAACAAGATATAAAACATAGATATTGTTTTTTCTAATGCCTTCATAAACAATAGATCCATTAGAGCTATCGGTAATGAAGTATTTGAGCTTAACAAGACACACATTCTTAATACAAGGATAAGGAGGGAAACCTATATTACCATTTCCTATAATGTGACCTTTAAGATTGTTACCAAAAGAGACGCGTCCTTCCTTCTTTATCGATAGCGTTGTAAATAATGAAGCATCCTCGGTCATGTGCCGTGAACAACCGCTATCGAGAATCCACTTGCTTCTAGCATGAGAAGGACTCTTCACCTACAACATAAGTTGAAGATGAACGTTTTGGTACCCATGATCTTATGAGTCCTTGAGTGTTAGTCTTAGGAACCCACATAAAAACTTTCTTATCAACAAGTTTCCTTGTATGACAATAATTGATCGTATGTCCAAGCAAGCCACAGTAATTGCAAATCATAGAGGATTTAGAAGAAGATATATGAGAATCATGCATATGTGAATCTCTAGTGCGAGGAGCTCTAGCATTAGTATTATGATGATGATAATAAAAGGCATGATGCGAAGTGTTTTTCTTAACAAAAGGTCCTTTCCTTGAGTTAGAAAAGGATTTGTGTGTAGTGTTCATGTAAGAAGTATGCCTAGCATTGTGATGAGTGTGGAGGTGTCTTGGAGCATGCATGTAAGTAGTGTTCTTATTACCTAATTTCTTACTCTGTATAAGAAGATCATTATACTTAATAGAAGTGTCATATTCTCTCCTATTAGCATCTTGAACTTTGTGCATAGCAAATTCATAAGAGCTTCTCATGGATTGAATCTCATCATCCTTTTTCTTGATGGTGTCAAGAGATTCTTGAAACTTGAGTCGCAAAGACTCTATTTCATCCGTGTCAGAAGCAGAAGATTTTCCCTTTACATCAATAATGATGCTTGAGAGTTTTTCTACTTCTAGTTGAAGAGCATCAACCTCTTTTAGAGATTTCTTATATTTATTTCTAACACCTTTGTGCTCTTCATGCAATTCAAGGATAGCTTTCTCCAAATCATCATAAGTAAGAGTATTTAGGGAGAGATCATCAAGTACCTCATCGGTTGCCATGAGACACATGTTGGCATTGTGTTTGCACTCTTTGTCATTGTCGGAGTCGCTTGCGTCACTCTCACACCAAATGCTAGTGTTGGCAAATTTTCTGGAGGACGAGCTTCCCTTGCCAGGCTTCTCGTACTTGCTTGAGTCTTTTCTTATCATCGGACAGTCCCTCTTGATGTGTCCGGGTCTTCTGCATTGATAGTACGTCGGATCTTCTTCATTGTCCCGTCTGAAGCGGTTAGCTTTGTTGAATTTAAGGAACTTTCGGAAGTGCTTAGCTGTGAGAGCTATTTCTTCATTGTCGTCTGACTCATTGTCGTCGGAGCTATCCTTGGAGTAGGAATTTATAGCTTTGAGAGTAAGAGATTTCTCCTTCTCTTTGGTCTTCTCCTTCTCCTTCTCTTGTATGAAGGATTCCTCTTGATCCTTCATATCGAGTTCATGAGTCATTAGCTTACCCATGAGGGTCTCAAGGTTCATGACTGTCGGTCGTTCCCCTCAATGATTGCGGTAGCTTTAGGACTCCAAACTTTCGTCAATCCTCTAAGAATTTTTCTGATCTTTTCATAAGCAGGATATTCCTTACCAAGAGAAGAGAAAGAATTAATAATGTCACCAAAACGAGTAAACATGCAAGTAATAAATTTATCATGCTTCATCTTAAAGGACTCATATTCTTGCGTGAGTTTACTGATTTTGGATTCCTTCACTTGTGAAGTCCCCTCGTCTGTGACTTCAAGTAACTTCCAAATCTCATTGGAAGTCTTGCAAGTAGAGATTCGATTGAATTTACTACTGTCGAGAGCACAATAAAGAGCGTTCATTGCCTTGGCATCTCGACTCGCAAGCTTCTTGGTGTTTTCAGTAAGTGTGTCCCTAAGGGTGTCAGAAGCAATATCCTCAATAACTCTGGAAGGAGTAGGGAGACCATTTATCACACAATCCCATAAATCGAAATCTATGGACTTCAGATAAATGCTCATCCTAATCTTCCAGTAGTTATAGTTGGTTCCATCAAATAGGAGAGGCCTATTTGTGGAATGTCCCTCATTGTGGAAGGTGTTGATACTAGGGTTAGAGGCCATGGATCACTAAAAGGGTGTAAATCCAAATCAAGAGAACAAAGCTCTGATACCAATTGTAGAACCCTAGAGAGGGGGTAAATAAGGAAATAAAAAATAACTAGTGCAACAGAAGCAATATATGATAAATAATAGTAAAGAGTGAGAAGATCAAATACAAGATGTATCCTGGTATCCTCGCTTGAGGCAATCCAGTCCCGAAACTCTCTCCGGCTTAAATCTACTATTTAATCAAATAGTACACACGAGTTTGGATCCGAAGAACTCGCCAACTTCAACACGAGTTTGGATCCGAAGACTCGCCAACTTCAACACACGAGTTTTCTTACGAAGGCTCGCCAACTTCAAACAAATAAGAAGAGAACTTGTTGATCTTCTAACACGTGAAGATCAAAAATTAAAACTCTTAAATACTCTAGCACTTTGGGAGAGGATGACAATTAAAAGCTTGGTAGAGTATTAATGGTGGAGCTCTTGGTTGCTTGGAAAATTTATGGCAAGAGTTGGTGAAAGCCTCATGAGAGAGAGAGAGCTTTCATTTATAGAGAAACCAAGAGTGGGTGGCATTTAATGCTCTGGATACAGGCAGACCGACATACCGTCGGTATGCACCGGCATACCATCTGTATACCGACCAAATAGTAACGGTCATATTAATGACCGTTTGAGAGCATTAAATGCGGCCATTAATGCTAGTCAGAGTAATTCAAAAATCAAATATTTATGAACCGGTATACCGTCGGTATGCCGTGGCATACCGTCGGTATACCGACGTTTTATCACAGAACGTTTTCAGGTAAACAAAAATGGTATACCGCCGGTATGCCGGAGCATACCGTCGGTATGTGGACGTTTTACCACAGAACGTTTTGTGGTCCACAAAACGGTATACCGCCGGTATGCCGAAGCATACCGTCGGTATGCCGATAATTTGTCACAGCAAGTTTTGGGTCGATAAAAATGGTATACCGCTGGTATGCCGGAGCATACCGTCGGTATGCCGACAATTTGTCACAGCAACTTTGTGGACGATAAAAATGGTATACCGCCGGTATGCCGAAGCATGCCGTCGGTATGTCGCCCTGTAAGTAATTGATTTTTGACTTGTGTTTTTACTTGTCATCCGTCCTTAGGTGTTTACAGATATACCTAGACTTTGTACAGACACGAAGACTCTAAGCAGGAGGAAGCCGTCTTATGCAAGGAGCACCGGTAACTGCTTCAGTCTTCGATGCAAATAATGGTTGCACTTGAACGAAAAGACTTTATGTAGTAGAGCTTCTGAGAAGATATGAAGCTGAAGACACAGAAAACTAAACTACGAAGATGCTGTTAATATATCAAAATAAAATGTGCCAACAGAGTTGTCATAGGAGCCTTCCTTCTGCAGCTTGAATCAACTTGACCGCAGAGTTGTCATAGGAGCCTTCCTTCTGCGGTCCGGATCAACTAGGCCGCATAAAATTTTTTATGCTTCTACAAGAACCCCTTCAAAGTTTTCAAATTGCAAATTTTGGAATACTTTGAATAAGAAGCATGGAGATACGCATAAGATTTTAAGCCGCAGGGAAGTCTTATCTAGGCTGTCCAGGCTGTCACTACTGTATTTAAAGCTCTGATTTGTTTTTTTAGATTTGGGGCTATCTTTTTGTGATCGACATGATAGTTATGAAGGACAAAATCCCGAGGGTCATCATTATCTTTAATGGGCACGATAAAGGCGTCTATTTGTTTACGCTTTTTTGATAGCCTATAAATGCAGGCCGTATAGCAGTAAGAGAACTCCCCCTGCTTTCTTTCGTCTTCTTTCTTTCGTTTTCTGCTTCCTACTCGTTGTCTTCTCTAGTTAGCCATGGCCCCCAAAGGTTCTAAATCCACAAGCGCTGGACAAAGGGAAGGGGCATGCCTCTTCGTCTAGAACTGCAGAATTACCCTCCTTTCACCCATATGTACGGACTCTTATCCGAGATAAGGATGGTGGAAGAACGAACATTTGAACTCTAATGGCCATGTCGTATGCTTTATGCGTGGGTCTGACCACGTATCACCGCAGTGCTTTGGCTTCAACACCTTTTGTGCATAGTCGGGCTTTCATGGGGCATATGTTCCCCGTCTCACCGGGCTGCATGTGCTCTGTGTGACCGGACCGTATAGACTGAGCTGCATAGTTGTCACATGATTGAGCCGCATGTACCCTCCACATATCTGGTCCGTATAGTCTCTACCTGAGTAGGCCGTATATGTATCACCTGATTTGAGCCGCATGTGCTCTCCCTATATCTGTGCCGCATAGGCTCTGCCTGACTAGGCCGTATATACATCCCCTGATTTGAGCCACATATGCTCTTTTCATAACCAGGCCACATAGGCTCTGCCTGATTAGGCCACATAGTTGAAAAGGAACCCATTCCCTTTGTTTTCTTCTGACTATCTTCTTTCTTTGACCTTTGCAGTGACTTTGCCTACGGCTCCTTCGGGGAAGATTTTGATAGGGTATGCTCAGGCTGCTCTAGGTGTCAGATTTGACCATATAGTCGAAGATGTGTCGACTCAAATTACCAGAAATTAATCTGAAGCAAGGTTGAAGGAGATCTGGAGCCAGTCGTATTTCTATTTACTCGGCATGATGAACTCTGGAAAACTGGACGACATTCATTTGAATCCTACCGCATAGGCTCTGCCTGATTAGGCCACATAGTTGAAAAGGAACCCATTCCCTTTGTTTTCTTCTGACTATCTTCTTTCTTTGACCTTTGCAGTGACTTTGCCTACGGCTCCTTCGGGGAAGATTTTGATAGGGTATGCTTAGGCTGCTCTAGGTGTCAGATTTGACCACATAGTCGAAGATGTGTCGACTCAAATTACCAGAAATTAATCTGAAGCAAGGTTGAAGGAGATCTGGAGCCAGTCGTATTTCTATTTACTCGGCATGATGAACTCTGGAAAACTGGACGACATTTATTTGAATCCTATGTTTTTGTTCGGGGATGCCTTGACCATCTCAGACCCACGCATAATAGAAATATCCGAGAACTAGGATTTCTCTTCCCATGGGGTAGCGATTCACATACCCCATATGGAACGCCACTTCCCTTTATCAGGGTTCAACATGGTGTCCATTGAAAGAAAAATGCCGGGTCCCATAACTCAGGATCAACAAGGAGTTTTTGTAGGTCATATCCACTATAATAAATATGCACAGACAGTAGTCGCGGTCAAGGAGACAATCAGCTACTCCGTTGTTGGATTGTCCCCCGACAATTTTATCAAAGAACTGAAGCCCAATATCCGATTTTCCGAGGCTGTCACTTTCTTGAATCGGCTTGCTCGCAAAGGGTTATACCCCGCAGACAAGTTGTCGCTGCTGAACTGGGTGCATCGTTCCCCTTCGTGGGTCAACCTAACGACCTGGATCCTGATGGAACATAAGGACACTCTGCAGCAGATTGGCCTCTACTACGCCATAAGGGGCACCTGCTACGGTTTATCCATGAACCCGAAGGTGTTCATAGCCCTTCTTGAGATATATAATTGTCATACTGGGACCTCCTTTACTCCTGGTGGAGAGATGGGGCTCGCTCTCCACGAGATGTACGACGTTTCCAAGTTTTCCTGGGGAGATGAGGTTTACAAGGAGTATACCCCAATAAATGAAAATTTTGAGGAACTAGAGTGGCAGTTACCCGGGTTCCTTGCTGTATACTGGGAAGTGCCATGTCATCATAGTACCTGTCAGCAGATGTCCAAGAAAAAGGATGAAAGCTCTGAAGGGCACCTTTCCCACATCAAGGCTTGGATTAGTTACCTATTCAACCTTAGAGCCTTAGGCCGGGTTTCCCCTCGGAGCCCTCAGACTCAGGACGGGGTGGATGCTTAGGTACGAGGCACCAATAGGGCAAGAGCTGCAGTTGACAGATTCGGGAGCTTGAGTGACACCTTCAGTTACTTCTATCATGATACCTAACCTTTGTCCGATAAGGCTATCCTAGTCGGGTTCCTGATGATATGGCTGAGGACCTGTGTGGTTTCAGGGGTCTCCGATTCTATTGAGAGAATCAGTCGCAATCTGATCCTTCCTGCAGTCAAGCTGGTTTTCAGAGACAGGCTGGCTCTACTCCTGGTTATGGTGTACAGTATTCATTACGGTCTTCGTACTTTTACGATGAAAGTCATTACTTATGAAACTACGAAAGCCTTCAACCAGATTGAGCTATCTTACCATTATCTGATGGGATGGCTGCTAATGTACTACCCCTCTTTGATGTGGCCTGGCCCGGAGGGTAACGCGACAAGTGGCAATGCCTTTATCCATCAGTATCGCGACATGTCTTGGACCTGCACTACTGTACCCGACTGCCGAGCTGCGCTCTCACGGCTGGATAGATATTCTTTTTTCGTGCCGGTCCCGCCTTTTATCTGTCACGCCCCGATTTCGTAGAATCGATAGTCGTCCCCCGGGCGTGATGCCGTACGAACCTAAGTTGAGATCGCACAAGGCATAGTCATAAGGTTATTCGAAACACAACATCAAGTTAGAGTACGCAGAGAAATTAATTGACACATTTGAAATAGAAGTAAACTTTTTCATTGATAATAAAACTTTAATTATATTGACTTCATTACATTCATTGTCGCGCGGGCTACAACATGACTCGACTTACAAAATGAACGCCGATGAGATAGTCATTCCATACATTACACCCCTTTATACAAGCAAAAACCATTACACATTTCCATCTGCGATCGAGGGAAGCCGAGCCGCCATTGGTCTTCTTTTGTACTGAATGCAGAGTCTTCAAAAGGAATTTAGAAACAAGCCTTTACACGGACGAGGCTTCAAAAGTGTCCACGCCGCCTTGAGATTTAAGTGGCACGCCCTTCGGGATTCGGAGTACCTGCGTGGAGAGCGAGGATCAGTACATTATACTTTGTACTGGTGCATGGCTATTTAAGTTCCAAGCTCTTATTTGGTTGAAGAGTTTATATGACTTAATGTATGAATGTTTCTAACCATCCTAATGGATTTCAACAAGCATATGACAAGCAATAAAATTTACGTCGAAACTTACCCGCGGCGGACCGCACCGCGCCTTATGAAACTTACCATGTTCTTCCCTGTCAATTGTTATCATTTCCATACCAAGTGCAACATTACGTGTGATTGGTCATTGGCATCACAAGCCATCTTGGACGTATAGCTTTGTTAATCGGGGTCCTTTCAACGCAAGTAGCTAGCTCCGTTGTAAGTCCCCGCTTAACCTGTGCTGAAACCTTATGCACGACTATACCATGTTTCCTCCTAGGCCGAAACGGTCCCGTGGCCTCGGGTTGCCGCTCGAGGAAACTATCGCCTTGTCGACAAGTTGTCCATAACCGTGTGAAAACATATTTTTCCTTTTTAGTTATTAAGACATAGCCTACATTCTCTTTGAAAACTCAATCCTTTTTCCCGTGTTCGTGCCCTTGCATTTATCCTTTCCTTCGCACAATATTATCGATTTACCTAGGAAGGGCGTTGAGAAGAGAATGGTCAGCCACTCACCTTGAGTTTACTTCTGGCGAGAGAACTTGTTGGTCGCGCTAGACGTCGCCTACGCGATTACCTGAAATCGCACAAGCAACCGATTAGAACACTGCATTATTCAAGAAGTTCGATAGTAAATGCGAGTTCGAAATGCAAGCCATGAAAACCATCAAAAATATTCACGAAAACGTATTCAGAAAACAAAGCCAAAACCAACGCAAGCGGCGTGAAAAGCAGAGGAACGGGAGGTCTCTTCCGACTCAGCCGCAGAGTCAATCCTTGAGGCGCAGCCCGCTGAATATCGGACTTGGTTCCGAAGAAGACATTCCATAACGAGGAATGGATCTTAATTCAACCGTTCCCATTCGATCGACTCGATCGATCCCGACCTATCGGTCTCGACCGAATCGATAGCGACAGTGTTCCTTTCTCACGCACCCCGTGGACAGAGTACGGGGCACGATGTAGGGATGGGGTACTACACCATAACCAACTAAGAAAAAGTTTCATCCTCGAAACTTAAAATAGAATCTACCTCTACGAGAACAATGAAGGGAACTTTTCCTTCATTTCTGACTCAAGCTCCCACGTCGACTCTTCGACTGAATGGTTCCTCTAGAGGACGCGGACGAGGGAAATAGCACGGTTGCGGAGAAGTTTATCCTTGTGCTCTAAGATTTGTACCAGCTCTTCGACATATGACAAGTCCGCCTTCAGGTCCAGCTTACCCAAATCCACAACATGGTTCGAATCATGCACGTACTTCCTCAATTACGATACGTGGAAGACGTCATTTACCTCTGACATCGCAGGCGGCAAGGCGATTTGGTAAGCTACCGGGACGACTCACTTCAATATTTCGAACGGGCCAACAAATCTTGGGCTCAACTTTCCTTTCGCACCGAACCTAGAAACTCCACGCATAGGCATCACCTTCAGGAATACATGGTCGCCTTCCGAGAACTCGAGGGGGCGTCGGTGCATGTCGACATAGCTCTTCTGCTGGCTTTCTGCTATCTTCAATCTCTCTCTTATCAACTTGACCTTCTGCACAGTCTGCTCCACCAGCTCCGGACCAAGTATCTGCCGCTCCCCGACTTCATCCCAGCAAATGGGCGATCTGCACTTCCGGCCGTACAAAGCTTCATACGGTGCCATTTGGATGCTGGATTGATAGCTATTATTGTATGCAAACTCGGCCAGCGGTAGATGAACGTCCCAACTTGACTTCAAGTCGATCGCACAGAGCCGTAACATGTCTTCGAGAATTTGGTTCACCCGCTCTGTTTGGCCGTCAGTCTGAGGATGATAAGCTGAGCTAAACTTCAACTTGGTCCCCAACGCTAAATGAAGACTACTCCAGAAGTGTGCAACGAACCGTCTATCCCGATCAGAGACGATAGATACTGGGACTCCGTGCAGCCGAACTATTTCGTCAAGGTATATCTGAGCAAGGCGGTCGACGCTCCAAGTAACTTTGATGGCGATAAAGTGCACTGACTTGGTTAGTCGATCGATGATGACCCAGATAGCGTCGTTTCCTTGCGGCATCTTCGTTAAGCCAACAACGAAGTCCATAGTGACATGATCCCATTTCCACTCTGGAATGGCAAGGTTCTGCATCTCTCCGCCCGGTCGCTGGTGCTCGGCTTTGATTTGCTGACAGGCCATACATTTTGACACAAAGAGTGCTACATCCCTCTTCATGCTGTACCACCAAAAGACAACGCGGAGGTCCTTATACATCTTGGTGCTGCTAGGATGCAAAGAATATTTTGCATAGTGTGCCTCCGTCATTATCTTCTTTCTAAGTCCTGCGTTGTCCGGTACGCATAGCCGTCCCTTCACGCGCAACACTCCCGACTCGTCTTCTGCAAAGTCGGACGCTTTCCCTGTCGATATCAGCTTCCGCATCTTCTCCAGCTAGGGGTCGTCCTTCTGTGCAGACTTGATCCTCTCCAGTAGGCTCGGTTCCACCCGCAGTTGTGCCAGTTTTACGTCTCTGAAACGAACTCGGAGCTCGATGCCCATTCCTTCCAAGTCATGCAGCAGTCGATCGTTGATGTATAACGAAGCTAAGTACTTCCGGCTCAGCGCATCCGCTACCACTTTTCCCTTGCCCGACATATAGTCGATTGATAAGTCATAGTCTTTGATTAGTTCGAGCCATCGCCTCTGCCGCAAATTCAGTTCTTTCTGGGTGAAGAGATACTTGAGACTTTTGTGGTCCGTATAAATCCTGCATGCCACGCCATAGAGATAGTGATGCCACAGCTTCAACGCAAACACAATTGCCGCTAGTTCTAGGTCGTGCGTGGGGTAGTTCTTCTCGTGCGGCTTCAACTGCCGGAAAGCAAAAGATATCATCTTATCCCGCTGCATGAGCACACACCCCAAGCCCTGGCCAGAAGCATTGCTGAAGATTTGAAATCCCTCCGTCCCTTCAGGAAGAGCAAGTATCGGGGCCGAAACGAGCCGTTGTTTGAGCTCTTGGAAGGAAGCTTCACAGTCGTCTGACCACTTGAATGCGACTTCTTTCTGGGTGAGGCGAGTCAACGGCGATGCGATCTTCGTGAAGTCCTTCATGAAGCGTCGGTAGTTTCCCACCAAGCCTAAAAAGCTTTAAATTTTGCTAAATGATGCGGGCCGTTTCCAATCAGCAACTGCCTCGACTTTCTTCGGATCGACTGCGATGCCCACGACGGAGATGATGTGCCCAAGGAATAATTTGCTGTTCAGCCAGAACTCGTATTTGCTCATCTTCGCGTACAACTGATTCTCTCGAAGGGTTTGGAGTACCGTCCGAAGATGCTCTGCATGTTGCGCTCGATCCTTCGAGTAGACGAGGATGTCATCGATGAAGACTACTACGAACTTGTCAACGAACGGACTGAACACCCGATTCATTAGATCCATGAAGACGGCAGGGGCGTTCGTCAGACCGAACGGCATTACCAAGAACTCATAGTGGCCATAACGAGTGCGGAAGGCAGACTTCGGCACGTCATCTGGCTTGACTTTGAGTTGGTGATAATCCCATCGTAGATCAATCTTCGAAAATACCGTTGCACCTTGGAGCTGGTCGAACAAGTCATCGATACGGGGCAGGGGGTATTTGTTTCGGACAGTAGCTTTATTCAGTTCCCGATAGTCAATGCAGAGCCGTATCGATCCATCCTTCTTCTTCACAAATAGTACGGGCGTATCCCACGGCAAGACACTCGGACGGATAAACCCTCTGTCGTGTAATTCTTGAAGTTGTGCCTTTAATTCTTTCAATTCTGCAGGGGCCATTCTGTACGGAGCATTCGAGATCGGTCGGGTGTCGGGGAATGTGTCGATGGTGAACTCTATTTCTCGATCGGGCGACATACCGGATAGCTCGTTCGGGAACACGTCTGGGAATTCTGCCACAACATCGGTCTGACCCACGTTTGCACCATCCTGTCGTATGTCTCGAACGGAAGCTAGATAGCCTTCGTACCCTGAATGCAGCATCCGTCGAGCAGATATTACAGAGATCACCATACAGGTCGGCGATGCCTCACCACACGAGTAGCAAAATTTAGGCACTCCAGGTATGCGAAATGTGACCTTCTTTTCAGCGCAGTCTATGGTTGCGTTGCACGGACCGAACCAATCCATGCCCAGTATGATGTCGAAGTCCTTCATATCTAGAACTATCGCATCAAGACCGATCTTTTGACCCCCGATACATATGGTTCCTCCCCTGCAGGCTAAGTTTGTGAGTAGTGGCATGCCCGAAGGCATACTTATGCTAAGGTCAAGGTCTAACAACATTACAGGGAATTTGTGCTCGGCGACAAAATCCGTCGATATGAAAGTATGCGAGGCGCCTGAATCAAATAACACATGAGTAGGTACATTATTGAAATTCAATATACCTGTCACAACAGTGTCGAAAGCAAACGCTACATCTCGAGTCATGGCAAAGATACGCCCCTGTGCATTAGGGCGTCGGTCTTAGTTGTTGGATTGATTGGGCTGAGGAGGTCGGGGCGCCTGTCCTCGATTCTCTTGACGGTGTTGTTGTGGCAGGGCGTTACGATTCCCTCTCCGGGGGCAATCTTGTTTATAGTGGCCCTTCTGTCCGCAAAAGAAGCATCCCCCCTCGACGACAAAGTACTTGCTCGCCTCATGCCCAAGGGAACCGCACTTGGCACATCGCGATGATAAGTTATGTCCCTGGTAACCGCCATGGTTCGGATGCTTTGATGCGTGATTGTTGCCTCCCGTATAGCTAGGACATTTGTGATTGGAGTGGCGCACAACGTCGTCAGCACCGAAAGGATGCAGTTTCTCAAGACGGAGAGCGTGATTCAGAGCCTCGCCCACGGTCTTGTACTCCGGGATCCCGATATGCGCACCGTTAGAGTGTCGCAGACCCACTTCAAACCGTCGCATGCGGCACTCCTCTGTAGGCAGAAATGCACTAGCAAACTTTGACAACTTGTTGAATTCTGCGACGTATTATTCTACTGTCCGATTTCCCTGTCTCAACTGCATGAATTCATTCTCCTTCGCTTGACAAACGGCTGACAGAAGGTACTCGACTTCAAAGGCTTTGCGGAACGTGGCCCAAAAGATCGGCGCTGAGTTGTTGTCGCGTCGGATCGCTCGCTTATGCACGGCCCACCAGTCGTGCGCGTTCAACCGTAGCTGAAGTTGTGCACAGGCGACTTGCTTGGATTCTTCAATGCCGAGCAGCTCGAAGTGATCTTCCAGCTCTTCCAACCAGTCGATTGCCATGGAGGGATCCTTGGTGCCGCTGAAGGAAGTAAGGCACGCCTTCTTGAATTATGACACTTCAAAGTTGTACTTTTTTAGTGTCGCTGGTTGACGCTCGGGCTCCGCCGTGTCGACTTCAATGGGTTAGATCGTCGGCCCGGTGGCAGTAGGTATGGTGACGGTAGGCACAGTCGCAGAATTTCTGTTGGCCGCCATTGTTTGGACGATCTGCTACAGGGTATCCAGCTGCTTTTTTTGAAGTTTCACGTGTGCATCGAAGCGAGCTTCGAACTGGGCCTGTCGTTCCTCCATTTGTTGATGTCGGTTCTCGAACTGGTTTTGCTGTGCCTCTATCATGCGCGGCATCCTTTCGATGGTATCGTTAGAAGGTCCCCCCCGCGATCGATACGAACTACTAGAGCCGCTAGAAGCGCTCTGTTCTTGCTCGGTCGTGGGTTCCGTCACTTCTGCGATACGAAGGTAAACGCATCAGTCACAAATTATTACGGACTCATTGTATGGAATAACTTATCTCATCGATGCGAGGTCAAAGGATGTAAAGCTGTGCTCTGATACCATTATGTCACACCCCGATTCTGTAGAATCGATAGTCGTCCCCCGGGCGTGATGCCGTACAAACCTAAGTTGCGATCACACAAGGCATAGTCATAAGGTTATCCGAAACACAACATCAAGTTAGAGTACGCAGAGAAATTGATTGACACATTTGAAATAGAAGTAAACTTTTTCATTGATAATAAAACTTCAATTACATTGACTTCATTACATTCATTGCCGTGCGGGCTACAACATGACTCAACTTACAAAATGAACGCCGATGAGATAGTCGTTCCATACATTACACCCCTTTATACAAGCAAAAACCATTACACATTTCTACCTGCGATCGAGGGAAGCCGAGCCGCCATTGGTCTTCTTTTGTACTGAATGCGGAGTCTTCAAAAGGAATTCAAAAACAAGCTTTTACACGGATGAGGCTTCAAAAGTGTCCACGCCACCTTGAGATTTAAGTGGCACGCCCTTCGAGATTCGGGGTACCTGCGTGGTGAGCGAGGATCAGTATATTACACTTTGTACTGGTGCGTGGCTATTTAAGTTTCAAGCTCTCATTTGGTTGAAGAGTTTATATGACTTAATGTATGAATGTTTCTAACCATCCTAATAGATTTCAACAAGCATATGACAAGCAATAAAATTTACGTCGAAACTTACCCACGGCGGACCGCACCGCGCCTTATGAAACTTACCATATTCTTCCCTGTCAATTGTTATCATTTTCATACCAAGTACAACATTACGTGTGATTGGTCACTGGCATCACAAGCCATCCTGGACGTATAGCTTTGTTAATCGGGGTCCTTTCAACGCAAGTAGCTAGCTCCGTTGCAAGTTCCCGCTTAACCTGTGCTGAAACCTTATGCACGAATATACCCTATTTCCTTCTAGGCCGAAACGGTCCCGTGGCCTCGGGTTGTCGCTCGAGGAAACTATCGCCTTGTCGACAAGTTGTCCATAACCGTGTGAAGACATATTTTTCCTTTTTAGTTATTAAGACATAGCCTACATTCTCTTTGAAAACTCAATCCTTTTTCCCGTGTTCGTGCCCTTGCATTTATCCTTTCCTTCGCACAACATTATCGATTTACCTAGGAAGGGGGTCGAAAAGAGAAGGGTCAGCCACTCACCTTGAGTTTACTTCTGGCGAGAGAACTTGTTGGTCGCACTATACGTCGCCTACGTAATTATCTGAAATCGCACAAGCAACCGATTAGAACACTGCATTATTCAAGAAATTCGATAGTAAATGCGAGTTCGAAATGCAAGCCATGAAAACCATAGAAAATATTCACGAAAACGCATTCAGAAAACAAAGCCAAAACCAACGCAAACGGCGTGAAAAGCAGAGCAACGGGAGGTCTCTCCCGACTCAGCCGCAGATTCAATCCTTGAGGCGCAGCCCACTGAATATGGGACTTGGTTCCGAAGAAGACATTCCATAACGAGGAATGGATCTTAATTCAACCGTTCCCGTTCGATCGACTCGATCGATCCCGACCGAATCGATAGCGATAGTGTTTCTTTCTCGCGCACCCCGTGGACAGAGTACGGGGCACGATGTAGGGACGGGGCACTACATTACCGATGAAGAAATGGGCCGCCTGTATCATGATAGCGCTGTTGCTTATCAGATCCTGCCTGAAAAGATGTTCTGCTGGTTGCAGAATATCCGCCCTTCACATCTGGTATACCGCAACCGCAATATCGCTTTCTTAGAGCCTTACTTACCCAGCCGATACTCTCGGCAATTCGGCTATAGTCAATTATTTTTGGACAATCCCAGTCCCTGCCTGGGTTTTGAGGGCAGCGTCCTGGATGGTATTCGGGCCTGACATTACTATTCTGTGATCCACACCCAGGCTAGCTTCTACCTGCCTGACGCTAAGACCTCCGGGCGCATTTTATACATGGCATGCCTTCATCACGAATATGTGAATGGGCCCCCAGTGACTTCGATCCAAATACCAGTTTTATTATTGGTACTAAATTGGAGAAACGACGCAAGGAATCCCGTAAGAGGACGAGGAGGGGGAAGGTAAAGGCTTCCGACTCTGGTTCAACTAGTACGGAGGCAGAGAATGACTCTGATGATCCGCTGCTCCTTACAGGTCCTCTGGCGATGCGCTCGCCTTCTCATGTATCAAGTCCTTTGCGTAAGCAGAACATGCATGGTCCCTCCGTCACCGACAGGCCTCGTTCTAAGAAGCGGGTCACGATTAAAGTCTGTGGGCCTACGTCGAGGAAGGGGGCAGTAATGCCGAAGCCAACTCAGGGGTAAGCTCTTTCATGATAAACCCTAGTGTTACTCTTGGGACATTATCTGAATGTTCCTCTTTGCAGGCATCAAAGGGAATAAACCCTCCACAACCCGATGTTGCCTATGAGCTTCTTCCTCTGGTGCCGACTACGGATACCCCGATCAGGGAAGGTGCCAGGCTTGTGGGACCTGATCTTTGGATTGCGGGGTCTCAACAGACAGGTGCCGATACAGCTACGTCTCTTTCCGGAGCGACTGGGGCTGGAGAGGCAGACGTAGGCGGCTCGAGTTCTGCCGTTGAGGTCATAGAGGACGTGGGCGTAACGGGAGGAGTTGTGATTGCCCTGTATGAGCCCCAGTCTCTGCCTCCCTTCCCTGATAAGCTATGTCATATTCTTACCAATGAGGGTATTTTTTTGCTCCAACTCCATATCCTTCGAGTCAAGCTGATTTTTGGTTGTTTTGGATCTATAGGGCCTGCTTCTTCACTGCCGATGGCGGACATGGTCGCAGAAGAAGGGATAGAAAAGGACACCGGGATTGACCTTATACACATAAAAAGTGTACCTCCTCCCCTTTTTGTTCAAGTCGAGGGGCCTTCCACCGAGTTGAGTACGGAGGTGTGCGTCATGGAAATGCTGGTCGCAGAGGTTTTGTTTCCTACGCCCGTATCGGTGGACGCGGGGTCGGAGGATGCGGGGTTGGTTGATGCTGCCCCTTTTCCAGAAATCTAGCTCTTCGAGTTGCCTAGTCTCCGGCTCCTTCGTGTCACAGAGAAAGAGATTGCTGCTGCACGAGAATCTCATCGCTCGGAGTTTGCTTCCCTTTTGACAGGGTCATCAAGCTCTGTTGTACCGCCTTCCCAGACACCTTCAGCTCCCTCGGCTGATATTCTTTTGATGTCCTCTTCTTTGGAGAACATAAACGAATCGTCAAAGGATATAATCGAGAGCTTTTACTGCCATTTAAAACGGGGGGCAATGCTGTTTTACGGAGAGGAATGTCGTTTATCGTGGCCCATCATTGTGCCTGTAGCCAAGTTGGACTGTTGAGAACGTTCCCGAATAGAGAAGGGATGGCTGATTTCCTTGAGCATAAACTGGTATAGGCTGATCAGCGCCTGGCCCAACTGCCAAAACTACGACAAATTGACATGCCCCTTGCGGTGGACCAGGAGCGTGCGTTCCTCCAAACGGCCTTGGAGAAGGTGAAGGCCGTACAAGAGACGACCAAACCCGCTTTAGAGAAAGACCTTCAGAAACTGTCTCTAAAGTACGACAAGTTAAGCCGTAAGGGAGAGGATTGCTTAACTCGTGAGGAGGCCACGACCCGTGCAATTGTCAAAACCAATGAGCAGATCCTACAACTCCAGGCTAAGCTAGCATCCCTAGAGACTGAGCTCCAAGCTACCCGTCGAGAGAGAGAGCTAATTAGTGAAGAGACCAACAAGGTCACACGGGCCTCTGCTGCTCTGGAGGGTATGCTGAAGAAAGTGGAGGATAATTGGCAGGCTCATGCTTATGAGGATGCTGCGAAGCTGATCTAAGAAGTTGAACGTCAGGCCAAATTGAAGATCGACCGCTCAACGGCACAGCTTGAGGCGATACTCACTGAACTATGTGTTGCTGATGAGCATACATTGTTGTAATGGGTCTTCCATCTTTTTTTGGGACATAGTCCCATGAATAAAAGTGTACATTAACTTCATTCTTTGCTTATGACATCTGGGGTGCTTGTACTAAAAGGCCTAATACAGCATTTGTGGTTGGCAAAGGACATCCCACTGGGGGACTTTTGTGGACCTATTACCCTTTTGTGCACCTATGATACGAGTAATAAATTTGAAACAGTTTTTTTGGACCTATTACCCTTTTGCGCACTGGTGGTACGAGTAATAGATTTTGAACAATTTTTGGTGTACCTATTACCCTTTTACGTACCGGTGGTACGGGTAATAGATTTGAACGATTTTTGGTGGACCTATTACCCTTTTGTGTACCAGTGGTACGAGTAATATATTTTGAAACAAAAGCTAACAGAGGTAATATGGACGTGATAGGTTCTGTGGCCTTAACACCGTGGCTTTATCCCCGATTGGGTACAGGTGTTAAGTTAGGAGATTATCTATATCAGAGGTAATATGGACGTGATATACAGTAATCAAAACCAGGAAGTTTGCTCAGAGGCGGTAAAAAAAAACCTGGCAGACTCCGGTGGGGTGAAGCATTAGAGTGGAAGTTCAGAGGTATTAGTATACATGACTTGTCATCTAAGGAGATGTGATGTGAATCCACTCGAAGCTAGTAGAGTGTAAGTTCAGAGGTACTTGGTGTACATAACTCGACAGTCTAGGAGATTTAGTAGTCAAGGAAGTACGAGCGTGTCTTTAAGCATAATATTTTTTCAAAAACTTACCGTTTATGGGCATCATAAGCAAGTCTCCATTTTGTTTTGCGAGCCGGTATGCGCCGTTGGAGAATACGATCTTGATGACAAATGGGTCCTCCCATTTGGGCTGGAACTTACCGGCAGTTTTATGAGTCATGACCATCGGTCTACGAACGGCCAAGGCAAGATCGCCTACTTGGAATGTTCTCTGCTTGACTTTCTTGTTGAAAGCTCGAGAGATGCGTGCTTGATAGAGCTCGATACTTTGTCGAGCTTGTAAATGCTTTTCGTCTAGGGCATCCAGTTCTTGTAGCCGTCGGCGGTAGTTATCATCCGACGTTAACCGGTAAGTAAGGGCCACGCGAAGCGAGGGAATCTGGGTCTCCAATGGAAGAACTGCTTTGCTCCCATAAACCAGAGAGAACGGTGTATTTTCTGTAGCCGTCCAAATTATAGTGCGGTACACCCATAAGCATTCGCCCAGCTTTTTATTCCAGTGTGCTTGTTCGAAGACACGAACTTTTTGAGAAGCTTAATTATGATCTTGTTAAAAGCTTCAGCCAGACCGTTAGCCGATGGGTTGTATGCCGTTGAAGCCACATTCTAAATCCCATTTTTGTCGCAGAATCGATAGAAAGCATGTCTTGCAAACTGCGGACCATTGTCGTGAATAATCCTCTGGGGCAGTCCAAAATGGTAGATGACGTGATGTTTTACGAAACTAATCACGTTTGATGTCATTACCTCTGCAAGCGGAATAGCTTCCGCCCACTTGGAGAAGTAATCGGTGATTGCAAGTATAAACCGGTATCCCTTGGATGACGGCGAGGTGATTGGGCCGATAATGTCCATTCTCCATACTTCAAATGGCCAAGAGGCCATTGTTGGGTGCAAGAATTCGGATGGTTGATGTATAAAGTCTGTGTGGATCTGACAAGCTCTACAATTCTTTGCATATACGATCGCATCTGCTACCATTGTAGGCCAGTAATAGTCCATCCGGCGAAGACGGTCCTGTAACTTCGGGCCAGGTTGGTGATCCCCACAAACGCCATTATGAGCCTCGGGTAGGGCTTCTTTGGCTTCTGTATTTGATAGGTAGCATAACAGTAGTCCATTGTAGGATCTTCGATATAACATTTTTGTTTCTGCATCATAAAAGAATCTAAGAGAACGCCTTCTGTTTGAAGTTGCTTCTTTCACATTCTCTGGCAGGATTCCGTAGACTGTAAAGTCGATAAACGGGAGTCTCCAGTCCTGTATGTCATTGATTATCTGGGTGGAGTAACTCGTACCTAATTGAACGTTATTTTTGGGACAGACTAGCTCATGGCCTGTCACATTGACTAGATAATGAGCATGATTTGGAACTGCCAAGGAAGCGACGAAACCTGCTAGGGCATCGGCTTCAATATTTTGGATCCTAGGTTCATGCTCTATAAAGAACCCCTCTAATGTTGTAATGATGGTAATTTCTATTTGTTGAAAAGGAATCAGGTCCTCATTGCGGACCTCGTATGAGCCTCGAATTTGATTAACAATCAACTGCGAGTCACCATTGCTTCTAGGTATTCGACCCCCGCTTCATTTGCGAGTCGGAGCCCAATGACCAGAGCATTATATTCGGCCACATTATTTGAACAGGGCTCTGTGAGAGAGTATACCCGATTGACTACCAATCCAGAGGGAGAAATTAATACTATCCCGACTCCAGTGACGATATTACCTTGGGGCCCCTTTCTTGAAGCACCGTCGAAGAACATTCGCCAAACGGCATCATGTGAAGTCATGTTTGAGTTGGTGACTTCGTCTGGGATTTCTTCATAGATTTTTGCTATTTTTGAGCCTGGATGGGCTGCTAAGAAGTCGGCCAAGGCTTGATCTTTGATAGCCTTCTGCGGAATGAAAACCATGTCGTAAGGGGACAATAATATCGCTCAGGTGGCTAGACGAGAACTGAGTGCGCCTGGCTTGGTCATGAGAACCCTGAGGGGGTTGAATTGTAAGATAACATGGATGGTCTGTCCTGCCACATAGTGTCATATTTTCTGAATGGCGAACACCAAAGCAAGGCATTCCTTCTCCACGGTGGTGTACCTATGCTCCGCCCCCACCATCATTCGGCTGAGGTAATAGATGGCTTGTTCATGCCCCATGTCATTGTTTTATGCCAATAAAGCACCGAAGGAGTGTCCCATTGCCCGTACATAGAGCAGGTAGGGCTTTCCAGCGACCGGGGCTACCAGAACTGGCAGATTCGACATGTATTCCTTAATGTCATCAAAGGCGCGTTGACATTCGTCATTCCATACGAAAGAAACATCTTTCTTCATGAGTTGTGTGAATAGTTGACATCGTCCTGAGGGGTTAGATATGAATCTCATGATGTAGGCTAGTCTTCCCTAATGGCCTCGGAGTTCACGAAAGTTCCTCGATAGATTCATCTCCAGGATTGCTTTTATCTTATCGGGGTCTATGTGAATACCCCGAGAGGTAATGACAAAGCCCAATAATTTCCCACTAGACATGCCCAGGAAGGATTTGGTGGGATTCATCTTTAGATTGTGCGCTCACATGAGGTCGAACACTATCCTCAAATCGTGTAAGTGGTCATTCTTGGAGCGGCTTTTAACGGTAATGTCGTAAATGTAACACTCTACCGTCTTACGCAAGTGGTCTCTGAAGATGCCACTCATAGCTCGTTGATATGTAGCACCAATATTCTTTAGGCCGAAGGGCATGACTGTGTAACAATATATGCCGATCGATGTTCGAAATAACGTATGCTTCTCATCATCAGGAAATATTTTGATTTGATTGTATCCCAAAAAGCCATCCATGAAGGACATATGCTCGAAGCCACACGTATTATCGATCATTATGTCTGTAATGGGAAGAGGGAATTCATCCTTAGGATATACCACATTCAGGTTGCGGAAGTCGATGCAAATTCGGATCTTCTCGTTCTTCTTGATGACGGGTACTATATTAGCTACCCATTCTGGGTGTTGTTCTTCGCGGATGAAGCCGCTAGCTATAAGCTTGTTTACTTCAGTTTCGATGGAATTCATGATGTCTGGACGGAATCGCAGTTGCTGTTATTTGACTTATTTTGCATCTAGATGAATATTGAGCTTATAAAGTGCGATATTGAGGTTTAGCCCTGGCATGTCTTCATAGCTCCAAGCGAAGACGTCGATATATTCTCTGACGAGTTGCAACAATGACTCCCGTTCGTCGTCCGTCAGGCTTTTACTGATGAAGATTGGCTTTGAGGAGGATTCGTTATCGAGGTCAACTTGCATGAGCTCGTCTTCAGTGGGAGGGTCTCATTGTTCAAAGCGCTTCTCCTATTGTGCATCCAGCTGTTGGACCCATGGCTACAATTCAAGAAATTCTGGTAGATCTTCGTCTTCTTCCTGAATGTCGACGGATGCCATATTGACAGACAGTATTCGCCTGAATATATCCCCAATGCTATCATCGGAATCGTAAGTGGGTGATTCGGACGAGTAAGAATGCCACTTGCATTCTTTATCAGAGCTCTCTGGCGTTGTTGCTGGTGTAACATAACCTAGACCGTGTCTGAACTTGCTGTAATAATCCTGAGATTTTCCAGTCGGGACTGGCAACTGTAGAGGCAATCGCCGACCGTTGCTGTAGTTCAAGCCTGGGGTAGTCTCCATATTGTACCCCGGCTTTTCCATGAAGTACTTGGCTCGGGAACTATATAGGTAGAGCGACAATCTTCCAGTGTCGGGTTCAAAATCGAACTCTTCTGGCATGAAAGGTTGAGGTCCTTCTTTTTGGCCGAAGATGATTGTGTGATCGCCTTTTCTTCTGCCTGGGACTAGGAAGTAGGGGTGAGCAAATACCAACTGATACCGAAAAATTGACCGAATACCGATTAAATTTTTTTCGAAAAACCGAACCGAAATTATGTACCGATACCGAATTGCCGAACCGACTAAATTACGGTATAATGGTAATGGTAACGGTTTAAGTGTAATACCATACCAAAAATACCGAACCGAACTGATTCACACACACACACACACACACACACACACACACACACACACATATACACACACATACACACGCACATATTTTTTAATGTTGTTCATGATTAATTTTACACTACTCATTTTCATTTTTATCTTTGTTTTGGTTGGTTTCCTAGAACTTGGAATGGATTCTACTATTGGACTTGAATTTATGTTAAGAATGCTAAGAATTTAGTTTTTGATCTTTTGAGCTTATATTTTTTTGTTCTTATAGAATTTTGAAGTGAATTTTGGTTACTTAAACTTATACTAAAGATTAAACTTAGTGACCGCGTTTGATATTTTAAGCTCATTTTTAGATGTTTACGACTTGTCACATATTGTTCTAATAATTTTGATTAATTGTTTGGTTGGTAGAGGCTTGGCTTTAAAATTAATGCTTCCAAAAAAGTAAAAAATATATATATATATTATAGGTTAAGAGGTTCTACAATATTAAGTGTGTTAATTGATCAAATATTAATTGGTAAAATATCGATACCGAACAAAAACCGACCGAATACCGATTTAACCGAAACCAAAAAAACCGATTCTAAATGGTACGATATTGGTATTGATTTTTCAAATACCGATTTTAAAAAATATCGAAAAAATCGACCAAATACTGACTGATTATACCGACGCTGACCCCTACTAGGAAGTAGGCACCTCTAATGGAAGTAAGTCGGTTTGTGGTATAGACGGTTGTCACCTGTGTGTACAGGTTAATGTCCAGACCGTGCTCCATAGCATACATCAGATTAAGCTTATTGCGCTCAGGATAGATCAAAGGTAACCTTTTATTGATGAAATAAGGTATCTTGTCTAAAGTAATTACATCATCGGTAGAGGGACTATCAATATATGCAACAAGATATTTTGTCAGTTCAGCCTCCTCTTCAGCTACCCCCTGCGTGACCAGAGGCTGGGGCAACATCCTGGGCAGCTTGACCACCAAGGGTTCTGCTCGTGGCATCGGCTTGTCTGAGGGTCTCGGATCAACACTTGGCTATTGGCTCGTCTTGGAAAGACGGATAACCATCGGCTCAACTAAGGACCTTGCATCTTCCGTTCGCCTTTGATTGGATTTCGACAATCGGATTACCATCGGCTCCACAGAGGACCTTGCATCTTCCGTTCGCCTTTGAATAGATTTCGACAATCGGATCACCATCGGCTCCACGACAGGTTTTGGCTCTTGGCTAGACCTCAGGAGTCGGATGACCATCGGTTCCAATTGCGCAGTTGGGGTGGGGGAACCGAGCACTTCTTTATGCAAAGTTGCGACAAGGGGTACGACTTTGCCCGGTTTGCGGGCCTGGAGACAGATTTTCAGAGGTTTCTCTGACCCTATTGTGGCCTCCAGTTCATTTTGTGTCCCTTCGTCAATTGTGTGCTTTTTAGATTTCTTATATAGACAAGCCTCAGAAGAATAGTAAGACTCAACCCCTTTGAAGGGATCGACGTCGGCAAATTCTGTCTTTACGAGGCCGTGCTTACTGGCATTCTTGAAGCACTGATGGAGCATGGACGGCATGATCATATAGTCATGTCTCCATGGACACCCCAAGAGGATATTGTAGGATGTATCTGCGTCTATGATGTAGCAGGTAACCTCCGTCTTCAGGTGGCCAATCTGACATTTCAAGAGAATCTTTCCCAGGGGATAGCTTCTTCCCGAGTTGAAACCGCTAATGGCAGTGTTGGTCGATGCTAGCTGGTTCATAGGGATGCCTAGGAGTTGAAGCAAGCTTTTCGGGATGATGCTTATTGACGAGCCCGGATCGATATGCATCCGATCCACCTTGATGTCGCTTATGTATCCAGTATAGTACAGAGGACGATCATACAAGTTGGTTTTGATTAACATATCCTGTGGGGTAAATACGATATTTGGCATTGCATCTACGCAATTGCTGCCCTGGAGATCTGCTGACGAGTCTTCCCCTGTAGGCTTAACCTGAGCTAAGTAGGTGTCAGCATTCTGGAGTGCTTCGCTCAATGAGACGTAAATATCCTTGAAGAGCCTTAGGAGCTCGTATAACGACAACTTTGCTGGTGTATTAGCCAGTTGTGCTAGTATGTCAAAGTTGTAAGGTCTCTCCAGTCCCTGAGGTGTGTCCTTACAGAGCGGCCTGTCGAAGCGGGTTTCCTTCGGCTTGGATTTGTCTGCCGATGGAGGCTGAGATGGTCCCGGAACATCGGTAGCAGATAGCGTTGTCGGCTGAGGGTCCTCGACTGAATTACCCAAAGTGGGCTGGGATTGTACGCCAGACCGGGTAACAATGACCGCCGCCTCCTCAGCTTCGACCGAGATTGTGTGGCAGGATCTGGACTTCCCGTCCTTTTTTTGCTATTTGAAGATGGTACTGCCTGGGTAACTTTGGGCACTAAGTCTGGGTGGACCCACAAGACCTCTCATCGTGATATGGTGAGAGGCACCAATCTAGTCATCTGGTCCTGGACAGGTGGAAGGTTAGTAACCTCCATCGTTGCCCGAAGAACGGGTACTACCCCATCTTGAGTTTTCGTTGGGGAGAAGTCGCCGAACTGAACTGATACCATGTTTGCAACCACAGTAACCTCTAAGAAATCCAACGACAGAGCATTGGAGTTGATGAGGCTCTGGATGTACCGCTTTAATATGAAGCACTCCTATGTGGGGTGGTGGACATAGCGGTGGAAGTGACAATACTTTAGATTCTCGATCTTCGCCGCTCGAGGCTCGCGCTCTACATTACAGAGTTGGATACTACCCCCTGCAGGAGCATGTCGAAGATAGGCTTGACTTGGCTATCTTCAAAAGAGTATGTCTCCTTGGGCCTCGGAACTTTCGCTTGCTTTTGTTCAGATTTTTTGGTTGTACTAGCGACCATGGCCTGTTTGCCTTTGGTATCCCGGTTATTGGTGGTGCCGCCACTATTGTTGTTATTGGAGGTGGTACTAGGACGTTTGCCCTTGTCCTCTCCATCTGGGATGTGTAATCCCAGCTGGTGGGCCTACTTTAACTTTGTCTCCACGTTTGTAGCGCTTATGATGAAAGTTGTCCAATCTCTGAATTATTCTTCGACCATCCAGAGGCTGATTGTGGGGAGCAACTTCTTTTGGCAGATTTCTATCAAAGAGCTTTTCGAATTGCCTGGGGGCAATCTCATTGCGGTTTGGCGAAACTGCTCGATGTAGTTCCTCGACATCTTCCTTTCTCCGTGAACGACATCCATGAGAGACAACATTGTCACATCATGTCCTACTTCGTAGAACCTTTCCAGGAACATGTGTTTGAAGCCGTCAAAGGCATGGATGCAGTTTTCTGAGAGGTTGTGGTACTAGTCGAACGCGATTCCCATCAATGCTCCGATAAATAGTCGTGTAAGGATGGCGTCATTATGCGACAAGTGGTCTGCTGTGACCTCAAAATAAGTAATGTACTGGCTAGCAGAGTTCTTCTCGTCATATGAATCGATATGAAATAGTTTGTATCATGGAGGAAAAGGAACGTCTCTCCATGCAACGGGATACGGCTACCGTATTCTGAAGTCCCGGAAGGAGTCTTGGGTATTAAACATTGTTCGAAGCTCCTGGACTTCTCTCCTTGACTCCCTGGCCTCATCTACAGTTGAGGGAGCGGATATTCCAGGAGGATTGTCTTCCAGAGGAGGAGCAGTCGTGTTTGAGTTCGCGTTGACTGCGGGGCCCAAGCTTGTTTGTCCAGGTGTCCTTGCTGGTTGAGTCGGCAAGGCAACCTTGATCTCGTCTACTGACTTGACCAAGGTTAGGATCATGGCTTCAAGCACTTCTAGACATTGTCGATCACTAGTGTAACGCCCCAGTCCCAAAATACGAAGGACTAGGAACGTAGACATGCCAGCTGTATTCATATGAAGTATACTCCAATATATGGAAGCCTCGTATAAATACATAAGCTGTAAAATGCAGTAGAACCATAATTAATCTCATCCACACAGAATAAATGAATAAAAGATCATATAATGAGAATAAATTTGTCTTGATACAATATGTTGGGCGGAGACAAATCTACTACCAACAAACTAAGGAAAAATACATAGAAAATGAAATGAGTGGCGAGCGAAGCGAAGACGATCCAAATGCAATCATCCTCGAAAAATAGCAATGAACACGGCTAGAGCTAAAGCACCTGCGAAAGACAATAGCACACACCTGGCAAGACAACCAGGTCCTCAGAGGGACGTAACAAGACACATAATAGCATACCATATAAACTGAATAAATATTGCTCAAATAAATAAGTAAATCGAATTATAACATAGTCCAATACGCACCTACTGAACGAACGTACCATCCCCCCAACTAAACAAGGACAGGAGATGGTAAACTAATTCACGGTGACGTATCTTTCCATGCTAAAAATCCAATATGGTATCCGGACCCCAACAAGGTTCAATACCTTCTCATCGAAGTAGTAAGTCACACCTACAACCAAACAAGGACAAGATGTGACGAACTAATCTGCGACAAGTTATTGTTCCAAGTCACGGTCAGATACAAGTACCCAAACCAAAAGTACTCGTACCTAACGGATAAAGGTAGCCTACCATTCTAAGTGATATGTAGTTAAGAACAATCCTTCCTACGCATGGGCCCTGGCTGAATAGGATCGACGTAGTCCCCCTTGGGCACCAGAGGCCCCATCAGTAATCATGGGTCATCAATCCCGTATCTCCAGCGGAGAGTCCGGGTCACAAGGGAAGTGCATCGAAGCCCATACGATAAGGAATTGTCCTCCCCGCCCAATGCCTACTGTGTTGTATCCACAACACAAACCACTATAACCGCTAAGTCAAACTACATGCAACTTCTATTAGCGGTTATTCCTATCGCACGGCTTGTACGTACTGGTGGCCAGCCAATCACGCACTTTCATGTCCTACATGTGACACACAACTTCGTGTTACAACGTGTCAAGGCCAATGAATGCAACACACAAGGTGGTTCCTTAAATCTAGGTTTAATTTGTGAAAAACTAATACACAACAGGAAATATAAATGAACAGTAAGTTCTAACAGTTATGCCAGGTATCATAGTTTATTTTGCATAAAGAAAATAAATAATGCATAAAATATGAGCTAAAATAATTAAACAGCAAATGACAAGGTGTCTTGCCTGGTAGTACGCCTGGTGTGCTGCGATAATCACGGTGGCACGAACTACGACTTCGGTGCAACAACTATGCAAGGTGTCCTCTGCTGGGGGCACAGACAGTTCCATTAGGTTCGGGACGGTCGGGATAGTTAGGGTGGACATAATGAAATAGAGAAATTGGCGAGGAGTAATGGGCTTAGTCATGGTCATAAGGATAATCGAGGAGGAATTTGAAAAACTATTTATAATACTTGAAAGATTAAGGTTTTATATTAAAATAGAATTTTAATTGAATACTTGAAAATCTAGCAAAAACTCTAGGTTTCGTCAAAATAGTATTTTAGTATGGAACCTATAAAATAATAATAAATTAAATGAACCAAAATAGTCCTAGAATATTATCTAAGGCTAAAATCCGCATTTTGTAAAAGTATAACCTATAATATTTGGTTAAAAGATATATCTTACAAAATTAACTATTTTGGTTAAAAACAATTAAAAATAATAATTATAATAATAATAGAAGAAAGAACAAAGAACCAAACTTAATAAAACATGTGTCAAGGTAATATAATAATAGAAGTGTTAATAATAAATCTGATTATACACTCACTGAGAAAAATAATAATGATAAAGTAACAAAAAAATAAAAAAAATTATTCAAAACAAACAATTCAGTACTAACAACAACAATAATAATAATAATAATAATAATAATAATAATAATAATAATAATAATAAAGCAAGCAATTTAAATACTAATGTAAAAATGATAAAAATAAAAATAAACCAAATCAAACATTAAGAAACAACAACAACAAAAATAATAATAATAAAATCAAAAGCAAGGACCAGAAGTATGGACAGTTCTCCTTCTCATTTTTGTTTCCACATATTGGAAAGAGTGACAAGAGAGTTAGCAAAGGAGAACAAAAATTTTGAAGAAAGAATGAGGGAGAGAGGAGCATCAATGGAGAGGGTGAGCGAGAGAGTGAGGCGGAGAAGAAGGGGAGAGCGGATGGTGGTGGCGACCAGGGGCGGCGACGGCAGAGAGAAGGGAAAGGTCGGAGAGGGGAACTGAGGAGGAGGGAGAGTAAGAGTGAGGGGCGGAGCTCGGGATCGGGCTCGTCGGCGGAGCGAAGGGGCTCCGGCGAGCGAGCAGAAGAGAGGCGATCGGCGGAGAGAGAACGGGGGTGGAGCGGCGACTACAGAGCGGGAGTCCGATCTACCCCCGTTCTCTCTCCGCCGATCGCCTCTCTTTCGTCCACTCGCCGGAGCCCCTTCGCTCCGCCGACGAGCCCGATCCCGAGCTCCGCCCCTCACTCTTACTCTCCCTCCTTCTCAGTTCCCCTCTCCGACCTTTCCCTTCTATCTGCCAGCGCCGCCCCTGGTCGCCACCACCATCCGCTCTCCCCTTCTTCTCCGCGTCACTCTCTCGCTCACCCTCTCCATTGATGCTCCTCTCTCCCTCATTCTTTCTTCAAACTTTTTGTTCTCCTTTGCTAACTCTCTTGTCACTCTTCCCAATATGTAGAAACGAAAATGAGAAGGGGAACTGTCCATACTTCTGGTCCTTGCTTTTGATTTTATTATTATTATTTTTGTTGTTGTTGTTTCTTAATGTTTGATTTGGTTTATTTTTATTTTTATCATTTTTACATTAGTATTTAAATTGCTTGCTTTATTATTATTATTATTATTATTATTATTATTATTATTATTGTTAGTACTGAATTGTTTGTTTTGAATAAATTTTTTTATTTTTTTGTTACTTTATCATTATTATTTTTCTCAGTGAGTGTATAATCAGATTTATTATTAACACTTCTATTATTATATTACCTTGACACATGTTTTATTAAGTTTGGTTCTTTGTTCTTTCTTCTATTATTATTATAATTATTATTTTTAATTATTTTTAACCAAAATAGTTAATTTTGTAAGATATATCTTTTAACCAAATATTATAGGTTATAGTTTTACAAAATGCGGATTTTAGCCTTAGATAATATTCTAGGACTATTTTGGTTCATTTAATTTATTATTGTTTTATAGGTTCCATACTAAAATACTATTTTGACGAAACCTGGAGTTTTTGCTAGATTTTCAAGTATTCAATTAAAATTCTATTTTAATATAAAACCTTAATCTTTCAAGTATTATATCTCATCTTTGTCATTAGTTCACGGGATTGTGGACTATACAGATGGAAAGCTGGTTGATATTTGGCCTTTGGCTTTGGCAGTGTTGTTTCAGAGGAAGAAGAAGAATCTGCCTCCGAGATGAGGATAGCAGTTAAAGGTGGAAGACAATATTCACCCAACGAAGTTATATGACATGACTTGTATTTGGTCGCCTTTTTGGACTTTATGGATGAAGAAGGTGCTTCAAAATCGGCCACTAAATCCCGATGGATCCACATGATTTTCTCTTATCAGTAGATAAGGGAACAAGACCATCATTTTATACAGGTGGGAGACTAACAATCTCCAAAGTGGTTCTCGGGATGGGGATGACGCTATCCTGCACAAGTTGAGCAGGAAAGTCGTCAAACTGTAGAGAGACGACGTTAGCCGTTATAGTCTTTTTGTCCTGCTGGAGAGTGATTGTACCAGAATTGAACATCTCCTGAATCTTGCCTTTGAGCACATAGCATGCTCTAGTCGGATGTCCGATAAACCTATAGTAAACACAATATTTAGGGTGGTCAGTTTTACCTACTTCCTCTGGCCGTTTTGCATCCGACAGCTAAAGTTTATTGCTCTTAATCAGGCAATCGAAGATACTCATGACATCATATTCATCGAAGGAGTATTCTTGTTTCGGACGTGGTGCTCTCTGTGGTGGTGCCGTTGGAGTAGGTGTTGATTGACCTTTATTGACGGTTAAAGCTTCTTTACCTTTGACATTGATAGCCAAAGTCTCATTTCCCTTGTGGCTGTTCTGACGGCCACCGCTATTTGATGCATCATGTTCATCTCTGTCAAGATTAGGTGTCTGAATGTCTAATTGTTTGAACTTATCAGCACTTTCTTCTGCTGATTTAGCATTCACTATGAATGAAGGCCAATCTTGGAACTGCATCGATCAAGTCCACATGTTGATTATAGGCAACAAGTTTGATTTGCAAGTGTCTTTAGTCAAAGCATCTGGAGTTCCGAGAGGCATTTTGAGTGCCTCACAGCGGAATCGTTCAATGAAACGTTTGGTCATTTCATTATGTCGCTATTTAATTTTGATGAGGGCAAACATAGTCATGTCGTTTGTTCCCTCATAAAATCGTTCCAGGAATATTTGTTTGAATCCAGAGAAAGAGGTTATACAACCATCTAGCAAACTGCGGTACCAGTCGTAAGCTGTACCTGCTAAGCATCCGATGAACACCCTAGTGAGTAGAGTATCGTTTGGCTGTAGTTGATCAGTCATTACCTTAAAGTGATTGAGGTACTGACTTGGAGATGTGCTGCCATCAAATAACATAATAGTAAGGGGTTTGTATTTAGGAGGAAACTGAACTTACTTCACTCTATGGGATAAGGCTGCTAGATCCCAAGCTTCTGTAGGTCATCTTTTTGCTTGAAGGCTTCAAATTGAGTACATAAAAGTTTTACGGCCTCACTAGTATCTCTCGATGATTATGGAGCAGTGGACTGATTTGATATGTTGGAAGGAGGCACTGCAAGATAAGTACCACCCCCAGCACCAGATTGACTTGGAATAGCCTGCACTAGTATGGAAGCGGTATGAGAAGACTATACACCAAATCAATATTGACGGTTGTAGATGTCGTTACAGGTTCTTGGGTCGGAATCAGATTCACAACCGGTAGAACTGTATGTTGTGCCATAATCACAGCATGCATGCCTGTCATCATCTCAGCCATGCTATTCAAACTGGCCTCCAAAGCAACAATTCTCTGCTCTTGACTGTTAGAACTGGAAGCATCTTGATCTTCTGTGATGATGTAAGCAGTCACTTCTCTAGCTATTGAAGACGAGCTAGTAGAAAAGATGGTCCATTCAGAACTTTCACTGTCGACATCAAAGTCATATAAGGAACTACCCCCAGGATAAATAATGGGGAGATCCCTTTGACTGAAGACATCTTGGCTGGAATAAGGAAGATTCCTTTGACCGATTGTATCTTGGTTTCTTGATCTGGTGTGTCGGTATACTCCTTTGCCGGACTCACAAATCCGATCTAGGTATTGTTGACTGGGATTGTGGGATACATTGTGTCTTGGACACTTTCACCCCAGTGCTTCGAGACGTCATGTTGACAGAAGCGTACAACAAGTCATCTTCATCCACTATCATTGGTTGAGGAACCTGAGCGTAGTTCAGACGGTCGAAGACAAACCGTTTAGCTGACTGACAACAACATTTGAAAACCACCTCATGGTGATGATTACAGTAGTATTCTTGTGGCTGTATTACAGGTAGATGAGATGGATTTGTGATCTTCTACTTCTGTTCAAGAAGTTCACGGAGATCGGTTACAACAACAGGACGAGAAGAAGTCAGAGGAATATATTCTTTAACGATATTAGGAACATGATTTCGATTCTTGAGATGTCTTGTTCCCTGAGTGTACAAGGAAGTGTTGAGTTGATTAGCATATGTAAGAGGGTTTTTGACTTCAGAAGTATGCCTCTGGCGCAAGTTAGCCACTGGCGCAGGCTGCTTGCGTATTGCTAAATTTGATATTGGCTGGCGCCTGTTGAGATAGGTGCGCAGGTCAGAAAGGTATGGCACTTGTGTATTTGTCTGAGATACTATCAGCTTGCCTTGTTTGGATAATGAGATACGCAAGTTTGGAAGATCCTGAGTTGCATTCTTGGGAGTAGGCAGAATCCCTTTTTGTGCTGTGCAACCTGTTCCTGTGCGCTTGGCCTGGCATAACTGGGTGGCAAAACATTCAATTTGGACAGAACTCACTTTCTTAGCAGAGATATAATTGTCTCTGTGTAGCTCCCCTTCCCGAAAATTTTGAAATATTTTTACTTATTATTTTTCATTTAAATGGTGATTTTAGAATGTTATAAATAATTATTTTGTTAATTATTATGGCAGAGGATTTTAGTCATGGTTAAGAATTGGGGTACAAGGTGACTAGAAATCATGGCACAAATAGTGCAGTGGCGTACTTTGACTAGTGTGTTAGCCCTGGTAGGGAAGGACGAGCCATAGTGATGACTTAACTAGGAAAACCAGGCCAAGTTGCGACTTAACCTCTATAGTTGTTTTAATTATTTATTAATTAATTTATTGACGTATAGAAGACCAGGTTGTACCAAACTAGCCCGAACTAAGCCCAAGCTCAGGTAGTCATATAGTGCATCCCAAGACGTCCTTGTAGACATGCATTGGGTAGTAGTATTTTAATTTACTAACCTAGTAGACGATTTTCACAAAGTGTGGTTATATTTTTTTTGTATATATATATATATATATATATATATATATTTTTTTTTTTGTATATATATATAAATATATATATATATATATATATATATATATATATATATATATATATATATATATATATATATATATATATATATATTATGAGTCTTTGGTATTAAATAATGTTTTATTGGTAATTTAGTAAATAATTTCTTTAACAAATAGGTTGGACTTTGGGATTTATCTAGATTATATACATATGTATATATATATAGATGTATATTTATAGTATATGAATAGTAGGCTTATATATGTAACAAAATAATTATATTTCATTTGTATAAATTTTAGTTTATAAAAGTAAGAATAATATATGGTAAATATTGATTTTACTTAGAATGTTCATTGTCGGTATTCGTATTTATGGCATAAGTATATATATCTACCTAAAATTATATTAAAATATATATATATATATATATATTATATATATATATATATATATATATATATATATATATATATATATATATATATATATATATATATATATATTTTTATATATATATATATATATATATGTAAATATACATATACATATACATATACATATAGATATACATATACATATACTTTTTATTTTTTTATATACATAGACATATACATATATATATATATATATATATATTTTTATATACATATACATATATATACATATATATATATATATATATATATATATATATATATATATATATATATATATATATATATATATATAGAGGAAGGATAGGCATCCCCGCACTTTTTGCATCCCCAAGCATCCCCCCTACTCACACCGTTGGATGGTGCTTTAAGTCATCTAATCTTAACCATTGATTTACCAACGGTTAAGATTAGATGACTTAAAGTACATCCAACGATTGTTAACATGGGGATGCTTGGGAATGCAAAAAATGAGGGGATGCCGATCCCTCCTCATATATATATATATATATATATATATAGGGAGCCCAAAGCCAGGCCCAAACCCAGCTGGCCCAGCCTAAGACCCCCCTATAGAACCACAACACCCGAGCCCAAAATAGCGACTGCTCGAACCCGAGCGGAAGACATCGTGTGTATATATATGAGATTGAGATGAGGGAAGGAAATCTCATCGAAACCCTAATACAAACCCCCACCCCCGACCTCCAGGCGGCCGCGCGCTACCGCAGCGCCGCCCTGGGCTACCGCCGACCGGCATACGCGCGGCCAAGCACCGACCTTCAGGTACATTCATAACCTAACCATCAACGTGACCCTCTAATTAGATTCGAAAATATTCGATTAGATTCCTCTGGAAATCGATCCAAAATTAACGAAAAATCGTTTCGAAAATAGTCTAGAAAACAGTTTAGATGCCCTGTTTGAGGATCGATTCCGATCAACTCGTGCACATCATTTAGAAGCTATTTAAAGACAGTCCTAGACACTATATAGAGTATCACAATCCTTCTTGTAGATTCTAATTTTATTAAATAGATGAGAAGTTATCCGATTCTAAAGTTCAACAAAATCATGTTTCAAAAACTAGAAAATTGCCCGACACGACATGCGTCCCGCCAAACTTTTGAAGTGGTCGTGCACCGTAAGAATCAAAAGGCACGTACGGATATTGCGGACATGTGGGCTTTGATGGAATTCAAATTGGTTGCATGTGCGCGACGAATTTGATGCGTATCCGTCGAAATTTACCGTATCGGCCTCTGTGCAAATTTCTCAATTACTTTGTGCACGTTCGTCAGATCGAGACAAAACTTTCGCCAATAGGACCGTATCATTTTTTTGGTCCTGTATCCCAAGATTGGTCCAATTCTGACATAGTTGATCGGATCGCCGTTTCGCGGGCCCCACGATCCGATTCAACGGATAATTTTGTGCACGGCCACCGGAATCCAAAATTGGACATACCGTTAGGTTCGTATCGTCAAACCGGATCTGTAGACATGTAGTTTGATGACTTTAGAGATCATTGATTCTGGCATGTTTTTCGGTGCAAAGCGGGTCCAATGGCGGACAATATTTTGGCTCAAAATTACCGTTTTACCCCTATGTCCAGAATTGGACTTAAGGACAGGCAATTGTAGCTAATTTGACTATTCTGAGAATGTTGGCAATGTCTGTTTCAGCTTTCGGAGACTATTGTGAGATTTGACTCCTGTGGCTTATCAGTTTGATGAGATGTATTTGGATCTACATGCAACCACCAGACAAGATACCTTGTCTCCCTCTACAGTTTAATTTTTTGCTTATAGTTTTTTTCCTGTAATTATTTGGTTATCATTTGGTTACTCTAGTTCTATGGATTTATATGTTTTTATCAGTTCTGTAGTCGACTTGATTTATATATATTCTTCATACCATGTTCACTAGTTCATCGACTTGCCTGTATATCATCTTCATGACTTGATAGTGTAGATATGCCAGGCTTGTTCACCTTATGAGTTCATATTAGAGTTTTCCTTACCTGGGTCTTGACTGAGTTGTATCTTGTCATTACTTGTACCTTGCCTGATTCGTGTCATAGAACGAATACGTGTAATTGAACTGTTAAATCCTTGTTATCGTTTCCTCAACCAGAGAGTCCACACTCGAGACGAGGGTTGACCATTTTCACCAGAGTGTCCACACTCGGGACGAGGGTGTTTGTTCCTTGGCACCAGAGAGTCTACTCGGGGCGAGGGTGTTTGTCTTGATCTGTTTATATCCGTGAGTCCACGCTCGGGATGAGGATGTTGACTTGTTTATTTGCACCAGAGAGTCCACACTCGGGACGAGGGTGTCGTGCCGTGAACTAACCAGAGAGTCCACACTCGGAACGAGGGTTAGTGATTAGTTCAAACCTGCGAGTCCACTCGGGATGAGGGTTTGGTATTCCATTGATATCGTATTCACTTGTTCATCCAGCAGTTCAGTTACGTGTAGTTGTTCTTGTATTCCAGTTCATAGTAACCTGTCAGTAGCCACTTGTCGTTAGTCACTTGTTAGCAGTTTGGTCGTTCCTTGTTTATATCCTGTTTAAATTATCATGCATGATTAAACTGCTAGATAGGCATATTTTTATGTATCTTACTATGTCCCCTGAGGACCTGATGATCTCTTCAGGTTAGTTATTGCGTGAAGTTAGTTAGCAGTTCTGGATGGCGGATGATTATAACACTGGTGGGTTTCAGATGATTACGATATTGCTTACGAGATTCAGGTATTGATACCATATTTATTATCCACTTAATCCAGCTCGTGCTTTTATTTTATTATCATAACATATCCTATTTATTGATTCAGTTTGTAGACTCTTGTTATATTCTTTGAAGTCTTATCGGGCATTTATGCTAGTGGGCTGCAGACTACGACCCATAGTGTTCATTCATGTTTTATACTCTTGTGGGTTGAGATATAGATTGCATTGCCATGATTTGGCAGTATACCATAGCCGTGACAGCGTTTACGTATTCGAATCGGGCTGGAGCACGCTTGATGCGTAGTTGAATTGCTCACGTACTTGCATCCGAAAAGCGGGTGTGGGTCGTAACACCTTTTTTGGTGGCCCATGCAGGTCAGAGCATATCATATCGGTTACGTAACTGTACTGATACGAGCCTACGACTATGACTAAACCTTAGAAATCTCAATCCACACTGCCTTAAAAATTCTCTTAGAAATTCTCTACGTCCTTGAAAACACCATATTTGCTCTCAATTATACTTTCTTGTTTTCCGTACCTTTGATTTTTGTCTTCTTCTATTTCGGGGTGACAAACGATCGTGCTGTCTAGATTCTATCAAAAATTCTTAAGTTATAGTATAATATTGCTTGATTATTGAATATTTGGTTGTTTATAGATATAGGAGGGATTATAGATGCCATACGCCCTAGATAACGGTTGGTAGAATTATTAGCAACTAGTTAGAAGATTTTAAGATTTTAATGACCGTGTTTTGAGGAGTAGTATGACCAAAGGTGGGTAGAAGTCCTCAAGTATTCGGGGTTATAAATTGACTAGAGAAGGTCATAAAACATTGTTGAAGAAATTAAATTTGAGGTGATTAAGATAATAATAGACTTTTGATTTTTAAGGAATAGTTATGAAATAGAATTTCAAGGACAAAATTATTTTAAGGTGGGTAGATTTGTAGCTCCCCTTCCAAGAAATTTTGAAATATTTTTATTTATTATTTTTGATTTAAATGGTGATTTTAGAATGTTATAAATAATTATTTTGTTAATTATTACGGTAGAGGATCTTAGTCATGGTTAAGAATTGGGATACAAAGTGACTAGAAATCGTGGCACGAATAGTGCAGTGGCGTGCTTTGACTAGTGTGTTAGCCTTGATAGGGAAGACCGAGCCATAGTGATGACTTAACTAGGAAAACCAGGCCAAGTTGCGACTTAACCTCTATAGTTTTTTAATTATTTATTAATTAATTTATTGACGTATAGAAGACCGGGTTGTACCAAACTAGCCCGAACTGAGCCCAAGCCCAGGTAGTCATATAGTGCATCCCAAGACGTCCTTGTAGACATGCATTGGGTAGTAGTATTTTACTTTAGTAACCTAGTAGACGATTTTCACAAAGTGTGGTTATATATATATAGAGATTATGAGTCCTTGGTATTAAATAATATTTTACTGGTAATTTAGTAAATAATTTCTTTAACAAATAGGTTGGACTTTGGGATTTATCTAGATTATATATTCATATGTATATATATATATATATATATATATAAATGTATATTTATAGTATATGAATAGTAGGCTTATATATAACAAAATAATTATATTTCAATTGTATAAATTTTAGTATATAAAAGTAAGAATTCTATATGGTAAATATTGATTTTACTTAGAATGTTCACTGTCGGTATTCGTATTTATGGCATAAGTAGATATATCTACCTAAAATTGTATTGATGGAATAATATATATATAAATCATTATATATATATATATATATATATATATATATATATATATATATATATATTATATATAATTTATATATTATATATATATATATATATATATATATTATAATATAATATATATATAAATAATATATATATATATATATATATATATTATATATATATATATATATATATATATATATATATATTAAAAAAAAAAAAAATATATATATATATATATATATATATATATATATATATATATATCTCAAAAAAAAAAATCTCAAAATAGAGGGAGCCCAAAGCCAGGCCCAAACCCAGCCAGTCCAGCCTAAGACCCCTCCCCCCCCCCCCCCCACAGAACCACAGCACCCGAGCCCAAAATAGTGACTGCTCGAACCGGAGCGAAAGACATCGTGTGTATATATATGAGATTGAGATGAGATAAGGAAATCTTATCAAAACCCTAATGCAAACCCCCACCCCGACCTCCAGGCGACCGCACGCCACCGCAGTGCCGCCCTGGGCCACCGTCGGCCGACAGACGTGCGACCAAGCACCGGCAAAATAGAACATCAACAGCAGTAGCGACAGCGAACGCGCCAACTTCGCGACGCTATGTCTTCCATCTCGTTCGATCTTTTGTCGAACCAATTGCTCAGGTACATTCACAGCCTAACCATCTACGTGACCCTTTAATTAGATTCGAATATATTCGATTAGATTCCTCTAGAAATCGATCCAAAATCAACGAAAACTGTTTCGAAAAAAGTCTAAAAAACAGTTTAGATGCCCTGTTCGAGGATCAATTTCGATCAACTCGTGCACAACATTTAGAAGCTATTTAAAAATAGTCCTAGACACCATATAGGGCATCACAATCCTTCATGTAGATTCTGATTTCATTAAATAGATGAGAAGTTATTCGATTCTAAAGTTCAACAAAATCATGTTTCAAAAGCTTGAAAATTGTCCGACACGACGTACATCCTGCCAAACCAGACGACGTGGTCGCGCACCCTAAGCATCGAAAGGAGCGTACGGATATTGCAGACATGTGGGCTTTGACGGAATTCAAATTGGTCACGTGTGCGTGAGACGAATTTGATGCGTATCTGTCGAAATTTACCGTATCGACCTCTGTGCAAATTTTCCAATTACTTTGTGCACGTTCGTCAGATCTAGACAAAACTTGCGCCAATAGGACCGTATCATTTTTATGGTCCTGCATGCCAAGTTTGGTCCAATTCTGAGATAGTTGATCGGATCACCGTTTCGCGGCCCCACGATCCGATTCAACGGGTGATTTTGTGCACGGCCCACCAGAATCCAAAATTGGACATACCGTTGGGTTTGTATCGTCAAACCGGATCTGTAGACATATAGTTTGACGACTTTAGAGACCATTGACTCTGGCACATTTTTTATGCAACGTGGGTCCAACGGCGGACATCGTTTTGGCCCAAAATTATCGTTTTGCCCTTGTGTCCAGAATTAGACTTAAGGACAGGCAATTCAAGCTAATTTGACTATTCTGAGAATGTTAGCAATGTTTGTTTCAGCTTTCGGAGACTATTGTGTGATTTGACTCTGTGGCTTATTAGTTTGATGAGATATATTTGGATCTACATGCAACCACCAGACAAGATACCTTGCCTCCCTCTACAGTTTAATTTCATGCTTATAGTTTTTTTTCCTGTAATTATTTGGTTATCATTTGGTTACTCTAGTTCTATGGATTTATATGTTATTATCAGTTCTCTAGTCGACTTGATTTATATATGTTCTTCATACCATGTTCACTAGTTCATCGACTTGCCTGTATATCATCTTCATGACTTGATAGTGTAGATATACCAAGCTTGTTCACCTTATGAGTTCATATTAGAGTTGTCCTTAACTGGGTCTTGACTGAGTTGTACCTTGTCGTTACTTATACATCGACTGATTCGTGTCATAGAACGAATACGTGTAATTGAACTGTTAAATCCTTGTTATCGTTTCCTCAACCAGAGAGTCCACACTCGGGACGAGGGTTGACCATTTGCACCAGAGAGTCCACACTCAGAACGAGGGTGTTTGTTCCTTGGCACCAGAGAGTCCACTCGGGACGAGGGTGTATGTCTTGATCTATTTACATCCGTGAGTCCACGCTCGGGACGAGGATGTTGACTTGGTTATTTGTACCAGAGAGTCCACACTCGGAACGAGGGTGCCGTGCCGTGAACTAACCAGAGAGTCCACACTCGGGACGAGGGTTAGTGATTGTTCAAACCTGTGAGTCCACTCGGAATAAGGGTTTGGTATTCCATTGATCTCGTGTTCACTTGTTCATCCAGCAATTCAGTTACGTGTAGTTGTTCTTGTATTCCAGTTCATAGTCACCTGTCAGTAGCCCCTTGTCGTTAGTCATTTGTTAGTAGTTTGGTCGTTCCTTGTTTATATCCTGTTTAAATTATCATGCATGATTAAACTGCTAGATAGGCATATTTTTATGTATCTTGTTATGTCCCCTGAGGACCTGATGATCTCTTCAGGTTAGTTATTGCGTGAAGTTAGTTAGCAGTTCTGGATGGTGGATGATTATGACACTGGTGGATTTCAGATGATTACGATATTGCTTGCGAGATTCAGGTATTGATACCATGTTTATTATCCAGTTCATCCAGCTCGTGCTTTCCTTTCATTATCATGATATATCCTATTTATTGATTTAGTTTGTAGACTCTTGTTATATTCTTTGGAGTCTTATCGGACATTTATGCTAGTGGGCTGCAGACCACGACCCATAGTGTTCATTCATGTTTTACACTCTTGTGGGTTGAGATATAGATTGCATTACCATGATTTGGCAGTATACCATAGCCGCGACAGCATTTACGTATTCGAGTCGGACTGGAGCCTGCTTGATGCGTAGCTGGCTTGCTCATATACTTGCATCCGAAAAGCGGGTGCAGGTCGTGACACTCTGTCAAGAGGAGTAAGGTTTCTGCGGAAAAGAATTTTGCACTGATTGGCTCAAGGGCACAACCAAAGTTGTTTTCCGCCGAGTCAAGAACCAGGGAAGAATGAAGAAAGGCCTAAGGGTGCTTTTCCTTATTCCATGACAAGGCAGGAATAGATGTATTCTTTGCCAAATTCATATTTGGGGAAAGAGAAGGAGTAGCTAAAGAGCGTTTCCCTTTGTTTTATAGCTGAGAGGCCACAGGCACAGTCTGCGCAGGTTGAGAAAGGCCAAAGGGCCTTTTTCATTGTTCTGTCCAACACTCCCGCTAGATAGGTTTTTCTCAGAGTTCAGAACTGGAGAAGATGAGGGAGTAGCCAAAAGGTATTTCCCTTTTTTCAGAGCCAAAGAGGCAGTAGGCGCAGGTTGCGCAAAGGTAGTGGTTGGTAGAGAGGCAGTAGGCACTGGTTGCGTAGAAGCAGTAGTTGGTAATACAGAGGACTTGGGAGTCCATACAGTGCGTACCTTGCTCTTAGCAGCAACTGAGGTACGCCTAGTACCCCCAGCAATGATCATTGCTTCGTAGGCGGTTTGGTTGACTTGTACGACCAAAGTCTGCTGCTTCATGCCGATCGATGCAGTATCACATTGAGTTGTCACTTTCTTGTCGGAGGAGAAAGTCGTCCCCAGCAGAGTCGCCATTTTGTTTACAAAAAATAAAAGTTTTTTATAACAAACTTTGAAAGAATAATACAAGAGTACAATGAATTCTAGGGAAGTACAACTGTAAAAATCTGATCAGAAGACGATCACTTTATCCCTTAGACGATGTGATGTCGAAGACACAAGCCTCTGGAGAATGCAACAGTATTTTGTCAGTAGATTATGATCATTAGTAATCCTTTGGGACTGATTTGAAACTCTATTTATAAAGTTCTTGAAATATCTATTAAGTAGTTATTCTGAGTGGTGCATACTTCAGGTTCTGTGCCTCTTGTCCATTTGTGCGAGCGGTTACTTCAACTGCTGGGGACGCGTGACATCGTTTAAGTGAGATACACATGGTCGTGGACAGTATAGTGGACACGTTCTTCGAGATTAGTGGTATGCACGCCACGTCATCCTGCTTATGGACATAAAATTTGATCAAGTGGCGCCAACTAGCCAGGTTGCGTGCGGGCACAACTCAACAAATGGTGCCTATGATAGGGTCTTCTATGCTGTTTTGATTATTTCTCGCACCACTTGACGACTTGCGCAGGCCAGCTATCAACGTTAATTACATGCTGACAAAATCTTTTCGAGCACCGTATTGCGCGGGATTCGAATAGATTTTCTTCGATTTTTGTGCTGTCAGTTGTCAGTAATGATGACAGCCGTTACAGCTTCTCGAGGAGGCTTGCCATATGGCATCGCGCATCCTGGCTTTGGCCCAACCTGAGATAGGCTCAACCTAATGATCTGGCGCCACTTGATGATAGCGCCCTTTAATGAGTGGCGCCCCTTGATTTTTTAGCTTCTACACTGGGCTATTAGCAGAGCGAGTGAGAAGGTTGAAATATTTTGGAGATAACTTTATCATACCTCATATGGAGGCTTATGAAGTCCAGAGATGTGATCTTCTGGAGGAGAGTATTAGATTGACTCCATAACATCCTATATAATTGGGTGTGGGTGAATCTGCCTGAAGGAGCTAAACCCATCAAATCTTCTAGACGAAGAAGAAGGTGAACGCCCAAGAAACTGTTACTAAAGTTTGAGGCTAGGCTAGTAGCCGAGAGGGTTGTTCAGAAGTAGAAGATTGATGAGTTTGACACATATGCTCTAGTAGCTACGGTGCCAACTTTCAAGATGACGATGGCCGGGACTTTTATTTATAAAGTTGATTCTATATCAGATGAATGTCAAGACTGTATTTCTAGATAGGAATATGATATAAGGAATTCTCACGCAACAGCCCGATCGATTTGTCGTTCAGGACCTTGAAGACAAAGTCTGCAGGATTGGTGAAACCATGTACGGCCTGATGTAAGCTCCCGATCTGTGGCATGAGAAGTTTGACCTAGTCAACAGGTTAAATGTCTATAGGATCAGCGAGGCTTATATGTGTACTTACACGAAGTTTGTTGTGAAAGAGGAATCTTTGTTTGTTTGTGGACGATATACCAATGTCACTAAAATAAAGATGTTTCTCACGTCCAGATTCTGTATGAAGAACATGAGAGTTGCATATGTCATCCCAGGGATTTAGATAATCCGGATGAAAGTTGAACTTGCTCTGTCACAAGCTCACTATATGGAAAATTGCTCACACGCTATAGATATCAGGATCTTCCAGGGATCAATATGCTTCTTACAAGTGTGATTAGAAGTTGAAGCCAAATCCTGGAGAAAGTGTCAGATAACTGGTGAACTCGAACATCATTTGGAGTTTGATGTAGGCTACAAGTACCACTAGGCCTGACAAAGCTTTTGCGGTAGGCATGCCGAGTCAGTTTATGAGCAATCTAAGTGTTGATCTTTGGAAAGCTGTGAAGAGAATGATGGCATCTCTCTCATGGACTCAAAATGATGCACTACCACTACAAGAAAAATAACGATTCTTGACAGTTTATAAGTTGACGGTCGTCAAAAACCGTCAACAATAGTGGTTATCTTGACGGTTTTAGGTACACGTCAAAAAAGCACGCATTTTAAGTTAAATTAGCAAATTTTTACCATAATAGTTGATGGTTTTAGAGGATCCGTCGAGAAACACAATTTTTTTGTTGACGGATTGATGAAAACCGTCAATTAATGTATGTGTGAAAAAATTGGCACAAATTTTTTGACTGCCATTATAGTAATTTTTTCAAATTGTTTATATTTGTTGACGGTTGTGGTTAGTTTTTATGGAGAGAAGCAGCAAACTTTCTCCTGATAAAAAATTCTCTCTCAACTCCTCTCTCAATTTCTCCTCCTCTCCTCTGAGTCCTTTCCTCTCTTCCTCCCTTTATTTCTCCCACTCCTCTCCTGCGAGCCCAGCCGTCCCGATCCCGGTCGTTGAAGAAGCGGAGCACTCTGCCGTGCCATCTCTGGTCGTTCTTTCCTTCGCCAAGAAAGAGCAATCTCGAAAAGAAGAAGAGGTGCGATGGAAAGAAGAAGAGGCACGACGGTGTGCTCCGCTGCTTCGACGCCGCGATCGACCATTGACGCCGTTTTGGATGAGGAGGCAGATTTTGCTGATGATGACGTCAACCTCGAGGACATGAGGTACCATTTCTTAGGGTTTTGTTAGGGTTTGTTTCTCTTTTTGGGTTATGATGATGATATGGATGAAAAAAAAACTTTTCCTCTTTTGATTTCTACACATTTGTGAAATTTTTTATTTTAGGGATTTGAAGTTGGTTCCATTTCTTGATTTTTGACAATTTGTGCTCTAGATCTACACATTCTACCTGCTCGAGGTAGTGTTCACTGAGGAATCGGCTGCGGCTACACAGGAGAGAATGCCAAGGTGAAGCCCTCTTTCGAAAACCCCCTAATTTGATTGTATGTGTTCAATATTCCAATTGGTCACTGCAAAGGAACCCAAAACTTGGTGGAATTTGAAAGCCATAATCGTGGAGAATGTCAATGGCAAATAAACCCTATCTACAAAAGTCTAATTTTTGTCAATTGGGATTAGTGGTAATTATGTTTCCAAAGGGTAGTGATAACGGTGACACCTCTGGAAAGCCCACGGCCAACTTCATCTTGATATATATTCTTCCAATGTGGAAAGCAACATATGCCACAACTTGCACGCAGGAGTAGCTTCTACTCTTTTATATCTTAAATTTCTTCCTCCACTGTTTGAGGAAAGCCACTTTGTCTTATTTTTTAGGAATTCACATCTCAATGGCAATGATGTCCATCAATTCTTTCACTTTAAACTAGTAATGTGTGCTTGACTGCATTGTAGAATTCTTGATTAATAGTACGCATGCATACAAAATAGATTTTCCAGAACTATATGCTTTTGTTAGCATACAGTACAAACCTTCGGAGATTGGATTTCCCAGAAATGAATATTACACATGTGTGTGTTCGATTATCATAGTATTTTCAGATAGTGTGTTAGACAAAGTTTGCATATAAATTGATTATCTGAAGTAATTTTTAATACAAGAATATTCATTATGCCTTGTAATATTGTAGTTAGATATCAGCATTTCTGTTTTAACACATCGTAACTGAACAAATTGGTTTGACTTATTAAAGTTGATATTCATTTTTTTTAAATTGGTTTGAGAATTTTTTTTAAAGTTGGTTTGTCCTATTAAAAAGTATTATAGTACTGTTGATGGAAATTTATAGCGCTATGCAATAAAAGTGATCCTTCTCTCTGATCTGTCAGGATAGCAGTTTGAGTAAGATATATGTCCTTGCTTGTTTCGTTTCACTTGTTGATATAACTTTTAAAATATGTTTGGCTTCCTGAAAAGCTATAATTTGAAGGAAGACGACTCTTATATATAACTTGTGTGCCTTCATCTGTTTTACTTTTTGAATGCAAGCTATTCATTTCCTTTGAAGCAATTTTTATACTTGGTGAACTCTCAGTTGGATTTTTATCTTCTTCTTCATCAGGCTGAACTACTACATATACACCATCTCCATGTTTTAAAGTATTAGGCACTTTTTTTAAATATTTTTGTAACTACCTTTATTGTTTATGTTGAAGGTTATTGATTGTCGTGTCTGCGGTGGCCTAAATTCTGTCCTTCATTTTGTATTTATAGAGTTCATTGACGAAGGTAAACTTTTATAATTCCTATCTTATATTTCCAAATTTAGTAAAGTGTTATCTTATCATTGTAATACCTTTATTTTTGTTTCTTATAGATGATATATCATAAGGTGCATTAAGTTTGCCAGGAACTGAGATCAGATACTATCCAATAAGGGGGCTTCCTTCAAAAATTGCGATTCTCAAGTTACTCCAACGTTCCTGCCAAGGGTAGGCTCATGTGCTCTTGCCCTATATATAATGCTCATATCTCTTTATCTTTTCTACTGATTGCTCAGCCTCTATATGTTGCTCAACCTCTATATGTCAGTATCATTTTTTGGGTATCAATTTTGGGTTTATTTTCTGAAGATTGATTTTTTAGTTCGGTTGTTTCACTAGGGGCTATAATGAGGAAGAAAAGTTGCATAATTTTGCTTTGGCAATAGACATTTGGTCATTTTTGCCATATTACTTGGCTTTCAATCTTTGATACATATGTTGCTGGGTTTTTTGACTTTGTAATTGAGCTAAAATTTTGGGTATGTGTTCCTAACTTCATTATCCCTAAATTGGAGTATCAGTTTCATAAAGAGTTTGCCTTCTCTAGGTACTGATACCACACTTGAAATTTGTGAGTATCGGTGGAATTTGGAGTATCAGTTTCATAATGGGAGGAATGGTTTATTGGCTACACTTTGTGGAGTATCAGTTTCATAACAGAGAGCACTTGCTCCTACTACTCTTTGTTGCAGTTGTAAATCATTCAACAAGTAAATCATTCAACATCAATTATACTTGAAACATTACTGCATCTATAATTATTGAGCTTACATAGGAATTTGGAAAATTCATATTTCTAAAGTTGATATAGTGGAACTCAAATGTTTACTTTAATGTATTCGATAGTGTGCATATGGTTTAGTTATTCTTTCTATGTGGAACTCAAATGTTTACTTTAATGCATTCGATATTGTTATCGTTGTTAGTATTGCACTTGAGCAAGGAAGTTTACTATGTTGTATGTTTCCCCTAACCACTACTAGGCATTTACTTTCATGCCTCTCTGTAGATTTGCATGTCAACTTATCAGCAACTTACCTTTCTCAGACTTAGTACTTTTATTAATATAATATTTGATATTGAGTATTCTTGGAGGAATCTTGATTGTTGCTAGGCTCGATGCTGTGGGGGGTGTACAAGGAGAACAAGAAGAAGAAAGCCATGGCCTTGCCGTCATCTAAGATGTATGGAAACTACATTACTTTGGTTTTATATGTTTGTGGTTGGACAAGTGTTGGGTGTTTGTGGTTGGACGTGTATTGAAAGTTTGTGGTGTATGAACAATATACAGTTTGTTAATATAAAAACTGGATTTTATAGTTATTTTATGTATTAAATATTCTAGATTATTGATATTATGTGTGTGTTCGATTCATTATATATAATTATAAATAGAATTTTGATTTTAGCTTCTCTTGACAGTTATAAAACGTCAACAATTAACTCAATCCTGCTGCAGAAGGGCTTTTCTTGACGGCTAATAGCCGTCAACTAGGCCGAAGTCAAGAAAAGTTTTTGCCTATGTTGACGGTTCCTAAAAGGAGCTATCTTGACGGCAAAAAACAGTCAAAAAAACTACATAAAATGATAGCAAAAAACTGTCAAGAAAAGTCCAGCCAGGGACTGTCAAGAAAAGGGGGGACTTTTTTTTGACTCCGGCCTAGTTGACGAATCTGCAACCGTCAAGATACCCATTTCTTGACGGGAAATCACCGTCAAGAAAAGTCCTTATTCTTGTAGTGTACAACGGTTATCCTGCAAGGGTAGAAGGCTTCAATGATGCTAGTTGATGCTCATAAGGAGAGAAAGAAGAGGTTACACCTTCTGCATGAATGATTCTGCTATATCGAGGAAGTCAAAGAAGTAGATCCATAGGTGGTGATGCTATATCGAGGAAGTCGAAGAAGCAGATATTTCTCTCATTATGGAATCTGAGTTCTATGTACTATCTAGCTGCAGCAGATGAAGCGGAATAGCTTCAGAAATGAAGCTGAATGGCTTTGGGTAACCGGACATGATCTTTTCCTAGTTGGTGCACAAATTCGGGTGATGTCGATATACTGTGACAACTAGGCATGATATTTCTATGGTTGGTGCACAAATCCGAGTGATGCCAATGTATTACAACAACCAGGTGGCTGCAGTAGTGGCATCCGATGATCTTTTCAATGATAAAAAGAGAATTGTGCGTCTATGGCACAAGGCACTGAATTAGCGCATCAAACGTGGATCATTACAGTGGCTATGTTCGGAGTCAAAAGAATTTGACGGATCCGTCCATCAAGGCCTCAAGCGCCAGCTTGCAAGGACTCAGCAAGAAAATGGGCTTGACGCACCTCTGATATTATGTCTCTGCATTCCTACCATCAAGTTTTATGCTATTAGTTCAAAGAGAAATCTACCAGACATCTAACTTTGGGTTCAAGGGAGGACCATTTACTGGAAGAATATCAGGAACAATGGGTAGTCCTTTGATACGTTGAGAGCTTACGGACCCAGAACCACTATTGTCTATTATTTTTCTTTGCGTAGAACAAGTCCTGTAGGAGGATGGCTTAGATGTCTTAATGAGCTCTTGGGCATTTTTGAATGTCTGACGTGCTTTACAAGGCGGTAGCACATCACTACAAAGGAGAGTAGTGCTTTATGCTATAGTAGGGTGACACCAGAAAGAGGTACATCGAGAGGGTAAAGCCTCGAGTTCCGGCCATGTCATAGCGACGTAGCACCGCATATAGGCAGGTAGCCTAATGTTGTAAAATAAAGAATGGTAGGCAGCACTACAAAGAGGCCGATAACCTTATGTTACCGTAGTGTTACACTACCAAGAGGCACCTCGAGAGGGTAAAGCCTCGGCTACGTGAGACATGTCACAGCGGCGTAAAATTGCAAGAAAGCGCAATGCTTCTTGCTGGATAGTATGGCACTACAAAGAGGTTGTAACCTCATGCTACATTAGCGTGACACCACCAAAAGGTACTTAGAAAGGGTAAAGCCTCGACTTTGGGCCATGTCATGGCGGAGTAGCACCGCAAGGGAGCGCAATGCTTCATGGTAGGACTCTTTAAAAGAACTCACCTAGAGTGTATGGAAAGATATATAGGTCGTCTCTTGAGGGTAAGCTTGTGGACACCCAATATACATACACCGCAACCAGACGGGTACAAGGCCTTAGTGTGCAACCGGAAGCACAGTTGATGTCATTATGTGAGTGAAAAGAATTACAGCTATGATGTAGAATTCAAGGCTTAGTACATTCTTGTATTATACTATTGTTTGACCTATGCGGGAAGATTCAAATTGAAACGAGATCGATCCTAGTGTGTGATGGGCAGACACTGTGGGGGATGCTCAACCCATATATTAAGATATATGGAAGATTGTTGGTATTTTTGCCTTTGGATAGTGTAAAATTCTACATCGACTACACCACCAAGTGAGTATCTCAATATAATACTTTGTATGTGTTGAGGTGTGCACATGTGGGTGCCATATGGTGTGTTGTCCTAGAAGAAAAAATGATTAACTCCTCAAGGAAGCATGTTGCTTTTTGTCGTTCGGACTCGGACTCGGATACGGGCTCACGGGCGCAAAGTGGCGCGTCGTGCATGCACGAACACGTTCGCGGGAGAAGGCACGGACTGGCGTACGACTCCGCTGATTGCGTGATGATCTAAAATATTAAACTCAATTTTCTGAGTATTGGTATTTTAGTCCCACCCCGGACATGAGAAGATGTGAAGTCTCTTTCATCTCAATAAATAGAGCCCCCTGACCTTCTTTTGAAGTCAAACAAAATATTAAAAGAAAAGGGAGCTCGTTGAGTTCAGGGAGCCCGTTAGAGTCACAAAAAGTGGACTACGAACGTTCTAGAAGTTCTTTGGAACTTGCCGGTTTTTGGGAGTAGATTGCGGTGGACGAATCTTGCTTTGAGCAACGGTGGTCTTTATCACCCCCGCAAGAATAATAATTTATTATTATATCTTCTTCTCCTTTCTTCTTCTATTTTGTAATACGTTATGTCCCAATTGCAACACGTTTGCAAGGAAGAACGTTCTCTTTCTATCAGTTTGTATTTGAGAGAGGAAGTTGTAATCTGAAATGATAGTAGTATTCAGTGACTTCATGATCTTTTGGAGATCAAATTTGTAAATTGCAAGAATCTCCAAAATCGTAATACTCAGAATAGAGAGCAAACTTGTTTGCGAGAAGTCTCTGCTTCTGATCGTTATACTCAGAACTGAGAGCAAATTTGTTTGCGAGAAGTCTCTGCTTCTAATGGTTCTAATCAGAGCAGTGAGTAAACTTGTTTGCAAGAGGTTTCTATTTTCTAATCGTTCTTCCATCTGATCTGTTTCGGAAATAACACTTTCAGTACATATTGAAGCCACCTACCTCAAGTTCTTACTTGTGACAAACTTTGTAGCTTAGAATGTCACTCTTTTTCACTCTTTGGATGTGTCTTAGAGACTAACACAATTTTCTTTTGCATTTTGTTATCAAATTTTACTTATTTGTATACTCTTTATTAATTAATCTAGGTGAATTTGGAATGTGCTCGTTTGTCGCATGAGCTTAGAACTGCTTAGACAAAAAGTTAGCAGTCTCATGCTTAGCCGCCATGGCTGGAACCTGGTACCCACATCGGAGGCTATCGGTCATAAAAACTTACTCAATTCGTTTACAGAGGTTTATTATGCCATCAGTTGGTCATAAAAACTTTGTCAATATTCTACGGAGCTTTCTTTTGCTAGGAAATGGATGCCATTCTGATTGAGAGAACTCTTGGATGATAATGACGATGAAACTTTGCAGCTTAGAATATTTTTCTCTACAATCTTTTTAAGTTAATAGACAATATTTAGCCTTGTACATGCAAAGTTGTGCTCTTCCATTTAAGGTGTAAGCCAGTCTGAAGATGGAAAGGGAGACGAACCTTTCCAGATGGAATTCTTCAAATTGTGTTGTGGAGGCTCAAAACACCATCCAACCAGCGCTATTCCATTATACCTCAACTGGGTCCTCCTTAACTGGTACAAAGGAACACAGTTCTCTTCCACCAGGTGCTTGACAATGACCTGTGAGTCCCTTCCTCTCCTCAAGCTTCTAAAGGCTTCAACTTTACTAGATCTTGTCTAGTGCTTACTTCCTCTTCTTGACCCATCTTTCCTACACCAAGCCTTTTGATTCTGGTGGCCTATGACTTATTCCTCCTTTCCTCTCTTCAGTGCTGTGATCCCCTTTAGCATTAAAGATTCATGGCATTACTTTTATGCTTCTGCTTTCTTTATCACTAAAGGGTTATCCCCCGGCACGACGGTAACAATTTTTTTTTTTTTGAATTTTTTTTTATAAGATTACTAGGTTTATGATCTAATTAGACTTTGGGTACTAGATTTATCCATTTTAGACTTTAGATATTCAAATTTTTTTAGTAACACATTTATTGACGAACATTCATCATTTAAAGGTTCAGAAAGCCAAATTTCGTCGCTAAAATGTGTCACTAAAAAATTTCGTGTACCCAAAGTCTAAAATGGACAAATTTTGTACCCAGAGGCTAATTAGGTCTAAACCTGATATCCTTATCCAAAAAAACCATTTTTTTTTTCTGCTCGAATCTGGAAGATACATGTTCGAGTCAAGAAACACAAGTTCGAGCCATGGAAACAACTCTCTCCATATACTACCTCCCTAGAGATACTGTGTAAGCAGTGCATTTTTAATGCTTTTCTACTTCCTTGTGCAATTTAATCAGAAGATGATGCTGACTAGCTGGACGCAAAATCATCCTGATGGCCCTGAGCCTAGTCATGCAATGTCTGTGCAGGCCACGGAGGATGGGGGCTATACAACGGCTAACTTGCCATCAGACTCCAAAGTGGCAGAGAGAAGTGGGAATGAATTGTATATAGAGGCCTATGCATGGCTGACCCTTTTGATGAGGGGGGCGCAATTTGAAAACTTTAAAATGGAAAGTTGAAGCGACTAGTTTTTGTACTTCGAGAGTAGCAAGCCATGGACATGGTGCACTTGCAGTGGCTGTAGTTTTGCATGCCATCTGTGGAGCTTTGTGCATGGCTTTACCAATGGGCTAGGGGTGAAGTTGTTAGTGTGATACAAGGAGGATGTGACCGAATTAAAGAGATCAGGGTTGTAAAAGGGTTGAGCAACAATGGAGTGCCCTAATTTTGGTGTTTGTTTGGTCATTGTCGTCGTCATCAAAGTCTTTATGATTAGAAGTGGACTTTTTGTGGAGTTCGACTCGAAGCAGAGAGGTCACTCATCACTAGGGTTTTTATGAGCTTCATCCGGTGATCACTGATTTATCTTCATATTTACCACTTATCGCTAAGGATAATTATACTGACAGGAGTTGATGTTTGCTATATTATTTAGCTCAGAAGCCTATGTTATTATTATTTTTTTTTGAATAACACATACACATGCACACCATCCACCCAACCCCGCAAGAAGCCGCATGGACCTGCCTAGCTTGAGAAATAAATTGTGGGAGTAGCTGAGATTTTTTTTTTTAATCTATTGTTTTTTCCTAGTCTGCTTCTCTTCTGGTCTAGCTCGGGTAGGTGGAATAGGCGAGTCATTGTCCTTCATGAAAGAAAGGTTCGCCAAACGAAAAGGAGAGAGGGGTTTGAATTTGTTCAAAACAATACATACTAAAATCTATCAACCACTAAGCTCTCTCTTCCACGGGTAATATCTATTTCATTTCTATAAATAAAACATAGCCATATATATGATACACTAATTTTCTATAAATAGAATATAGCCATATGATACAATCTTTTTCTATAGAAAATATAAACACCCCGTGGGATCGAACCCATCCAACCAAAAAGAATGCCTTCCATCTTAACCACATGAGTTAGAGATGTTTAGCATTCAAAAGTCGATGTTTTTTGAAAATTAACTTGCATTCATGAAATAGAATAACGTCTTTTGGCTATATCATGTGTGATTTGAGCCAAAATAAAAATTGGAGTATCTTTATACATCTGAGTAGAATCAGATGAATCGAAGAAAGAGACTCAGCTACTAATACATTGTGCTACCGTATTAGCTTGTCTAGGAATATAATTAAAAGAGGTCCCATTCTGGTAGTTTACATCAGCTCGACCTTCCTCTATAATGTGTCGAACCCTCCAAAGGATGTCTAGATTATTATCGCAGATTAAATCTATAAGAACCTTGCAGTCCCATTCAATGATGCAATTCACTTTACCTACAGATTTTCAGAAGTCCATAGCAAAGCGTAGGCTAAGGCCTTCCTGTAGGATCGATGGAACCTTTAGAAGGGGGGGGGGGGGGGGGGGGGGGGGGGGGGGGTTGAATAGAGCGCAGCAGAAAAATATTCCCAACAAAATATATATTTAAGCAGGTAAAGGTAGATATAAAATAATTACTTAAATGCAATGAAGTAAAGCAGTAATTAAATAGTTGTCACGACCCCCGCACCTGATGTAGGTGCACGAATGTGAGACAACGTCCAGCCTACGCCGCAACATCGGCGGTAGAACGCTGTCAAGATATACTATACTAACTAACAATATACATATCAAAACCTGTCAAGATATCTCAACTCTAAACGGAAGACAAATAATGATAATATTCATACTCAATCACAATGACTGAAAGGAAGATAAATGACATGATAAAGATAATAACATGATATGAAATATCCAGGAGTCTAACATAACATAATACAAGTTCATAATGAGTCTAAGAGTCATCTATCTCCAATAAAATAGTCTCAAAATAATAACATGTCAGAGTCATAAGGCTGGAGACAAATCCAGTACAATCTAGTCTAACTAAATCGCTAATAAAGCCTACTCAGCTGGAGCTAAACCCTTCTGAATCAGTGTCTCCTGGTTTACGTCTACTACATCATGTGTGCCGTAGTAGATAGCACAGCCGTCATCTAAATTATTTGAGAAAAATATATCCAGTCAAGATTGGAGCGAAGTACATATCTAATAACAGTTCCAGAAAAATGATAAAGACTATGTAGCAGTAAATAGAGAGAATATACAAGGGAAGCGACATGTACATGAACATAGAAAGATATATATAAAAACTGTAAATGAGTGTAAGAGCAAGAGAACATGATATATCATGTACAAGAATCATAGAAATGCTATCTATGTGAGTGAGCACTAGTTTCAACATATGATCGACTTATGAAGTTGATACAAGAGTTTATGGCCTGATTAATCGTACGTGCGGTGTATGATTAATACTATTCAAGGTTCAGGACTTGATGCAAGGAAGGTATTGATCACATATCTACACTAAAACTCTCTGCCCTGACTAGTATAGTGGATCCAACCATACCATGTTACGATACGAGATTTTCTGAGGACGTCACCATCCTTCGTATGAATCGGTGTTCATACAATACAAGAGAACAACAACAAGGCTTGTACAAGATACACCAAGATATACAAGGAATAATATCTCATGACGGGATCCAGATAATACCAATCCGTATAACCAATGGGTCAAAAATTCATGAATATCTACACTAAATACAAGAAACATAAACGATATCATAAAACAAGAAATTATCAGCGAATGTACTCACCTGAGATCCGGTGTGAAGTATCAACAGTATTCGATACGGTGCCTCGAAGACCTAATATGGAATATCAATGCCAATTTGGTATTTTGGAGTGATAATCATTGATATCTAAATTGAAATGTAATTTCTAGGTCATGTAAGTCAAACTAGGTCAAATTTAGGTTAACACGGTCAAACTAGGTCATTTCCTAGTTTATAGGTTAATTTTATCTATTTACAAGGTTTATAAAGTTATACTAGGTCTACACAAGTCATTATTTGGTTTATAGGTACTAACTAGGTCAAACTAGTCATTACTAGTTAATACTAGGCCAATACAAGGTTTCTAGGATATACTAATAAGTTTTCTAGCATATATTATTCTAATATATACTTCTACATATAAGTTCCAGCAATACTTGGCCTATAGCTATTTACCTTATCCCGTATCACGGTTTCTTAACCCGTATCACACATTTACCTAATATTTTAGCCCATATCTCAAATACCTTAACTATTAGTCAATACCTTAGTTCTAGGGTCAATATCTTAGGTAAACTAAATTTTCTAGTACATATTAGTCAATATCTTGTTTCTAAGTCCATACCTTGAAGGTATTAGCCATATTAGCTAATATTACCAAGAATCAATACATATATCTTACATCTCTACTAGTTATCTACTATCTAGGATTACCTTAGCCAATTTATCCTTTATATATCCATCGATGTACCAAATGCCTATTACATATACCATTGCCTTTACCTATCCATAATATATACCAATATGCCATTTATCCATATCTAAACATTTATCATTTACCTATATAATATACATATATTTATATATCCTACAATAGACCCATATCGCTAACCATTTACCCATTACTATACCCTCACACATGTTTGTCTACACTTACCTATGGTGCTAGGTTACTTCCTTACTCATATATATATATATATATATATATATATATATATATATATATATATATATATATATATATATATACTACATGTCATAGTACACCAAGATACCCATGTACCATATCCACATGGTACAATATACCCCTTATACTATACATATAAATATATATATCTATATCCATATATATCCTATAATATTGGTATCTATATGATACCTATATAACATACATAAATGATATTGTACCTTTACTATTCTATGCATACCCATGACTTACCTTGCTACTAAGGTATTTACCCTTAGAATTACTTTAACTAACTATACATATACATATACACCTATATACACGTATATAGATAGCATATCCTTAGGATACCATGTTCTACCTAATACTTGACATATCCTATACCGTGATATGTTATGATACCTTAATTCATTAAGTATCCCACATTTTACACCATACCATGGCTACCTTACCTATACCCTATGTAGCATAACATGTATTCTAGTATCTTATTTCTATATATGTAAATATACCTATAGATATTTACTTCAATCTCTGATACATATATGTCACTCCCGTTTTCCGTTATACGTATTTTCGTATGCGTATACGAGATTTCTGGCATTTATCTGGTGGACCGTAGTTAGACTTGTTTTGCTTAGCCTAGTCTTGGTTTAATCTTGACTTGACTTGGTTTATTTGATTGGTTTGGTTCAATTTGACTTGGTTTGGCTTTGCTTGAGATGGAGAGGGTTGATATATAACCCAACTCCTTCTCTCTCCCTCCTCATTTACTTCTCCTTCTTCATTTATTTCTTCATCTTCTTCCTCTTAACTTCTCCACCTACCAAGAGAGGCATAGGCAAGTGCAACTTGCTGTAGAAGCATGAAAAATATGGAGTTCATACGGATTACAAGTTGCCGTATAGGCGTCTTGGGCCGAACAGGTCCGCATGAAGGTAAGCCGCATGACTGTTCAAAGACATATGCGGTCCATCGACGAACAGCTGTAGAAGGAAAATATGCGACCAGGGAGGAGCAGTTCGACTGATAAAGCTGACAAGTCCTGGCAAAACATGACAGTTCTGACACTTTGACAAGAAAGATAAGACGTGGGACGTCACCCAAAAGCAGGGTTCGTACACCTCCATGCGGCAAGAAGAGTGTCATCTAGGCCGCATGACACTTATGCATCCCAAATTATGTGGCCCCAAAATTTCTAGAACTTCATGTAGCCGGGAGTAATTGTGATCCAAGCCGCATGCATGAGTCTTTTGCAACCCCGCATGATCGAAGACTGAGAATGCTATACGCAACGGGACACGTGGCAATCTGCCCAATTCCTTAACTACCAAGATTTGCTGCAACAAAATCCCTACAAATCGACAGATGGCAGCCTAAGAGCGGGTCTTCGCGTGCTAATCAGCCACGTGGTCGCAAGCCGTCTATAAGGCTCAAAATCCATCATATTATAAATAGCAGGGTGCCACACCCCTGCAAAAGACTGGCAACCTTAAAAAAAAACCAATATCTTCACGAGCTAGGGACTGCATCAGATAGTCCATGGAGTAAGGCAGAGTTGATAGCACTTTTCTGAGCCTCCACCGTCACCCCCCAGAATCAAAACTAAACAATTGTACTTAGATTGTTTCCTAGGCTTTCTTTCTAGGCTCTTCTTTGTACAAACGAGTTTGCAATCAATTCCAGTGTTCTGTAATACCTGTTGTTGATTTTATAACAAACACGATGGCGACTCTGCTGGGGACTTCCTTCTCTTCTGATGAGAAGTTGGTGACGCAATCTGACGCGTCCAAGCTCGGCTCTACACAGCAGATGCTTGTGGTTCACTTTGACCAACAAGCCTTCGAAGAATTGCTCTCTGAAGGGAGCGCCAGCCCGTCTCAGAAGCGAGCCAACCCGAAGAAAACTCGCAAGGCGTCGGTGCGCAAAACTATTGTCCCCAACCAAGTTCTCGAAGAAGCTACTTCTGCAGCCCAAGATGGTGACCAGAACTCTCCTATGGCTTTGTTTTCGACCGCAGAGGACCCCACTGTCCCCAAATCCAGCAGAGAAAAATACTACGATGCTGAGTTTTTGGAGGCACAAGGGAACTCCATGCGGACAAAGAGGAGGCCGCAGAGAGGACATGGGCAGTCTGTCCATGCAACAGCCAACTCTGGCCGTAGGCAGACAACTCATGTGGCAGCCAAGTATCGCCCCAGGAAGATGATCCATGCGGCAACCAGCTCTAGCCGCAAGAAGATGGTCCATGCGACGACCAATCCTGCCCACAGACAGGATGTCTCATGCGGCCCTGTCAGAAGCTCGGTGTTCGACCGCCTCTTATGTGGGCCCGACGCCATACGGCCCACTAAAGATACCGGATGTATCAGTCTGGACTCTTTTTACTATGCATCTTTGGGTGCTAAGTCAAAAAAGTTTAGGGCAGTACGGGCTCAACCAGCCCAGTCAACTGTTCAAGTTGCTGACTGTCAGTGGGCCCCGTTAACTGTTACACGGGCTCCTGATGGAAAATTTTACAGAATCACCCGCGTCCAGTCCCCCAGGGCTAACGAATAGGGTGGGTCTTTAAAGTCTCCCTCTAAAGATCCAGAGCAAGTGCATTTACTAGCCACGGATCAGGGAGCAAACATGATGCCTAAGCACTCGTGCGCTCGGGATCCCCGAGTTCACAAGTTTGGTGCAAAGGCAGAGTAGCTTCCTACCGACTTACGTGATGTGATTACTCACAAGCGCAAGACGGCAGCGTCAGCATGCAATGAGTCCCTCTCGGGGTGTCGTTGCACCCAAGTCATCATCAACTGCTGCTGTAACAAATTAGCAGCACCTGAAGATCGGCAGTCAGTTTTCCAGCGACTGTAGCAGCCAGTACCTGTCCGATAGGTATAAATTCCAGGGGACGAAGAGTGTCCTTTTGCCTCCTGTAATTCAACTCAAAAGGTTTTTCTTGGCAAGGGAGGAAAGAACACTACAACAAAAAACCCTTTTAATGACGCTCGACAAGGAGTTTTAATGACGGCTGATACATAAGCGTTATTAAGTTGAAAAATACCTTTTTCTATGACGGTTTGGGCTAATTCTGGGCTTTTTATAACATTTATAAAACAAAGCGTCATTAATATTTTAGAGCGGTGGCAAACTTGTAATATTTTGCAAACTTATTAATATGTTCGTACCATTCGTCGCCTCTCTCCTCAACAGACTTCAACTCTCTTTCTTCCTTTCTCCATCCAAAAAAAAAATTAAGGTTAGGGTTTTGAGAAGAGAAAGATAAGAAATCGTGTCCGAGCAGAAATCACTGCGAGCTCTGCAGAGAAGAAGCCTCCCTCTACTGTGAGCTCTGCGGAGAAGAAGCCTCCCTCTACTGCGACGCCGACTCCGCCTTCCTCTGCTTCCGGTGTGACCGCCGCGTCCATGCCGCCAAGATGGGCCCTCCCGTCGCGAGGCACGGAGCTCGACTTCTCCTTCGCGAGGCTTACGCCGCCGAGATGGATCCTCCCGTCGTCTCTCTACTGGCCCCCCTCGACCTCGGCTTCTCCTCCGCGGTAGACACCGTGCTGTGGGCCGCGGTCACCGCTCTCGAGTCCGTAGCCTTGGTTTCCATGCTCTGCTGCTTCTTCCTCTTCTGCGGCTGCAACCTGTGAGTGATCCTCCGCCCCATGGTCAGTCCACTTCATTTTGGTTGTTTGGGTTTTGTTGGCGTGCTGCTGCGGCGATGGTGCGTTTCAAGTGTTTGATTAATTGATTGTATGAAAGATTAGTAAGTGGTTGAAACTGGGTTGATATTTAGATTGGAAAGGTCGTAAGAAATAGAGATATTGAATGAGAACGATTTATGTTTTGATCTATATCAAAATGCATCCAAACTTAGCATGTTGAATGCAATATTACAAAACTTCACCTGCTGCAATTTTATATGGTAAAGACGATCAGTAAACTAGAGAAATGGTCTTCATGTTCATTTTTTATTTCACCGTTTTAACATAAACTCAACAATTTGTGCTAGCTGATATCATGAACTAACAGAGAACTTGCACTATTATTCTTTTGGCTATCTTTCAAATGTCCTATGTGAAAAATCAACCTGATGTTTGATTTGTAATTAAGTATTTTTTTAGATAGGGATATCGAACTGCACTGCCATATTGAATGCTCAAGTGAATATTTAGTTAGTCTTGTGCCCGGACCTAAAGTTTTTAATATATCCAAGTTATAGCACCATCAACATCATCTTTTTAATATTTAGTTAGTTGATAGAGGTATAACACTATTTCTACAATTGTAATATATTTTTTATTCATAGATGCAAATGTGGCATGGCAATGTGAAGGGGATGATTATTAGGGGCAGCTCGATCATACCGGAGGTTAAAGAGGCCATCTTTCGGTGCTTGATATGTGGATACTTCTCCGATCCCATCTTGGTCGATAGAGGTATAACACTATTTCTACAATTGCAATATATTTTTTATTCATAGATGCAAATGTGGCATGGCAATGTGGGCATGGCACCGATTTTGTGTAATTTTGGAGTCTGTGTTGTCTTTGATACATATAAGGACACAATAGAGCTTTGGAACAAATCTAGTGACAACCATTACAGGATAGTTGCTTTTACTTGAAGAGAACGATATGTGGTACTTGCTTTTTTACTTGAACTAAATGATTTTAATTATAGGAAAGGTATTATTAGTTGAGTTCTGGAAGTGGAGGTACATTAGCCATCATTTCAACTTTTCACACAACTGGGTAAATTATTAGCTGTCTAAGAAATAAATCCATCCGAAATTGTTTTTTCATGTCTTGCTAATTGTTGAGAAAATATGAAAAATATATCTCATATTTTCATCAAACGTGCGAAGGGCTTCTATAAAGCTTATAACTAATAAGGGAACAGAAGGATATGAATTCATAATGTTGCTGCATTCAATCTCTTTTCTTCTCTAATCCTGTCTATATGTTCTGAAAAGTTGTCTCACTGCAGGGCTTACAAGTTCTCAAATTGCCAGCAATGCTTTCACTTTGGGTACAGTAGCTGTTCTTCCATTCTACACTTTGATGGTTCTTGCTCCTAAGGCTGAAGTGGTAATTCTGGTTCATAGTGATTCTTATTTACTTGGCTGTATAGATCTCTAGACGAAAAATTAAAAGGACGCTTCATAAGTGTTTACGCCTACTGATATTGTGTTTATTTTTCCTATCATCTATCATACAGACTAAGAGAACTATGGAGACTTGTATACCATATGTTTTGCTTGGGATGCTTTATGGATACCTTCTATATCTATCTTGGACTCCTGAGACAATGCAGGCAATGTTTCCAAGTAAATATTGGTTACCCGAGGTTTGTTTCTCTTCACTCAAATGACTTGTGAATTAAGTTCAGCAGATCTGGATTCTTCAAACCAGACAAGAAGCCTCTTTATGTTTTTGGATGTAGATTATGAGTAAATTTAGTTTTGCTGGCCTGTATAAGAATTAGCATTGCCATATTTTTTTTTGCCTCCTAACTGATTGTAGCTAGGTCTATTTTTTTATCATTTTTATTTTGACTATTTATCTCCATTATCTTGATTTTTCCACTTCCACTTGTCATATATTCTTAATCATCTGTCTTGATGTCTTCTGCAGCTATCAGGTATACTGAAAATGTTCTCAAATGAAATGACTGTGGCTTCTGCTTGGATTCATTTGCTAGCTGTAGATCTTTTTGCTGCGAGGTTTCTTTCCATCCAAACATTTTTGTCTCATTACTTTATCAACATAATAATTGTCTCATTACACTATGGCTTTTGCAACATTTTTGTCTCATTTCTATATCCAAGCTCGCTATGAACTTAATCTGCAAGCAGTTGATACTTTATCAACATAATAATGAACCAACCAGGTGTGGAAGGCATCTGTTCAGCTACTGAACTCAAGTTTCAGTCACCCCCATTTATAGAACATCTGCCTACTAGACTATTGTTCTATTTCCCTGCATAATTTTGTTCTGCCTATCTTCCATTTGATAGTCCCTACATCTCTTCTTATACTGCCCACACCATATTCAGTGTACAGCCTTGAATATCTTTGGATGTCTGCCATAAATTGCATAATTGTTCTGTCACAGTTTAAACCTGAACATAACCAATCAATGGATATTGTTCTGCCCATCATTTTGTTCCATTCTCTGTTCAGAGTCTGTGTTGTACAGTCCTTTGATTTGTTTTGACCCCTGCATCCACCCTCGAGCAGTCCATGACTGGTATGAGGGATTGGCCATATAGTCCACTGCCTATGAGATGTCATGTCCATCTTAAATCCTTGTTCATTACGTTTGTAATGTTCTGTTCTTGAAGTTCATCTTGAAACAACTTCAGACCATTACACCTTGATGTCCTAACCTGGCCCAACTTTCTCACTGCCTGTGAGTATCAGACACCACTGTTCTGTCCACCATAGTTGAGGCCATCCACTGCTTTAACCTCACTGTCCTGTCCCCTACAAATTTTAAGTTCAGACCTTGAGTATCAGATATGTGGTAATGACCTGCATATAGGATTCAAACTTAGTATCAGAACCCTCCATACCATGTATCCTTCCCATTCACCCCACATGTTGGTCCACTGTTTGCAAATTGATTGTTCAGTCATCTGAGTCTATTATGTTCTGTCTATTTCCTTATTCAGATACCTTATTTTGGTTCTGTCCCACATTTAAGATTTATAGCAGTATACCACTTTATTATAGTTTCCTATTTGATACAGGCATCAACTATGCCATATGACCAGGCGAGCTTATACTGTCCTGCCTCTTCATTGTGATGTTTTTCCTAACCTTATCTTTTAGCCATATCCTATTAGTACATTTGCAAACTTGTTCAGTCCAATGGTTGTCCTGCTACCTAGTGGTTCAGTCTATTTTACAACTGAACATGGTGGTTCAGACTTTATAAGTTCAGAATCCAAGTGATGGAGTATTTATCTACCTTAATGCCTATTTTGATAAAACTGCCATTGCTCATTTGTTCAGTCTAGGGAAAATGTTCCCTGCATCATTCAGGATATGTCCTGATACCTTAGGATAGTATCTGTCCATATCTCCTTTGGTTTAAGCTAATTATTTCCAATCCACATTATGTATGATCAGACTTTTGTTGAGTATCAATGATACTCCCATTACCTTTAGTTCAGACATGGAAATATTGTTCAGTCCAATACCCCTTGTTCTGCATTCACTATGAATATGCAGGTCTTATGCCATATTAATTCAGAACCCCTCCTTTTCATTCTATCTGTCCTATTTTGTGTTCAGTATTGAACTAACTACATTGTCCTGCTTCTTGAGTAGGATAACTTGACTTTTGCCTATCTGTCCTATTTTGCATATATTTATGTGAAATATGTGGGGATGTCATTGCCTTTTGCCCTTCGTCTTTGTGTCATAGATGTGAATGTGGTTCCCTGTAGTAAATCGTGCAACCTTACCTATTCGTTTTGCCAGTGTGGTTGTCGGACTGCGTGGAACTCTCTTGCATATTGCGATTGTTCAGGTACATAATACTAGTGCAGTACAACAGTTCATTTGCAAGCAATATTTCTTTGATTACGCTAATCCTCTTTTTTTTGTTTATGATATTCGAATGTTGTTGTTGCTTGTTATAAACTAAGTATTTTGTTAATATGCCTCTCTTAATTTGCAGGTCCTCTTCTCCTTTTAAAGTTTGAAAAATGTGTACAAGTCCTTCGTTTCTTACAATTTTTACATTATATTACAAAGTATATTTAACCTTGTTTTTATCTTTTTTAGGGTTTTGCTACATGTTCTGTGGACAGTTTTGATGTGGCCAAGTTTTGATGTAGACAATTTTGGTAGTTGTAAATGTATATATGTATTTGGATATTCTATTTTGAGAATGTAATGAAGATGTTGATATGTACTCTATTTTGAGAAATGTAATAAAGATGGTGATATATAATGTTAAGTTTTTGGAATGTAATATATACTGTGCAGTATAGAGTATTATAAATATGCTAATTTGAATAGTATAAAGTGTTATAAATGTGCTGCATTGAGCCTATACATATTATCTATTCATGACGTTTTAAAATTGTTCTGAATTGTGCACTATATATTAACTATTCATAACGCTTTTATAGAAACTATTCATGACGGTTATTTTATGACGTTTTTAAAAAACATTTATAACACCCGTTTTTATAACGGTTGCTGTGGAAAAAAAGCGTCATGGTTCGTCATTAATGACGCTTTTTAGCCGTCATTAAAAGGGTTTTTTTGTTGTAGTGGAAGAAAGGCTCTTCCAGCCCGGCCATCTCGTCTAGTATTGCAAGAAGACCCTCATCTTGGGGGTTTCCATCAACCACAGGGGGTGTCTATTTAGGCACTCGATCCAAAAAAAAGCTTCTGGCACCTGGGGGTGCACCTTCGGCCTCCTTGAGAGTAGATGAAGCTAGAGGTAGCAGCCCTCTCAATGTATGCGACAACCCGGTGTACCAAGAGCACACGCCGGGGGTAGAGATCCCCTAGAACTCTGCAACCGAATCAGATTTCCCTGCGGGCCACCTCCCTCGCCAAGACGATGCGGCTTCCTGCACAGGGGGTAGCACCCCTTCTGAGTCTGACGAAGACGATATTCTGATATTTTCTGATAATTTTTCTATACAAGGGTATGGCACCGAGAGTACCTCTGCCACAATCCCTTCCACCTCTACCCACGTGAGGACAGTCTTTAGGACTGACAACGATCATGAAGCGCCTTTTGGCCGACAACGGCTAGAAGTGATCGAAGCCATGCTCCTGTCCTTAGTCAAGTCGGTGGACGAGATCAAAGCCGCCTTGCCAGCTCAACCAGCGAGGACGCCCGGACAAACAAGCTTGGAACCCGCAGTCAACGTGGACTCCAACACGACTGTCCCTCCTTTAGGTGATGATCCTATAGCACCATCCGTTCCTTCAGCTGCAGATGAAGCCAAGGAGGCTAGGAGGGAAGTCCAGGAGCTTCGAGCGATATTCAATGCCCGAGACTCCTCTCGGGATCTCAGAATACGGCAGCCATATCCCGTCGCATGGAGGGACGTACCTTTTCTACCACGGTATAAGCCGTTCCATATCGATTCTTACGATAGGAAGACCTCTGCTAGTCGGTACATGACTTACTTTGAAGTCACCACCGACCACTTGCCGCATAGTGATGCCATCCTCACGCGATTATTTATCGGAGCATTGGAGGGGATTGCGTTCGACTGGTACCGCAACCTCCCCGACAACTGTATCCATTCTTTTGACGGCTTCAAGCACATATTCCTGGAAAGATTCTACGAGATGGGACATGATGTGACAATGTCATCTCTCATGGACGTCGTTCAGGGAGAGAGGAAGGTGACGAGGAACTATATCGAGCGGTTCTGCCAAACCGCGATGAGATTGCCTCTGGGCAATCCCAAGAGCTCCCTGATTGAAATCTGCCAAAAGAAGCTGCTCCCTGCAAGTAGCCTCTGGATGGGTGACGATCAGTTCAGAGATTGGACGACCTTCATCATAAGTGCTGCCAACGTGGAGGCAAAATTGAAAAAGTCTCGCCAGCTGGGGTTACATATCCCAGACAGAGAAGATAAGGGCAGATGTCCTGGTCCCACCTCCAGTAACAACAACAGTGGCCCCACCACCAACCGGGATAATAAGGGTAAACAGGCCATGGTCACTGATGCGACGCAGAAGCCCGAACAAAAACAGGCAAAAGGTCAGTGGCCCAAGATCAATTACTTATTCGAAGATAGTCATGTCAAACCTATCTTCGATATGCTCTTGCAAGGGGGTTGGATCCAGCTCCCGCCACCAAGGCGCAAGCCTCGAGCAGCAGAAATGGAGGACCCAAAGTACTGTCACTTCCACCGCTATGTCCATCATGCCACCCAGGATTGCTTCCAATTAAAGCGGTACATTCAGAGTCTTATCGAATCCAAAGGTCTGTCGATAGACTTTGAAGAGGTTACTGTGGCGACGAACATGGTATCTATTCAGTTCGGTGACTTCCCTCCAACAAGCACTCCAGACGGGGTAATACCTGTCCCCCGGGCAACGATGGAGGTTACTAATCTTCCACCCGCCCGGAGCCAGACATCTGGATTGGTACCCCTCACCACATCGTGAGGAGAGATCATGTGGGTGCATTCAGACTTGGTGCCCGAAGTTACCCAGGGGGTGTCATCTCCTACCAACAAGAAGAAGGGCAGGAAGTCTAGAGCCTGCCATACAATTTCAGCTGAAGCTGAAGAAGCAGCAGATGTTCTTACCCAGTCTGGAACACAAGTCCAGCCCGCACGGGATAGACCAGCTGAAGATCCTCAGCCAGCAACGTTGCCTCCCTCTGATGTTCCAAGGCCATCTCAGCCTCCGCTGGCGGATAAGTCCAAGACAAGGGAGACCCGCTTCGACAGGCTACTCCGTAGAGATATACCTCAGGGACTGTAGAGACCTTACAACTTCGATATATTAGCACAATTAGCTAATATGCCAGCAAAGTTATCGCTATACGAGCTCCTAAGGCTCTCCTAGGATCTTCGTGTTGCATTGAGCGAAGCACTCCAGAATGCTACTTAGCTCAGGTCAAGCCTCCAGGGGAAGACCCGCCAGCAGATCTACAAGACGGCGGAAGAACAGATGTAATGCCCAACATCGTATTTACTACGTAGGACATATTTATTAAGACCAACTTATATGATCGCCCCTTGTATTACACAGGATACATAGGCGACATCAAGGTGGATAGGATGTATATCGATCCGGGATCGTCAATAAGCATCATTCCGAAAAGCCTGCTCCAACTTCTTGGCATCCCTATACACCGGCTAGAAGCAACCAACACTGCCATTAGCGGCTTTAACTCAGGGAGAAGCTATCCCCTAGGGAAGATCCGGTTGAAGTGCCAGATTGGTGACCTGAGGACGGAAGTTACCTGCTACGTCATAGATGCAGACACCTCCTATAACATCCTCCTGGGACATCCGTGGATACATGATTATATGATCGTACCATCCGTCCTTCACCAGTGTTTCAAATATGTCAGTAAGCACGGGTCCGTGAAGACCGAATTTGTCGATATTGATCCCTTCAAAGGGGTTGAATCTTATTACTCATCGGAGGCTTGTCTATATGACGAATCCCGAAAACATATAACAGACGAGCCGCAGGCCATCACAGGGCCAGAAGAACCCTTGAGAATCCGTCTCCAAGCCCGCAAATCGGGTAGGGCCGCACCCCTGGTCGCAACCCTACATAAAGAGGTGCTCGGTTCCCCTGTCACACCGGCGCAGTCGGAACCAATGGTCATCCGTCTCCCGAGATCCAGCCAGGAGCCAAAACCTATTATAGGACCAATGGTGATCCGGCTGCCAAAGTCCAATCAAAGGCAACAGGAAGATGCGAAGCCCTCGGTAACACCGATGGTAATTCGATTGCCAAAATCTGCTCCAAGGCGACTAGAAGACACAAAATCCCTTGTCGAGCCGGTGGTCATCCGTCTTTCCAAGACGGGCCAGCAGCCAAGTGTTGATCCAACACTCTCAGGCAGGTCAATGCCTCAACCAGAACCCTTGGTGGTCAAGCTACCCAAGATAGCGGCCCAAACTCTGAGCTCGCAGAGGGTAGCCAAGGAAGACCGAGGACTCGCCAAATATGCGGTTACACAGACGAATAGCCCCTCTCCTGATGATGTAATCTCGGTGGATAAAATTCCTTATTTTATTAATAAGAGGCTGTCGTTAGACTATTCTGAGTATGATAAGCCTAATCTAACGTATGCCGCACGGAACTGTCTAGACGTTAACCTGCATACACAGGTGACAACCGTCTATACCCCAAATCGACTTGCTCCCATAAAGGCACTTACTTCCCGGTTTCAGACAGAAGAGGATGGGATCACATAATCATCTTTGGTCGAAAAGAAGGTCCTCAATCTTTTACGCCACAAGAGTCCGACCTCGGACCTGAAGCTGGAAGACTACCGCTCTACTTATATAGTCCTCAAGCCAAGTACTTCATACAGAAGCAGGGGTACGACATGGAGGCTACTCCGGGTCTAAATTATGGCAGTGGTTGACAATTGCCTCTATAGCCACCGGCACCGGCAGGGAAGCCTCAGGATCATTATCACAAATCCAGACGTGGCCTCGGGTATGTTACTCCACCTACAATGCCCGAAAGTTCTGACGAAGAATGTGAGTGGCACTCCCATTCGTCCGAGTCACCTATTTACGACTCCGATAGCAGTATTAGGGATACATTCAGACGTACATCATCTGTCAATATGACATCCGCTGATGTCGAAGAAGAAGACGAAGACCTACTTGAACCTCTTGAGTTGGAGCCGTCGGTCCAGCAACTAGATGCACAATGGGAGAAATGCTTCGAACTTTGTGATCCTCCTACTGAAGATGAGGTTATGCAAGTTAACCTCGGCAATGAATCCTCTCCAAAGCCAATCTTCGTCAGTAAAAGTCTGACAGACGACGAGCGGGAGTCATTGTTACAACTCATCAGAGAATACATCGACGTCTTTGCCTGAAGCTATGAAGACATGCCAGGGCTGAACCCCGAGATTGCACTCCATAAGCTCAACATCTATCCGAACGCAAAACCAGTCAAGCAACAACAGCGATGATTTCGTCCAGACATCATGAATTCCATCGAGGCGGAAGTGAACAAGCTTATAGCTAGCGGTTTTATTCGTAAAGAGCAACACCCAGACTTGGTTGCCAACGTAGTACCAGCCATCAAAAAGAACAGAAAAATCCGAATCTGCATCGATTTTCGTAATCTGAATACGGCATGCCCTAAGGATGAATTTCCTCTTCCGATCATCGATATAATGATCGATAATATGTACGGCTTTGAGCGCATGTCCTTTATGGATGGCTTTTCGGGATTTAATCAAATCAAGATGGCTCCTGATGACGAGAAGCATACATCATTTCGAATGCCGATCGGCACATATTGTTATATGGTCATGCCCTTTGGCCTGAAGAACGTCGGTGCTACATATCAACGGGCTATGAGTGTGATCTTCAGAGATCATTTGCACAAGACGGTGGAGTGTTACATAGACGACATCGTCGTCAAGAGCCACTCCAAAAATGATCATTTACATGACTTGAGAACAGTGTTCGACCTCATGCGACCACACAACCTGAAGATGAATCCCACCAAGTCTTTTCTGGGGGTGTCCAGTGGAAAGTTCTTGGGCTTTGTCATTACTTCCCGGGGCATTCACATAGATCCCGACAAAACAAAAGCAATCCTAGAGATGAACCCACCAAAGATCCTTCGCGAACTCCACGGCCTTCAGGGAAGACTAGCCTATATCAGGAGGTTTATATCTAACCTCTCGGGGCGAGGCCAGCCCTTCACTCAACTCATGAGGAAAGATGTCTCTTTTGTATGGAACGAGGAATATTAGTGTGCCTTTGATGATATTAAGGAGCACCTGATGAATCCGCCAGTTCTGGTAGCCTCGATCGTCGAAAAGCCCTCCCTGCTCTATGTACGGGCGATAGAACATTTCTTTGACACTCTTCTAGCCCAGAATAATAACGCGGGACATGAACAAGCCATTTACTATCTCAGTCGGATGATAGTAGGACTTGAACATAGGTACACTACCGTAGAGAAGGAGTGCCTTGCCCTAGTGTTCGCCATTCAGAAAATATGACACTATGTGACAGGGCAGACCATCCATGTGATTTCACGAGTCAATCCCCTTAGGGTTCTCATGACCAAGCCAGGCGCACTCAGTTCTCGTCTAGCCACCTGGGCGATACTACTATCCCCTTATGACATGGTTTTTGTTCCATAGAAAGCTATCAAGGGTCAAGCCCTGGCTGACTTCCTAGCAGCCCATCCAGGCTCAGAAATAGCCAGAATTTATAAAAAAATTCCTGATGAAGTCATCGCCTCGAACATGACTTCGCACGACGCTATTTGGCGGATGTTCTTCGACGATGCTTCAAGCACGGGGCCACAAGGTGATATCGTCGCTGGTGTTGGGGTGGTATTAATTTCTCCCTCCGGACTAGTAGTCAATCGGGCGTATTCTCTTACAGAACCCTGTTCGAACAACGTAGCCGAATATAACGCTCTAGTCATTGGACACCAACTCGTGAAAGAAGAGGGAATTAGATACCTGAAAGCTTATGGTGGCTCACAGTTGGTTGTTAACCAGATCCGAGGTTCATACGAGGTTCACAATGAGGACCTGATTCCCTATTATCAGACAGCAGTGGCTATCATTACAACCTTGGAGGGGTTCTTTATAGAGCATGTTCCTAGACTTCAAAATATCGAAGTCGATGCCCTGGCCGATCTCGCCGCTTCCTTGGTACTCCCAAATAATGCTCATCATCTAGTCGACATAATAGGCCATAAACTGGTCTGCCCTAGGAACAATCTTAAACTGGGTATGAGTTGCTCCGCCCAGATAACCAACGACATACAAGACTAGAGACGCCCGCTCATCGACTTTGCAGTCTATGGAATTCTGTCAGAGAATATGAAGGAAGCTACCTCAATCAGAAGACCCTCTCTCAGATTCTTCTACGATACGGAGACAAAAATGTTATATCGATGATCCTATGATGGGCTACTACTAAGATGCCTGTCAAGTACAGAAGCCAAAGAAGCCTTACATGAAGCTCATGACGGTACTTGTAGGGCTCACCAACCTGGTCCGAAATTACAAGATCGTCTTCGTCGAATGGGTTATTACTGGCCCACAATGGTCGCAGATGTAGTTGATTATGCAAAGAAGTGCAAGTCTTGCCAGATCCATACGGATTTCATACATCCGCCATCTGAATTCTTGCACCCGATAGTGGCCTCTTGGTCATTCGAATCATAGGAAATCGACGTCATCGGGCCAATCACCCTATCGTCATCTAGAGGGTATCGGTTCATACTTGCAATCACCGATTAATTCTCCAAATGGGCTGAAGCTGTTCCGTTGGCAGAGGTCAAGACATCGAACGTGATTAGCTTCATAAAACATCACGTCATCTACCATTTTGGGCTGCCCTGGAGGATTATCCACGACAATGGTCCGTAGTTTGCAAGCCACACTTTCTATCAATTTTGTGATAAGAATTGGATCCAGAACATGGCCTCGACAGCATATAACCCCTCGGCCAATGGTCCGGCTGAAGCATTCAACAAAACCATAATCAAGCTCCTCAAAAAGTTCGTGTCTGCAAACAAATGCGACTGGAATGAAAAGCTTGGTGAGTGCCTATGGGCGTATCAGACGATGATTCGGATGGCTACAGGAAATACACCGTTCTCCTTGGTCTACGGAAGCGAGGCAGTCCTCCCATTGGAAACTCAGATCCCCTCACTTCGAGTGGCCGTCACCTACCGGTTAATGGCGGACGATAACTACCGCCGACGTCTACAGGAGTTAAAAGCATTAGATGAGAAGCGTTTAAAAGCTCAACAAAGCATAGAGCTCTACCAAGCGCGCATCGCTCAGGATTTCAACAAGAAAGTCAAGCAGAGGATATTCCAAGTGGGCGATCTTGTCTTGGCCATTCGCAGACCAATGGTCCTGACTCACAAGACCCCGACAAATTCCAGCCTAAGTGGGAGGGTCCGTTCGTCATCGAGACCGTATTCTCCAATAGCGCGTACCGTCTCGCAAAACAAAATGGAGACTTGCTCATGATGCCCATCAACGGCAAGTTCCTCAAGAAATACAATATCTAAACGATACCTTCCAACTATCTCTCGGATTATGAGTTATATACCCGCAGGTATCGCTGAACTTACACTCTGACTTTAAATCTCCCAGATTGTTGAGTTACGTACCCTCAGGTACCACTGAACTTACTCTCTGATTACTCTGAATGAATTCTCTTGGTTGTATCTATGTACCCCCTGGTTATAGCTTTTCTACCGCCAAGAATTTGTCTCAAAATCTATTGCCCGCACCACCGGTGCGCAGAAGGGTAATAGGTCCATACAACTTATCCTAATCTATTGCTCGTACTGTCAGTGCATAAAAAGGATAATAGGTCCACAAAACTCCCTAACGAAAAAAAGCAACCATGTCCATATTACCTCTGATTTGTTTTCCCGTCCATCACAAACAAATTACCCAATACATAGAACTTCCACGTTGATAGCACCTCTGAGTTGTTCTGTGTATCCCTACCATGCCTACCCCTAATATGTCCTCATTACCTCTGAGTAGGAAGGCTTTGTTTTGACCCGTATTTACCACGTCCTCATTACCTTTGAGTAATTTCCTTTCCACTTATTATCAGTACTCGTATCACTAGTACACAAAAATGATGATAAGTCCACAAAAATTATCCTAATCTATTACTCACACCATCGGTGTACCAAAGAGTAGTAGGTCAACAAAATATCATTCAAATCTATTTGCTCGCATTTCCAGATGTACAAAAGGGCAATAGGTCCACAAAAATCTTCCAGCGGGATGTCCTTTACAAATGCTGTATTAGGCCCTCTAGTACAAGCACCACAAAATACCACAAATAGAATGGAGTGAGCATATTCTAGTCATTCAAGATCAGCTACATTCATAGGACTACATCGATAGCAAAGAAAGAAAAATCTGGCAATACATAGTTGGGTTTGACAGCGCTTCGTCTTCAAGTAGTTTCGTGGCCCTCGAAGAAAGTCATGTTTTACTGCTGAGAAGCAAACAAAGCTGTTGAATCTCCAAGGAACTGTCGGGAGGAGGGTAAATATAGCATGCTATCCTCTCCTCCGTATTGCGGATGCCTTAGCCCTGCTCCTCCGAGGGACCATATCTTCAAAGCATGGTCCTTGATGGTGGTTTCGCCTACTTAGAGAGCCGTGAAGGTGAGACGTTCATAACGACGTCTGACCATCGTTCAAATCTCCGAGGTATAAAGGCTCTTCCTACCACCTGGGGAAAACTCTTCCGAAGCATGAAGAGTCCTGAGTTGTTTGATGTGTATGCCAAAAAGGCATAGGGAAAACTCTTTCGAAGCATGAGGAGTTTTGAGCTCTCTGATGTTGGCGCCAGAATGTTGTACTTTCACTCCATCACCGACACTGGTCCTGAAGAAGCTTGCTAGCCAGACCCCTACAAAAAAATATGAGAAGAAGGGGGATTTAGCACCGAGAAAACAAAGAACTCTGTTATGCGTCCTAGCTAGTTAGACGGCCCAGCCAAAATAGAACTCATACAGTCCACAGTTGTGAGGCCGACTTCATGAAACACTCATGCAGCATTTATACGGCTCAGTCATTATCATGCGGCTCAGTCACAAAAAATTCATGCGACCCAATCAGTCACAGGGCGATCATACGACCCAATCTTACAGTATTCATACGACCCAATCATAAAGTTCTTATGCGGCACCTATGCGGCTCGGTCATGAAAAGTTCAAACAGATTCATCTTGAGGCACTCAGCCAGTTCAAGTTCGAATAAGCAGTGGTTATGCGACTCAGTCTATGCAGCCCTATCGTATAGAACACATGTGGTCCAGAAAAGATAGGGCATACATCGACCAAGTTTATAGCAGAGGCAGTATATGACAGCCCCGCGCACGAAAATATGCACTACGGCCATTTGAAATTTCAGTCATCGTCTGCTCACCATCCTTACCCTTGGGAGAAGGTTGCACATCGAAATGAATAGAAGGAGTGTCTGCCACCCTCGACGGAGAAGCAAGTCTCTCCCCTTTGGCCGCCACACCAATCAACTTAGAAGCTTTTGGAGCCATAGCAGAAAGTATGATAAAGTCAAAGGAGGAGAAGGTGAAAGAGGAAAATCTCTCTCTGAACGACTCATATTTATAGAGTTGCTAAAAAGAGAGTCTTCGATTCTCGGGCTCACTGAGGATAGGGGCGACGTTGGGGACTTTATCCCTAATAACCATCGGGCGTCTCTTCGGTTTTCGAGATCATTAAAGATAAAGTCGACATTTGGAAACTTTATCCCCAGTAACCGTCAGCTTCATCTCGAAAGTAGGAGAATTAAATGCACCAGTGACAGCTGGCAGACTCTTTGCGACTCGAAGCGTCCCTGCGACTCAAGACTTTCTCTACAACTCAAGACCTCTTTGCAGTTCAAAAAACTTCCCGCAACTTGAAGACTCCCTATGGCTTAATATATTTTCATGCTTCTTATTCAAAGTATTCCAAATTTGCAATTTGAAATCTTTGAAGGGGGTCTTGTATAAGCATGAAAAATATGAGGTTCATGCGGATTACAAGTTGCCGCAAAGGTACCTTGGGTCGAACAGGTCCGCATGAAGGTAAGCTGCATGACTGTTCAAAGACATATGCGGCCCATCGACGAACAACTGTAGAAGCAAAATATGCGACCAAGGAGGAGCAGTTCGACTGATAAAGCTGACAAGTCTTGGCAAAGTATGACAGTTCTGATACTTCGACAAGAAAGATAAGACGTGGGACGTCGCCCAAAATTAGGGTTCGTACACCTCCATGCGGCCAGAAGAGTGTCATCTAGGCCGTATGACACTTATGCGGCCCATATTATGCGGCCCTAAAATTTTCAGAACTTCATACAGCCAGGAGTAATTGTGATCCAGGCCGCATGTATGAGTTTCATGCGACCCCGCATGATCGAAGACTGAGAATGCTATACGCAATGGGACACGTGACAATCTGACCAATTCCTTAACTACCCAGATTTGCTGTAACAAAATCCCAACAAATTAACAAATGACAGCCCAAGAGCGGGTCTTCGCGTGTTAATCAGCCACGTGGCCGCAAGCCGTCTATGCGACTTAAAATCCATCATATTATAAATAGCAGGGTGCCACACCCCTACAAAAGGATGGCAACCTTCAAGAAAAAAATAATATCTTCACGAGCTAGGGACTGCATTAGATAGTCCACGGAGTAAGGCAGAGGTGATAGCACTTTTTCGAGCCTCCACTGTCACCCCCCAGAATCAAAACTAAACAATTGTACTTAGATTATTTCCTAGGCTTTCTTTCTAGGCTCTTCTTTGTACAAGCGAGTTTGTAATCAATTCCAGTATTCTGTAATACCTGTTGTTGATTTTTATGGAAAACACTTGCTTCATGGAGGAACTCCATTTTTGTTGTTCTATTGTCTTCCTCACGAGATTCTAAGACACTTTAGTACTTAGCATTTTCAATTTCCATAGGTTATTTCTTGTAGATCTAAGTTTGTTGCATTTTCGGTTTTCTTGGATTTTGATCTACCAAACTTCATTATTTTCAAGTTTTGATTATTTTATGTTGTAGAGAATCCACTTGTACCCAAAATGGACCTTTGAAACGTTAGATTTCGACTTGTTTTGAGGAAGTTGTGGTCAAAATAAGATTTAGACATTTTCTAGTTCATCTGTCCTGAATTTGGCAGGAACGATGAATAGTGCCACAGGAATGAATAGTGCCGCATAGATGCATAGTACCACATGGCTTGCATAGTACCGCAGGAATGAATAGTATCACAGGAATGAATAGTGCCGTATGGATGCATAGTATCGTATGGCTTGCATAGTATTGTATGAATGAATAGTACTGTATGGCCTGTATAGTACCGCAAAAGGATGTATAGTGCCACAGAAGGCCGCATAGTACCGCAGAAGGCTGCACAGTGCCGTATAGTGCCTATTTTAGCTATTTTTGGCTGTTTTATGTCCTATTTGGCTGATTTGTGGTCAAAATTTCTTCCAACTCCCAATATGAAAGTTGTAGATCATTTTCTTGGCTTCAAGAATATGTTACTAGCTATTTTATGTAAGTTTCTCTTACTCACGATAATATAAGGATAGAACACGATAGTGGCCTGTTAAGGCGCACTCTTACCAAGTAACAAGTAACATGACATGATAGTAGTCCGTTGTGGTGCACTCTTAACAAGTAATATTTATATAATAACTCTTGATAGTGACCCATCGTGGTGCACTCTTGACAAGTAACTTGATATGATAATTCTTGATGGTGGTCCGTCGTGACGCACTCTTGACATGATAGGCACTCTTGATAAGTATACCTAACATGAACATATTGATATGCTATTATGACGACTATCTTGACTTGCTAAGTAACTCTTATCTTGACACCGTAGGTGTTTGTGCTTGTGTAAGATACCAGTCTTGTCTCGTATTATGTCTAAGACTTGTATCCCAGGTTACCACGGTCAGGGATTCATACTGAATCGGACTAGGTTAATGACTAGATTGATCAAGTAGTACATATAGAGAGGTATTCCGGCTACAAGTAATTCCGTTATCTGGGCGCCTTCTCTGATGGACTTGTAGCCTGCCGACGAGTAGGGCACATTTCTAGCTCACTGTCATGTGGGGCACTTCATGAAATGATTACTATGTACACTGTCATGTGTTGTACTTATGTCACCTTACAAGTCATGATAACTCTTAGCATGAACCTTGCATCTGGATAACCTGGATAGTCTGCAGGACTTGTGGCCGTAGGGATATCTCGTTGTATCTCGCTAGTGACTAGGCTTGTGATAACCCTAGTTAGTTAAAGTATCAGGCCGTACTCATTGCTTGGCCGAGATTGATGAATGTGGTATAGTCTTGTCTAAGCAGTCCCAGTCTATGATTACTATAGCACATTACTGTTATGCTTTACTCTTGTCGATAATTGGTTAGAGACTAAGCTCTGTTCAGGTGAAAGGTTACAACCTCGGTCCTTGTTTGGTTTACAGGTTGTAACTTGGTTACCGAAATAGTCTTTTAGTTATCTTATCGTTTATCACCCTGTTTTCTCTAACTTATGTCTTTTATTATCATTTATGTTCTCGTGTGCTAATGTGCTGGTTTTAGTTCTTAAGTGAAGCCTCATTTATGGTACTTGCTCTTTTTGGGATCTGATCCAGCTGGTTTTGTATGGCCAGATTTTGGAACAGCTCCCGAGGATCTTCCAGCCTTCCTGCCAGATGGTGACCACTAGAAGAACCTGGCCTGGCAATGAGTGGGTTTTATTTTGCTCTCCCACTCTATTGTAAAATTATTCTTTTGAAGCATTTAGCCGCCGATCAAGTGTTAGCTCGTGTTGAATTTACATTCTTGTCTGCCTAATGACTGTAACATGATTGACATATCCTAGGGTTGATCATATATGACTTAAACTCTTGCTAGTCTTCGTATTTTGTATGACTAGCTTCATGATCATCTGAATATGTAATGTTTGAGATGCCTTACTTTGTATGTCTGATGATCTACCATCTTGTTATATTTACTTGCTTGCTTGAGATTGAGACACTAGGCTTGTTCTTGACCCTAAGAGACTAATGGCTTGTAGTAAACCCTCATGCATCTAGACAGCCATGACCGTATTGCGAGGTAGGATTCACTTCAATATACGTAGCTGGCTGTGTCTGTCCCCCGCTCTCTAGTATTCTGGTTCTGGGGCGTGACAATATATACATAAATATGTATTCTAGGTTACCTATAATTGATACCAAGATATCTATATCCTTATGTTATGACATGTATAGCTATAAATTATAACAATATTTTTTTTCTCTATATCAATATACCCTTCAATTCCATTTTCTATCAAAATTATCCCAGGATACCATATGCTTACCATACCCTACCAATCATACACGTATGGACTCACCCATCCTACTCTTGGCATTGACATATTGATATTATCTATTACCTAGTTCTAATAACCAATATCTTAGTATTTTGACCAATACCTAATCCTCCTAGATACTTATCCAACTAACTCTAATACTAATACTTGATACCAAATAGGATACCTTACTCAAGTCCGAAAACTTACTTATCCTTACTCATGATACTTGAGTGTCATGATAACAATACCCTCATGGTATCCAAGTATCACACTAGTATCTTGTCCAAATCTTTAATACCTTGACACATAACTTATCTATACTTGGCCCACTTGATAAACACTTGTATCAATACTAACACAAACTAACTAACACATATTACCTAACAATAATATATATATATATATATATATATATATATATATATATATATATATATATATATATATATATATATAAATATATATATATATATCATACATATACTTGACAACCTATGATACCTATATTCACTTGATATCCATACTACATAGGCTCATAGGATACACAAAATGCCTATGTTATATAGTCAGGTTATTTTGGACAAAATACCTATGTCATATATATAATCGGAGTCCTGAGCTAGGAGTTATGACATTTCTAAGTTGCTATGGCTACTAAAAATAAAGATGAATATTATAACTAATTCGGATTGTTTTGGACAAAAAACACATATATACACCCAAATCTAACCGTACGTATCATGAGATACCATGACACAATACTATGTATCCTATTTAGGACACATACACCCAAATCTCGATCAAAAAGGACACAAAAATCCTTTTGGGGACACGTATCGAACACTTGGTGTCACAAATTCGAATTTTTCCAATTTAGCCACAAAAACTTACATAACTATTACTATAGGGCCTTTGAGTACCTAGTTTTTCTTCCTAAGGGTAGTCCTTAGCCATAGATGGGTTCCTACAGAATTATTATGACAAATTAACAATAAAATTGATGGGAATATAAATTTATACCTATTAGAAGATGTATTCCCAATAAAACTCCTCCATAGGACACAAAATCAAGGGTGAACACACTCCTCCTAGCAAAGCTCTCCTCCAATATCCTCCTTGCTATTACAAACTCCTATTCCTCCATGGAGATTGTAGTTGATTGGAAATAAAAGGATTGATTAGGGTTTGGTAGAGATTTGGAGAAATTCGGGAAGAGAGAATTTTGGGAAAGAAGGAGGCTAATGAATGAACAAATGAAATGAGTAAAACCTAATAAAAACATGGCTCTTATAGTAAGATTTGGGTCATGGTAAAATATCAAATTTGTCCCTCTCCATTTGTCATGAATGTAATCTAATTAACTAAATGAAGGAATCTCTACAACTAAAAATAATATTCCTTTCGTGACAACTAAACTTAATTAATTCTACTGCTAAGGTCATGACTAACAATAATTAGCACTAACACTTGTAAAATCTAATTGGCTAGCCACTAACTGACATTAATATAATTATAGGCAACCACTAATATAAAATATTGTATATAAAAAAACAATCAACCTAAATATTACCAAAATACCCCTAAGTTGGAAAGTTGTAGTTACAATTCTATCCCCTTTAGAAATTTTTTGTCCCCGAAGTTTAAGATGAAAGAAGAACACAAAATGAAGAATAACTCATATTCCAAAGAATAGTGCATTGATGGCTCGAGCATCAAGACTAGCCTTTGCTTTTTCAGCATCGGTGTACTTGTCATGCGGCTTTTTCATAAGAATACCTTCAACCACTGTGGGTGGTGGTTTCTTATACCCATCAATGACTATTGACCAAAGATCAAAATCTAGAGATTTTAGAAAGAAAGTCATTCGTGTTTTCCAGTAAGTGTAATTTGTTCCATCAAATAAGGGAGGTCTATTTGTGGATTGCCCTTCACCGTTGAATATAGATTTCACGGCTGCCATATATATACTCTCTAGGATATGTTATATAAGAATATAACCTGCTCTGATACCAATTGTAGGACCGTTGAGCACCTCTAGAGGGGGGTGAATAGAGTGCGTGTGTGCAGCGAAAAATAATCACCAATTAAAAATTTAAACTATGGCAGATATGTAAGAGACAAGAAATAGAGATAGAAGATTCAAACTCAGTTTACACAGCGATATATACTGGTATCCCTCTGAGAGGACTAATCCAGTCTCGAGTACTCTTGCTCGATGTTAATCCACTATGGCTCAAGCTTTAACTGAGAGCTTGCAGTCTCTTACAACACCGTGCTTGGTGACAAGCGCACGACCAGCTTCACAACACCGTGCTTGGTGACGAGCGCACGACCAGCTCCACAACAGAAAATTTGTTGAAACTAGAACGACCTCTTTACAACTCTTGAGTAACCAAAAGACTCTAAATCAACTCTGATAGTACTGGCTTTTGGCTAAGAGATGTATAGGTAAGATTTGAAAATCTTAGATCGTTTTGAAAACTCTTGAGTAGTTGAGAAGAGAAGATGAAGAATGAATTGATAATTTGAAACGAAAAGTTCTTCTCTATTTATAGGTGTTTTCACCAACCGAACTCGGGCAGAACTCGGACAGAGTTCGGATGCAAATATCTCGCAAAGAGACGTTGCTCGCAGATTTGGAGGCAACAGATGTTTGAATACAAACTGACCGAACTCGGTCAGAGTTCGGACCGAACTCGGGCCGAACTCGGCTGTGAGTTCTGTCAGGAGATATTTAAAATCCTTTTGAAAAACAGTTTTCAAATAGTTTTTGATTATTTATAAAATCATTTTGAAATACTATTTTCGAAATATGTTTTTGAAATATTTTTATACGAAAATACGAATGGTAAATTAAGAAGGCTTTTTGGAATGATGACAGTTTTAACCCTAAGCCAGTATTACCATAATTGATTTTACAGAATGAATCCTAGACTCAATAAAATATAAAATGCATAATAAAATGAGAAATGAGTCTCCAGTAGATTTGATGACTTTGACACTTTGATTGATGCGGTACATCGTCCGTTGAATATGATTTCATAAATCCTGAAACGATTAGCAGCTTTTGCTATATTTTGTGTATTGACTAAAGTGTATGTTGATTATCGAAATCGGTTGTGACCATGGAATGGGCCAACAATCTCCCCCATTTTGATAATTGACAAACTTGAGTCTATACCAAAATATATTTATATCAAATAGAACAAAATACAAAGTACCTGAAAAAATATTTGGATTTTGTTTTTGGATTGTTGTATATGCTGCCGCGCTTTGGTATACTCTTTTTCTCCCCCTTTGTCAAGTAGTAAAATAAACAGGCTCCCCCATAAATCGTGAAGCCAACAATAGAAAAGACAAGACAAAGTGAAGCAAAAAGAAATAATTACAGCATAGACATATATGGAACAACTAATAAAACAACTCATGATCAACTGAAATATCATAGAAAGTTCCACTCGAAATCCAAAGAGTACAACTGATAAAGTCTAACTGAAATAGTTTAGAAAGAAAAAAAAACTACTACATCAAATGCATCAACTAATCAAAGAAATATCCACTAGTCCAAGGCTGAATCCACGTCACATCGTGGGGTCATCCGCACCGGGAGGATCATGAGGGAAGTAGGCTGTGGTCGGGTCGAAATACTGAAAAGTAGCCTCATCAGTAAAGCGAGGACCAGGAAAAGCCAGGTGAGAAAGGATGGTGACCGGATGAACTGGATCCTGAGCCAGGCTATAGTGGAGATCGGCAATACTATTTCTCAGCACCTGGGCCTGAGAAATATGCCGGAACTCAGAGTCCTGATGACGTTGCGTAGAGACCGCAACAAAGTCATCGAAGCGCTGGTAGAAAGTCGGGTCGAATCCTGGGGCAGGTGCCGGAGTAGGATGAGCAGCAGCTGGAGGGACCTCAGCATCAGCAGCTGGGGCAGGAGCAGCTCCAGGTGGTGCAGGGAACCGACAAGAGCGGGTCAGCTCAACAGGAGGAGAAGAAATGGCACACATTTCAAGATCAATCTCGAAACGTCGAAATATACAAGCAAGGTGCATAGGAAAGACTAGATTCCTACCTGCATTCTTGCAGTTAAGCATCCAGGACATCATAGTTTTTGGAACAGAGAAAGGAATTCCAAAATGAATGTGATAAAGAGCAGAAAGTTCCAAAAAGGTAACTTTATTGGTAGAGCCTTTCTTCGGAAAAGGGCAGAGAAAATCATGCGATGAAGCTCATAAAAATTTTGGTTCAGATGTCTGGAAAAGATTCTCCGGGGCGGACGGTTAGGGTGACAAATTAATTCCCTAAAAGAGGCCAAAGTAACATCAGCAGGAAACTGTATATGGTGGATGTCAACTAATGCATCACCAAGATCAGGAATATGAAAATATTCACTGATGTCAGTGGCGCTGAATTCTAACTCTTGCCCAGCAATGCAAGAATAGAAATTGCCGTTTTGTTTTACCTGCAAATTGCAGTAAAACATACGGACTGCATTGTCGTAAATGCTATCTTGGACCTCGAAGAAATCGCGGTATCCAAGTTGGTCAAATATATGAGCATATTCAAAGAAAGTTGTAAAGTTGACGAAAGCTCCAGAGCAAATACGACGAGAAGAGAAAGAATCAAACCAGAGATCCGAGAAGTCTTTGTCGGGAAACAAAGTAGCATCATACTCTTCGGAATCTCTCGGTCGTGCTGGACTAAAGAGCCTTGCAGGAGTATAGTCAGATGAGGATGAAGCGCCTTGAGAAGAGTTTCCTCTTCGACGTTTGGGAGCCATGAGGAGATGGAGAAGAAGAAAGAAGATCACCCACTGGAACTCGTCGATCCCTTGCTAAGAAGGAGGAGGAGAGACTTCTAGTAGGAGAGGAAGGTATTCCACGTTTTGGTGTGAAGAAAAAGTGGAAGGAAAGATAGAATAAATAGGTACTAGGGCCGGCTGTTCAGTTCTGGAACCATCACAGCGCCGACCGAACTTGGTCCGAATTCAGTCCGAACTCGGTCAGAGTTCGGGCCGAGTTCGGCCACTTGTATTCCCGAGACAGTCAAAGCAGTCAGGTAAATAAAGGCTGTAATTAATAACAGTTGACTGGTTTATTAGATAACTGCTGTTATTTTCGGGTTAACTATAGGGGTTGTCCCAGCTAACGGTGGTTCACCGGGGAACTCTTAAATACCGCTTCGCTTCGACCGTAGCCGTGGTGACAGACATACCCTTTGTAAGTTTGTCCCCAAAAATAAATTTCGTTAAATAATAAATTATCAAGTCATAAATACAATTTTAATTACCTTAAGCATTGTTAGTCCGAGAATTCAAGAATGCCGAGCTCACGCCTCAAGATGTTAAAACGGTCTTCAGCCAATGGTTTTGTGAATATATCAGCTAGTTGATGTTCAGTATCAATAAATTCTAAGCAAATATCCCCGTGTTGTTGATGATCACGAAGAAAATGATGTCTAACTTCTATGTGTTTTGTGCATGAGTGACAAACAGGGTTCTTAGTCAGATTAATTGTACTAGTGTTATCACAATAAATAGGAACATTTGTATAGTGCAGGTTGTAGTCCTCTAAGGTTTGCTTCATCCACAAAATCTGAGCACAAGAACGTCCTGTGGCGATATACTCAGCCTCAGTTGTTGATAATGCTACTGAATTTTGTTTCTTGCTAAACCAAGAGACTAAGGCTTTTCCTAAGAAATGACATGTGCCACTGGTACTTTTACGGTCCACTTTGCATCCTACAAAATCCGCATCCGAGTAACCTATAAGGTCAAAGAATTTGGTTTTAGGATACCATAAGCCAACTGTAGAAGTTCCTTTAAGGTATCGGAAGATACGCTTAACAGCACTAAGATGTGATTCCTTAGGGTTTGCCTGATAACGTGCACATATGCAAACACTAAACATAATATCAGGGCGACTAGCAGTTAAATATAATAAACTACCAATCATACCTCGATACTTACGCTGATCGATAGGTTTGCCACTTTCATCAGCATCAAGCTTTATAGATGTAGCCATAGGAGTCCCGATTGGCTTTACATTCTCGAAGTCGTACTTTTTCAGTATGTCCTTCGTGTACTTGGCTTGGTTGATGAATGTTCCGTTCGAGTGTTGTTTAATTTCCAGTCCTAGGAAGAAGTTCAGCTCTTCCATCATACTCATCTCAAACTCACTCTGCATACACTTAGCAAAATCTTGACAAAGTTTTTCATTAGTAGAACCAAATATAATGTCATCCACATAGATTTATACTAGAAGTATATCATCATTCATGGACTTTATAAATAAGGTAGTATCAATCTTGCCCTTTGAAAATCCATTATCAAGTAAGAAGGCGCTTAGGCGTTCATACCAAGCACGAGATGCTTGTTTGAGTCCATAAAGTGCTTTCTTAAGCTTGAATACGTGATCAGGTTTTTGAAAATCTTCAAAACCAGGGGGTTGTTTCACAAAAACCTCTTCTTTCAAAAATCCATTTAAGAATGCGCTTTTCACGTCCATTTGAAAAAGTTTGAAATCATTAAAATATGCAAATGCGCAAAACATGCGGATGGCTTCTAGTCTAGCAACATGAGCATAGGTCTCATCATAATCAATTCCTTCTTCTTGATTATAACCTTGTGCAACTAGACGTGCTTTGTTGCGTAGAACTTGTCCATCTTCACTAAGTTTATTTCGGAACACCCATTTGGTACCAATTATCGATTGACCAATAGGTTTAGGAACGAGTTCCCAAACTTGGTTTCTCTCAAATTGATTAAGTTCCTCTTGCATGGCAGAAATCCAAAATTCATCAGAAAAAGCTTCATCAACATTTTTAGGTTCTATTTGTGAAATAAAAGCTACATTTGCTGCTATATCAGAATCTTTAAAAGATGAACGTGTACTTACACCTTTGGATACATCACCTATAATGAGAGTTTCTGGATGATCTGGCTTGAATCTTAATGATTCAAATCTTTGGACCATACCTTTCACAAGGCTCTTCTCAGTTCCTGCATCTTCGGAACTTTTATCAGTTCTTGCCTCTTGGGTAGGATCTTTCTCAGAACTCTTCTTAGTCTTTTTAGGTGCATCTTCATCATCACTGTCGCTAGATCTGTGACTATTTAACTCATCAAAGGTAACATTAATACTTTCTTCAACAATCATAGATCTTTTATTAAAAATTCTATATCCCTTACTCTTAGCAGCATATCCGAGAAATATCCCGTCATCTGCTTTGGAGTCGAACTTTCCCAAGTTGTCCTTGGTGTTCAGGATGAAACAGCGACAACCAAAAACTTTAAAATAAGAAATGTTTGGAATTCTTCCAAACCAAAGCTCATATGGTGTTTTCTTCGAGATTGGTCGAATTAACACCCTATTTAAAATATGACAGGCTGTACTAACAGCTTCTGCCCAAAAATATTTAGGAAGATTACGCTGATTAAGCATGACTCTAGCCATTTCGCTTAGAGTACGGTTCTTTCGCTCTACAACACCATTCTGTTGGGGAGTTCTAGGACAAGAAAATTCGTGGTAATATCCACTATCATCACAAAACTTTTTGAAATCAGAATTTTCGAATTCGCCACCATGATCACTTCGGATACGGGTAATCATGAAGCCTTTTTCGTTTTGTACCTTTTTACAAAATATCTGAAATTCAAAAATAGCATCACTTTTGTTTGATAAAAAGTAAACCCAAGTAAATCGAGAGAAATCATCAACAATAACAAAAGCATAGAGCTTACCGCCAAGACTAGTGACTCTACTAGGACCAAATAAATCTATACGAATCAACTGCAAAGGTCTCGAAGTACTTACAGTGTTGATGGATTTAAAAGTAGACCTATGTGCTTTGTTCTTTTCACAGTCAGCACATACCATATCTCTCTTGAATGGAATCTCAGGGAGTCCTTTTACCAACTTCTTTGTATTCAGACGTGAGATAGTATCCATGTTTGCATGTCCTAGTCTCATGTGCCATAGCCAGCTTTCATCTTGATTGGCTACTAGGCACCTTCCTGCATTATTAGTATTCTCCAAAAAGAAAACATAAATGTTGTCTTCTCTAATCCCTTTATATACGGGATCACCAGATGACATATCATATATGGTACATTTATCTTTCACAAAATTGATACCATAACCATTATCTGCCAAATGGCTTATGCTCAATAGGTTATGTTTCAATTCAGTTACTAGACAAACATCCTTTATTATTGGATAAAGAGAAATACCTACAGTACCATTACCTATAATATCACCTCTCAAGTTATTTCCGAAGAAAACGTATCTTTCTTTCTTCATCGATAGCGTAGCGAATAAGGATGCATCACCAGTCATGTGTCGCGAACATCCGCTATCTAGGATCCATTTGCTTCTAGCATGAGAGGGTTGAGGGTCCACCTACAAAACAAGTAGATGAATCCTTTGGTATCCATTTTCTGAAGGGTCCATACTGATTAGCTTTAGGTCTCCAGACTAAAGTGTGATTGTCAACAAGTTTTCTTGCTAAACAGTACTGTGATATGTGTCCGTGTGTACCACAATAAGTGCAAGTCAGTTTAGAATCAGATGTGGTTGAAACTGTGTTTACATGCTTGTTTGGTTTCTTGGAGAACCTATAAGTGAAAGCATGATAATATTCGTGTTTCTTCTGTGCTTTCTTGTTTTTAGTCCTCTTAGGTGTATGCTTTGCATTAGGACTAAAATTAGGCTGTGTCACAGGCATTTCCTGTTTGCCTAACTTGATTTCTAACTTTTTAGAAATCGTAATAGACTCTTCATATTTAGCAGTCATAACTGAGAGTCTCTGTTCTGTTACTAAGTGCATCCTCTTCTCTGTGTCATACAGCTTTTGTATCTTACCATAATCTCTTTCTTTCTTTTGAATAGTGAGGATAGCCTCATGATAGTCTACCTTGAGTTTGGCTATCTCTTCCGTGTTACCGGTAGTAGATGTCTCTTTAATATCTTGAATAAGATTGGACAGTCTAGCTAACTCGGTTGTGTATGCCTTAATCTCTTTTCGAGATTGCTTATACTTGTCAAGCACATTTTTGTGTTCTTCAAGTAAATCGCTAAAGGCATTTTCTAACTCATCGAAAGTAAATTTATCATATAGAGGGTTTGAAGATACCTTATCAAATGCCATAAGGCAGACATTTGCATTTCCGCAGGGTTTATCCTCTTCTTCAGAATCACTGGCATCACTTTCATGCCAGATACTTGTGTTGGCATACTTTCGACTAGTTGTAGCTTTTCTGCTTGATCTTGATCTGTCATATGGACTGCTCTTTTTGGTGGTTGGACAGTCCTTCTTCATGTGCCCTGACTTCTTACATCCAAAGCATATGGTTTCATCTTCATTGCTTTCTTGGACGTCTTTCTTCTTTCTGCTTGTAAACTTTAGGTACTTCCTGAAGTTCTTCATAAGTAGGACTTGTTCATCACCACTTGATGATTCTTTATCGGAATCATTGTATGTAGGTTTTCTTGCTTGAGCTTTGAAGGCAATTGTTTTCTCCTTTGGTGTTGTTTCTTCAAAATCTTGCAAATCGAGTTCATGGGTCATGAGCTTGCCCATCAAAGTTTCCAACGACATTGTGGTGAGGTCGTTTCCTTCAATAATTGCTGTGGCTTTTGGATTCCAGTTCTTTGTTAGGGCTCGCAGCACTTTTCTAATCTTCTCGTGATTGCTGTAATCTTTACCAAGAGATTGCAAAGGATTAGTTATATCAAGGAAACGAGTAAATATCTGTGTAATTGACTCACCGGGTTTCATCTTAAAAGATTCATATTCCTGAGTCAGTCTACTAATTTTGGATTCTTTCACTTGGGAAGTCCCTTCATGGGTTACCTCAAGAAGTTTCCAAATTTCGTGAGACGTCTTGCAGGTTGAAACTCTGTTGAACTCGATTTTGTCAATTGTACAGAATAGTGCATTGATGGCTCGAGCATCAAGACTAGCCTTTGCTTTTTCAGCATCGGTGTACTTGTCATGCGGCTTTTCCATAAGAATACCTTCAACCACTGTGGGTGGTGGTTTCTTATACCCATCAATGACTATTGACCAAAGATCAAAATCTAGAGATTTTAGAAAGAAAGTCATTCGTGTTTTCCAGTAAGTGTAATTTGTTCCATCAAATAGGGGAGGTCTATTTGTAGATTGTCCTTCACCGTTGAATATAGATTTCACGGCTGCCATATATATACTCTCTAGGATATGTTATATAAGAATATAACCTGCTCTGATACCAATTGTAGGACCGTTGAGCACCTCTAGAGGGGGGTGAATAGAGTGCGTGTGTGCAGCGAAAAATAATCACCAATTAAAAATTTAAACTATGGCAGATATGTAAGAGACAGTAAATAGAGATAGAAGATTCAAACTCAGTTGACACAGCGATATATACTGGTATCCCTCTGAGAGGACTAATCCAGTCTCGAGTACTCTTGCTCGATGTTAATCCACTATGGCACAAGCTTTAACTGAGAGCTTGCAGTCTCTTACAACACCGTGCTTGGTGACAAGCGCACGACCAGCTTCACAACACCGTGCTTGGTGACGAGCGCACGACCAGCTCCACAACAGAAAAGTTGTTGAAACTAGAACGACCTCTTTACAACTCTTGAGTAACCAAAAGACTCTAAATCAACTCTGATAGTACTGGCTTTTGGCTAAGAGATGTATAGGTGAGATTTGAAAATCTTAGATCGTTTTGAAAACACTTGAGTAGTAGAGAAGAGAAGATGAAGAATGAATTGATAATTTGAAACGAAAAGTTCTTCTCTATTTATAGGTGTTTTTACCAACCGAACTCGGGCAGAACTCGGACAGAGTTCGGATGGAAATATCTCGCAAAGAGACGTTGCTCGCAGATTTGGAGGCAACAGAAGTTTGAATACAAACTGACCGAACTCGGTCAGTGTTCGGACCGAACTCGGGCTGAACTCGGCTGTGAGTTCTGTCAGGAGATATTTGAAATCCTTTTGAAAAACAGTTTTCAAATAGTTTTTGATTATTTGTAAAATTATTTTGAAATACTATTTACGAAATATGTTTTTGAAATATTTTTATACGAAAATATGAATGGTAAATTAAGAAGGCTTTTTGGAATGAGGACAGTTTTAACCCTAAGCCAGTATTACCATAATTGATTTTACAGAATGAATCCTAGACTCAATAAAACATAAAATACATAATAAAATGAGAAATGAGTCTCCAGTAGATTTGATGACTTTGACGCTTTAATTGATGCGGTACATCGTCCGTTGAATATGATTTCATGAATCCTGAAACGATTAGCAGCTTTTGCTATATTTTGTGTATTGACTAAAGTGTATGTTGATTATCGAAATCGGGTGTGACCATGGAATGGGCCAACACTGTCCTGCTGGGGTGTCTCCTTCTACTGGTGCGAAACAATTTTTTGTACCATATTGGCCTAGGTGGACCCCTCTCTTACTGCCTTAGACACCTGCACTCCTACTCTCTTGATACTCTCTTACAATACCCAATATTTAATATCACACTGATAGACCTAGGTAATATTATCACCCTCAATAACACTCACTAATACTAAATTGATACACTATACCTATCATTTATTACTCATCAATTATGATACATCTTAGACACTTGTACCCTCTAGGCACCCTTGGTACACAGTCACTAACTCCATAACTATACTGGACACATGCTTGATACTCTAGGCTACCCATTGTTAACTATACTCTGACACATATGTTATAACTATTACTATAAATGGTACTATACTATGAGTTACTTCTAGGCTAATACACTGATACTTAATGCTCACCTATCCAATAGAACCACTCACAGACTCACAAGCTATACTCCTAACGACCAACACTGATACTCAAGGACACAAAGCTATCTACAAGCTACCAAGCTACTACACTATCCAAAGAACTTCAAACCTAATAGAATGAAATCTAAAAGAAAATGGACTAGAGGAACTAAGGATATCTATATCCTGAGCTAATAAGATGATGGAAATAAATTCAATTATAACCGAAATGGAATGACAAGAATGATATGTTAAGAACTAATTTAAGATATAATCTGATAATCATATATGTCTATCCATAATCATGTTACCCAGAATCCTTGCCACGCCAGTACGAATAGCTGCGATAAACGATAGAGTCCTTGACCGAGGTATATACTTCTATAATCATGTTACTAGAATTCTCACTATGCTAACCGTATGGCTGTAAGAAACTCTAAATTCTATAACTAACATAAATATACCCAAAGTCAAGCTCTATGTCTTCGCCGTGCCAGCTAGTATGGCTGCGATAAAATCTAAACTCCATAACCAAGCAGATATTTACCTTTCATACTATCCTCATCAAATATGTCATCAAAATACACCTTAACTTAGTCCATAAAAGTCAACCAATACTAAACCAAATTAAACAGCGAACTCTAAGGATGAAATTCAACAACGACCAACAAGAATGAAATCAAACAACAAAAAATAAAGAATAGACGAAGATAAGTGGAAACAGTCTTCGAGATAGAGTTTATAGTAAGATTCTCAAGGGTCGTCCCAGTAATTTTTCAAGGAGTCCTAATTGTGATTGAGTACTCTCTCATCTATATGTTCTATTTCCTATATCATATATCCTATTACAGGCTCACAGCAGTACAACTAAGACGTTGCACTACCATGACATTACTCTAATTCTGAAGCCTGACCTGCATAGGCTACCACAAAAATGTATCACGACCCGTACCCAATGTAGGGGCACGAGTGTGAGACAACGCCCAGCCTATGCCACAACATCGGCGGTAGAACACTGTCTATGTCTACTATACTAACTTACAATATAAATATCAAAACCTGTCAAGATATCTCAACTCCAAACGAAGGACAAATAATGATAATATTTATACCCAATCGCAATGACTAAAAGGAAGATAAATGGCACGATAAAGATAATAACATGATATAAAATATCCAGGAGTCTAACATAACATAATACAAGTACATAATGAGTCTAAAAGTCATCTATCTCCAATAATAACAGTCTTAAAATAATAACATGTTAGAGTCATAAGGCTGGAGACAAATTCAGTACAATCTAATCTAACTGTGTCGCTAATAAAGCCTTCTCAGCTGGAGCTAAACCCTTCTGAATCAGTATTTCCTGCTCTACGTCTACTACATCATGTAGGTCATAATAGATAGAACAACCGTCATCTAAATTATCTGGGAAAAATATATCCAGTCAGGATTGGAGCAAAGTACATCTCTAATAACAGTTTCAAAAAATGATAAAGACTATGTAGCAGTAAATAGAGAGAATATACAAGAAAAGCGGCATGTACATGAACATAAAAAGATATAAGTAAAAACTGTAAATGAGTGTAAGAGAAAGAGAATATGATATATCATGTACAAGAATTAAGAAAATACTATATATCTATGTGAGTGAGCACTAGTTTCAACATGTGATCGGCTTAGGAACTGGATATAAGAGTTTATGGCATGATTAATCATATGTGCGGTTATGATTGACACTATTCAAGGTTCAAGACTTGATGCAAGGAGGATATTGACCACATATATGCGCTAAAATTCACTACCCCGACTAGTATAGTAGATCCAACCATGGCATGTTACGACACGAGATTCTCTGAGAAGGTCACGAGCCTTTACAACAACAACAAGACTTGCACAAGATACACCAACATATACAAGAAATAACATCTCATGACGGGATCCAGACAATACCAATCCGTGTAACCAATGTGTCAAAAAATCATGAATATCTATACTAAATATAAGAAATATTGATGATGTCATAAAATAGAAAATTATCAGAGAATGTAATCGTTCGAGATCCGGTGTCAAGTATCAACAATATCTGATACGGTGTCTCGAAGACCTAATATGGAATATCAATGTCAATTTGGTATTTTGGAGTGATAATCATTGATATCTAAATTAAAATATGATTTCTAGGTCAATTTTAGGTCATGGAAGTCAAAATAGGTCAAATCTAGGTTAACACAGTCAAACTAGATCATTTCCTAGTTTATAGGTTGATTTTACCTATTTAAAAGGTTTATAAAGTTATACTAGGTCTTAACAAGTCACTATTTGGTTTTTAGGTACTAACTAGGTTCAACTAGTCACTACTAGTTATACCATGCCAATACTAGATTTCTAGGCTATACTAATAAGTATTCTAGCATATATTACCCTAATATATACTTATACCTATAATTTCTAGCAACACCTTGGCCTATAGCTATTTACCTTATCTTGTATCACAGTATCTTAACCTGTAACATAAATTTACCTAATACCTTAGTCCGTATCTCAAATACCTTAACTATTAGTTAATACCTTAGTTTTAGGGTCAATACCTTGGATAAACTAGATTTTCTAGTCCATATTAGTCAATACCTTATTTCTAAGTCCATACCTTAAAGGTATTAGCCATACTAGCTAATATTACCAAGTATCAATATATACATCTTACATCTCTATTATTACCTACTATCTAGTATTACCTTAGTCAATTTACCCTTTATATATCCATCGATGTACCAAATACCTATTACAAATACCATTGTCTTTACCTATCCATAACATATACCAATATGTCCTTTATCCATATCTAAACATTTATCCTTTATCTATATAATATACATTTATTCATATATCCGACTATAGACCCATATCGCTAACCACTTACCCACTACTATACCCTCACACATGTTTGTCTACATTTACCTATGGTGCTAGGTTACTTCCTTACTCATATTATATATATATATATATATATATATATATATATATATATATATACCCACTACTATACCCTCACACATGTTTGTCTACATTTACCTATATATATACCCACTACTATACCCACTACTATATATATATATATATATATATATATATATATATATATATATATATATATATATATATATATATATATATATATATAATGAGTAAGGAAGTAACCTAGCACCATAGGTAAATGTAGACAAACATGTGTGAGGGTATAGTAGTGGGTATATATATATATATATATATATATATATATATATATATATATATATATATATATATATATATATATATATATATAATATGAGTAAGGAAGTAACCTAGCACCATAGGTAAATGTAGACAAACATGTGTGAGGGTATAGTAGTGGGTATATATATATATATATTTTTATATATATATATATATATATATATATATATATATATATATATATATATATATATATATTATATATATATATATATATATATATATATATATATATATATATATATATATATATATATATATATATATATATATATATATATATATATAAATATATATATATATATATATATATATATATATATATATATATATATATATATATACAAAATATATATAAAAATAATATATATATATATATATATATATAAAATATATATATATATATTTTTATATAAATATATATATATATATATATATATATATATATATATATATATATATATATATATATATATATATATATATATATATCCTACATGTAATAGTATACCAAGATACCCATGTACCATATCCACATGGTATAATATACCCTTATACTATACTTATAAATATATATATATCTATATCACTATGTATCCTATAAAAAATATATATATATATATATATATATATATATATATATATATATATATATATATATATATATATATATAGCAGGCAGAAAAAAAAAAAAAAAATATATATATATATATATATATATATATATATATATATATATATATATATATATATATATATATATATATATAGCAGGCAGAAAAAAAAAAAAAAAAAAAATATATATATATATATATATATATATATATATATATATATATATATATATATATATATATATAGCAGGCAGAAACGATATCTGGATCCTCAAAACGAAGGACGTCAACATTGGGGTCATCCAGGACCCCTGGCAGGCCCTTTCCTTGTGGTTGGAACACCCCATGCTTCCTGAGCGAGCCATTCTCTCTGCGGTCCACGGTAGCTGTGATATTGCTGAGCGAAAACACCTCTGGAATGATCTTCTTGACATCCATCTCCACCACATCAACCATCCTTGGCTTTGTATTTGGGACTTTAATGCGATCAACTGCAGAGAAAAAAAATCGGAGGTAGGCCCCCACCCATTTCAGCCATGCAAGACTTCAACAACTTTATCTTCAACGCCCATCTCGCCTCTCTCCAGTTTACCGGCAACGCTTTCACCTGGTACAACATGCAGGAAGGAGATCGTCGTCAATACTTCCGCCTGGACAGGGCCCTCACGAACGCTAGCTGGCACGGAATGGGGATTAACACCCACCTATCCCATCTCAATTCTTCTGAATCCGACCATGCCCCGCTGCTGGTCGAAATTAAAAGCAACACTAACCCATTCAAAAAGAATTTCCAATTTCTCGACTTCTGGACCGAACACCCCCAATTTTTGGGCATCGTTGCGGAAGTTTGGAATCATGAGGAATCCTCCAACCCCCTCGTTCGGGTGAGCAACAAGCTTAAAGCAACGAGGAAAGCCCTGTCCAGTTGGAGCAAACTGGCCTACGGAGACATTTTTTAAGCCGTTCGGGTAGCTGAGGACGATGTCACTCGTACCAAAGCCACATTCGCTGCGGATCGTTCTCCGGCGGCCAGGATAGCTCTGAACCTCACCAAGCCATGCTCAAATTCAGGCTCAAAGTGGAGACAGAATTCTGGAAGAAGAAAGCGAGGTTGAAATGGGACAGTGAAGGGGATAAAAACTCGAAATATTTCCATGCTTGCGTCAACGGCCACAGACAGAAGCTCGCGATTCACAACACTGCTGACGACAATGGGAACGTCTTTAAAGACCATAAGGCCATCCAAGCGGCAGCTGCAGATTTCTACTCCAAATTATTCTCCAAAGAGACGGTTCACAAAGATAGATCATTCCTGGACCAAATTCTCCTTCTCATTAATGGCACCGACAACGCCTAGTTGGAGCGTCTACCGACTGAACAGGACGTAAAAGATGTTGTGTGGGCCCTGAACGAACATAATGCGCCCGGCCCGGACGGGTTTTCGGGGGTCTTCTTTCGCAACTGTTGGAATATTATCAAGCAGGACATCACCGAAGCGGCTATTGCTTTCTTCGAAGGAGCCACATACCCCAAAGCCATCTCTAGTGCCAAGCTGATCCTGATCTCGAAAAAAGACAACCCGGAGTCCTTTCACGACTTTCGACCCATCAGTCTCTGCACCTTCACCAACAAGATCATCTTAAAGATCATCGCTACCAGAATGGCAGGCATTCTCCCCAAAATCATTTCCGAGGAGCAAAGCGACTTTGTTCGGGAGAGGAACATCCAGGACAACATTATGCTGGCCCAAGAGTTAATCACCTGCGTGAAGTTTCCAGCTAGAGGGGCAACATCGCCGTCAATATCAACATGGAGAAAGCTTATGACAGACTGGATTGGCAATTTATGATCTAGGTCCTCAGGGCATTCAGATTCTTAAAAAATTGGACCAACACCGTGTGGAGATCCATCAGCGACTCCTGGTTCTCCACAGTTATTAACGGACAAACAGAAGGGTTCTTCAAATCCACCCATGGAGTTAGACAGGGCGACCCTCTATCTTCTACTGTCTTCATCATAGCAGCAGATGCTCTGAGTAGGAACCTTAACAACATGGTCAACACTCCGAACTTCCAGCACTATCACACATCCAGTGGATGTCCTATCATCACCCACCTGGCTTTCGCCAACTATTTACTCATATTCTCGGCCAGAGACGTTGGAGCGATGGATGTGGTCCACAACACCCTGCAGAGGTACTCTAGATGTTCCGGCCAGAAGATCAACCCTGCTAGGAGCGTTACCTATGCCCACCACAACATCAAAAGAGAGCAGGCCATCAGTCTATCTAATTTAACATCATTCTTTGTTGATCATCCTCCGTTCAACTATCTCGGTTGTCCCCTTGGGTACGAGAGATCCAACGTTAGCATATTCCAGAACTTGATCACAAGAATCTGGAATAAACTTGAGGGGTGGCATAATGCCACATTATCCCCAGGCGGCAAGATGATTCTCATCATACACGTGATCACCTCCATCCCTATCCATACTCTGGCAGTGTGTTCCCCGTCCAAGAAGGTTCTTTCTTCGATCGAGCAGATCTTTTGTAATTTTTTTTGGTGGCACAGCAACGGTCAAGACAAGCACTACTGGGCTAGTTGGGACTCCATGGCCCAACCCACCAAGGAAGGAGGTCTCGGATTTACCAAACTCACTCACATTGTTAATGCTTTCTCGATGAAATTGTGGTAGAATCTCCGCATGAGCAAGAACTTTTGGACCAAGTTTATGAAGGCCAGGTACTTCAATTACAGCCACCCTTCAACAGCCTCAGCCAACAGCAGATCCTCTGCAGCTTGGCGTCGCATCCTTATTGGTCGCGACCTCGCCGAGCCCGCGATGAGAATCCACCTGGGGGACGGCAACTCAGATCCCTTCTTGGAGAGATAGATTGGGGATAGATTAATCCCGAGACTCATGGTGACCCCAGAGATAGTAGGATCAGAGACTTGTCAAGCTCTGGCACTAACAACTGGAACTGGGATAAGATTCGCGAATGGTTCGGGAACGAAACAGTTGATAGCATCTGTCGGCACGGATTAAGTCTCGGTAGCGACACCGATGCGCTGAGGTGGACACTCGAGGCCTCCGGTACATTCTCGGTAAGGTCGGCGAGAATTGCTGTCCAGGAGATCGGGCAGCCGCATCGTACCTTAGTCCGCTATTGGCATACCTCCATCCCTATGAAGTGGTCCTTCCTCATGTGGAGAGTCATTAAAAAGAAACTGCCTACTGACGAGATCCTCAAAAACATTGGGATTAGCTTAGCTTCCGCCGGTACGTGCTGCTTCGACTGTCAGATGGAGACCATAAACCACATCTTCTGTCAGGGGAACCTGCCAGGCAGTATCTGGAGGACCCTTAACCAGCGCTACAACATTATTCCAGGTGGTGGACGCTTTCACGATCTGGCGGCCTCCTGGGGTTCGACTTTCCACGGCCACCAGATCGTCGCAGCGGCCGCAACGTGGGCGATTTGGAAGGATCGCAACAAGGCGATATACGAAGGTCACCAATACTCAGCCGACCAGCTCATTCAAGAGATCTTCCGCCAATGCCGCAAACGGAGCACCCTTTATTCCCATATTCCGAGAGCTTTTTGGGCCTCGATCGACCCCTAGCTCTTGGTGGTCGAGTTGTCTATCACCCTCCTCGTTCCTTTTGCTGTATACTTGTATAGGCTTTGTCTTCTTGTGCCTTGTATACGTGGTCAGGCTTACCATACCCTATTATCCCATTACATATATGTATGGACCCACTCATCCTACTCTTGGCATTGACATATTGATATTATCTATTACCAAGTTCTAATACCCAATATCTTAGTATCTTGATCAATACCTTATCCTCCTAGATACTTATCCAACTAACTCTACTACTAATACTTGATACCAAATATGATACCTTACTCAAGTCTCAAAACTCACTTATCCTTACTCATAATACTCGAGTGTCATGATACAAATATCCTCATGGTATCCAAGTATCACACTAGTACGTTACCCAAAACTTTAATACCTTGACACATAACTTATCTATATTTGGCCCACTTGATAACCACTTGTATCAACACTAACACAAACTAACTAACATATGTTACCTAACAATAATATATATATGTACTATATCATACATATACTTGACAACCTATGATACCTACATTTACTTGATATGCATACTATATAGGCTCATAGGATACACAAAATGTCTATATCGTATAGTCAATTTTCTACTTGAAACCTATATTGTACCTATTAGACCTATTCCCTAAATTTTAGGAATAAAGAAAGTCGTAGCCCTTCGTATCATCTTTCCAAAACTTCAAACGGATCACATTTTTGTGTTTGGAAGCTTCCGAAATCGCAAAAACACCGAAACGCGTTCGTCTTTCGGACACCTAACACTCAAGCAGTTTTACAGAAAGTTCCAGAACGAATTTGGCCTATTAATATATATATATATATATATATATATATATATATATATATATATTTTATATATATATATATATATATATATATATATATATATATATATATATATATATTTGGAAAGTTAACTTCGATAAGGTTATTTTTAAAAAAAAGGAGATTAATCGCAGTCCTGAGCTAGGAGCTATGACATTTCTAATTTGCTATGGCTACTAAAAACAAGGATGAATATTATGACAAATTTGAGTTATTTTGGACAAAAGAACACATGTATACACCCAAATCTAATCATGCGTATCATGAGATACCATGACACAACACTACGTATCCTATTTAGGACACATATATCCAATCTCGACTCCAAAAGGACACAAAAATCTCTTTGAGGACACGTATCGAACACTTGCTGGTCACAAATTCGGGTTTTCTCCAATTTAGCCACAAAACTCACTTAACTATTACTATAGGGCCTTCTAGTACCTAGTTCTTCTCCCTAAGGGTGATCCTTAGCCATGGATGGGTCCCTACAGATTTATTATGACAAATTAATAATAAAATTGATGGGAATATGAATTTATACCTATTGGGAGATGGATTCCCGATAAAACTCCTCCAAAGGACACAAAATCAAGGGTAGACACACTCCTCCTAGCAAAGCCCTCCTCCGATTTTCTTCTTGATATTCCAAACTCCTATGCCTCCATGGAGATTATAGTTGATTGGAAATGAAAGGATTTGATTAGGGCTTGGTAGAGAATTGTAGAGGGAAGAGAGAATTTTGGAAAAGAAGGTGGCTAATGAATGAACAAATGAAATGAGTAAAGCCTAATGAAAACATGGCTCTTATAGTAGGATTTGTGTCATGATAAATTGTCAAATTTGTCCCTCTCCATTTGTCATGAATGGAATCTAATTAACTAAAGGAAAGAATCTCTACAACTAAAAGGAATAATCCTTTCATGACAACTAAACTTAATTAATTCTAATAAAGGTCATGACTAACAATAATTAGCATAACACTTGTAAAATCTAATTGGCTAGCCACTAACTGACATTAATATAGTTCTAGGCAACCACTAATATAAAATAATGTATATAAAAAAATAATCAACATAAAAAAGTTACCAAAATACCCCAAAGTTGGAAAGTGGTAGTTACAATAGTGCATGAAGGCAATACGCAAACATCGAGATTTATACTAGTTTTCCTTTGAGAGGACTAGTCCAGTCGCGAGAACTCTTGCCCTCTATTAATCAACTATTTGAAATAAAGATTACACCGCGTGCTTTACTCCGAAGAACACGCCGACTTCAATGCCATCGTGTTTTAATCCGAAGCCCACGATTAAACTTCAACACCTTTATGAGAAAAGCTTTAATACTCCAACCTTGTACAACTCAAATACTCTTAGTCCGAAACCACTGGCACTTAGAAGAATAGGAGTTATCTTGGGAACAGAAAGATTAAAGTTTTCATAGATAGAAAGGCTTTAGAATAGATAGAGAAGATGAAGAATGAATGAGTGATTAGAAATGACAAATTCTTCTCTATTTATAGGAATTTTGAGGCAGAGTTCGGACAGAACTCGGTTAAGGCAACATTCAAAATTTTGAATGTTATAGATCCAAAGGAATAGGAATTTGCTGCTGACCAAGAGTGAACCAAGGCGACCAAGTTCGGTTAGTAGGTTTTAGGGTTTTCTGGCCAGTTTTGGTTTAGCAAGGGTTTGGATAGAAAAATAGGTTTGTGAGGGTAATCTAAATTGCCAGTGATCCTAACTCACAATTTATCTAGACTCAAGAAATTAAAAATTATATAATAAAGTATAAAAGTCTTCTTTGACGACCAGTGCAATATTCTGAAGTCTTCTTTGCTCTCTATATCAATGTCGAAGTTTTAAGTCAATTATCGAAATCAAGTTGATTAGGGCTACATGGGCAACAATCTCCCCTATTTTGATAATGTGACAAAAAACTACGATTTTATACTTTTATCGCTGTTCAACTTTGTTTTGGAAGAAGACCGGCACAGAAATAGTTCGTGCAATGGTATAATATTTTTTTGGGATTGCTCCCCCGTAATCAGGTCATTTGTTTGACTTGCTCCTCCGCAAGAAAATATTTTTGCTGAACATCTGTGAAGTCTAGAAAGAGAAAACTAAAGCAAACTTTTATAGCAACATGAGTGCATCTCGATAATCAGCGGAGTAATGAAAGTATCATAAGTTTCTCCCCCGTTTTGTCATATGAGCAAAATATAAGAATGGTACTCAGCACAAATATAGATGAAAAGTGCATAAAGAAACAGATCCATAATCAGAAATGCATAGAGTCTGAAAATGTGAAACTGATACATGCTGACGAAAAAGAAACTCATAACTACTATGATAATGCTTGAAAGAAGCATTTATCACTAATACATGAAAAACATAACTAAAATCTAAATTGTGACGTTGTATCACTAGAAAACGTCCTCATTCATCATCCCACATCATCATCAACATCGTCGCCCTAGACACTACAAAAAAAATAGCATTTTATAACACTTGTAAAAAAGTAATTATAACGGTATGTATAAAAACGTTATAGAATTTTAGAAACCTCTCTTAATATGACGGGTTGTAGTAGTTTTTGGCCTAATATCACGTTTTTACATATATAAATATTATATATTGTTTATATGTATATAACAATTGTAAATACAAACGTTATAAAATGTCCAAAAATCTGAAATCAGCCCGCTCATTTTTCCACTCCAGCCGCTCTCTTTTTCACCTCCCCCCGAAAACTAACAAAAGACCTCAACTAAGCCTCCTCTCTTTCCTGCACTAATTTTTTACTTTCGCTCTTGGTTTTCCTCTCCTCCTCTCCCCTTCTCCTCCTCCTCCTCCTCCTCTTCCCTCCTCCTCCTCTTCCTCTACTTCTTTGGAAACACCCCCCACTACTTCGTCTTCCATGTTGGTTGACCAAGCTCAAGGAGAACCACAACTTCTGCGACTACCTGTCGGGGTCGACATCTACGTCTGGCATGCGCTCCTGCGGCCCCAGATGTCGGGGATGGTGGAGGTCTGGGTAGTACTCCCAGACCGTCGCTCGGACTCGAGAGGACCTGGACCCAGAGCGACAAGATCGTACGCAACAGAGTCGGGCTCGTATGGCTGGAACTGGCACCGGAGCTCTACGAGGGCTTGCTTTGGCACTTGGAGTCGGCAACCAAAGTAAGGCCGTCAACACAGCCGAGCAACCATATTTTCTTATCGGCGTAGTTGAGCAACCACCCAACTGCTTCCATCGTCACCGATGTAGCGTCCACCACCGGCGACAAGGTTTTGCCCTAACTTATGTCCTTATTATTTCATAATTTATGCCCTAATTTTTATTCCAAAAATTCTATTTTCATTGATTTTAGTGAAAGCCTAATTTTTGCCATAATTTCTATCATTACGCTAGGGTTTCTTTTCTATTTCCTATTTTTCAAAATATCATTGAAACCTTTAAATGCATGCGTCGTACTGACATTGAGAGACAGACCCAACACGTATTTTTGTGTATACTAGTGTATTATAGGGTGTTCGGGCATGGATACGACACGGTGACACAGTCGATACTGGTTTTTGTTTATCCTAGTGCATTTGGAGTATCCGATACATACACCCATTGGTAATTGGTTTGGTCGTTCGGGATCTACTTGGATTTTTTTTGGATGCTTTTGTTTTTTATATATTCAATATTTTGTGTTTGTTTGGTGGATTTTGATTGGTTTGGATGAAAAGAATTATGAAATATGCATCACATGGGAAGATGAAAGCAGTAAGTTCCTTGAGGTTCTTCTTTCATAAAATATTATTGTATGATAGTTTATGGAAAGATGAAAGCAATAAGTTCCAAAACCTAAATCAATTGAGAGATATGGCACTGATTTTCTGCTATGTTTATATTAAATTATCATATATGTTACCTAAATTATTTTTCCTGTTCTTTGTGTTCGGAATAAATTCTTGAAAGCTGGACTCTACGCTTCCTTCAGTCATCTACCTATAGTAGCTTTTTCTTCAAAATAACTTCAAACTAACTTCTGTTGGAATTAAAGAAAATATTTATATTTATTCCCGGGTTAGGACTCATATGCATGTCGATAAGATTACTGCAGCTCTGGGAATCTATTGTTTCAGGTGAGCCGCTTCATCCATGGCACTGTGTGAAGCTTTTTATTTACCATTATGTTTCGCTTCACCTCCTTCTCTTTACCATCCAAAACTTTCGAATTGGCTTGTACCCAATTATTTCTTCTTTCCTTTCCTCTCAACAATTCCATTTTCTCTGTCTCTATTTCCTAGTGAAATAGAGGATCATACATCCATCATTTCCTTTTTCTATGCATATTCATTCATTCTCCTACAATTAGTTGAATCATACTTAATTTCTTAGGTAAATGTATTCTATATGCCATTGCTTTGATCAATTAGGGGGAAGAAAAAAAAGGTTAACTTTTCATTCTTTTGTTTCTCTTCCCTTGTTGGTTTACAGTAGGCTATTGGAAAGATGTATTTTGTAAAGTATATATAGTTTTAAGGCGATTACTCTGGAGTAATCTTGATGATTGGGTGAGACAATTTTCTTTCAGTTTTTTTTCATTTTAAAAGCCCATAAATTTTAAATTATGAGTGTATTAATTCTTATCATCCAACTAACATTTTTATCAAAACCCAATGTTTTTTAAACTCACGTTAGAAGGTCTGTATTATAGATTGCCTTGCCAAAAGGTAGGTAAAAAATAAAAGAGAAATTAAGGGCGGCCGGCCGACCGTAGCCAAATTAAACTCCCGTGTGGTAGAACATATGTACTCAACGTACTTAATTTATACACATATGTAGGGTTATACAAGTTTCCAATCAAACTTTCTATGGAACAATGTATCTTGATGCACTATATGATATGGTACACGAAAAAGAATCAGGTGAATGGGTCAATGATACATATCTCAATTTGACAACCTATGTCGTAGGTTATTTGAGTTGGATGCATGTGTGTTCCGCTTAAATGGTTATTGTGAATGTTTAGAAGAAATCTCTATTACATCAATTGGTTTCCATCCAAATATGCACATGCTAGTTCAAAAAGTAAGGATGAAACATCAATATGAAATCAGAACTGCAGCAATGTTGACCACACAGCATATTCCAGTTCAAATATTCCATTACATTCTTTTACCCCAAAACAACACATCATTTACATATCTTACACATCATATTACGCTTTTTGGCTTATGTTTGATCCTTGTTGTATTATCGATCTATGATTGTCTTGGTGCCAACTTATTGTATATGTTTACACCATATGGGTTCCTTAAATACTAGTATCTGTACTACATCTCCAAACTGTATGTTGTCCTCTCTCAAAGTCAGAAAAAGACAATACAATCTTTGTTCTTGTATATAGGATGACAGGAAGTAAGCATGTTTTGTAATACTAGTAAATATGCATTATTCTTGGGATTTGATTGATTTGAAGGATATGAACCACAAGTTATAAGTGGATGTTGTTCTCTTGTTTACTATCTTGTTTTCTAAATCTATTAACTAAGTAGCTAAGTAGCTAAGTTCACTTCTACACTTCACGAACACATTCCAACCAGCAAATTTATTCTAATAGTAATTTAGTAGCCTACTTCTTGCCTCAGGTATAGTTTTGTAGTGTGCATGGTTTCTTTTTAATGCCAGGGATAGATGATTTGGATGCCCATTGAGATGAGCATGTATTTTATACTATCCTTTAATTTCAATCTGTATCACTTTTTCTATCACATCTTTCTTGTTTAATTTTTAATGATGTTTGTTTCAACGTATATCTTTTGCAAGCTGACACTTTTTATCCTTTCATTCTATATTCATTCTATTATGTCTCAATCCTTCCAAATCTCTGACGATTAACTTGTTTGTATCTCTTCACATGAAACAGCCTAGGTATCATGTTGATAATATTCACAAGAGAGACCAGTCACGTCCCTCTTAAAATTCCCAATATAGAGTAAAACAAATTTTATTTTCCCTATGGCTATCAAAATTTCCCAAGCTTGTGTGGCAAATGCAAATGTGATGTAAGTTCTATTTCATTCTCAAAAATTGTGTAAGGTCCTTAATGACTCATTTCATTATATTCTAAGATAATAGTTTATTTGCTGATGCAGATCAAACGTTGGGAGAAGATAGAATGTAAACCAAATAGTCTCCTAGTACTGCATAAGATGCATGTGAAGGTTGAGGACACCTTAAAAATTATCGCAGGCCATAAGAAGGGTAAAATTGGTAAAATTACTGAGATTTTCAGACATAACATTATTTTAATTGTGAAAGACATCAACTTGAAGACCAAGCACATGAAGAGCAGAGAGCAGGGTGAGCTTGACAAAATTGTAAACGTGAGTGTGCACAAAAAAATTCCTGTTAGAACTTTCTTATATGGTATCATATTTGTCTATGTTTTCTCAGTTCACATATTTTAGGTGTTATTATGAGCTGTTTATAATTCTAGTTGGATACTATGCCAGGTGATACCTAGATAAATATTAAATAAAGATGAACTGTTTCATATAAGCAAAACAGAAGTGTTTCTTTTCAACTGTACAACCAGATCTAAAACCCTTAAATGCTTTTGATGTGAATTATTATGCATAATAATGTGTTGAAATGCTTATTATGATGTCTAAAGTGGAATCTCAATAAAACTGACATAATAATATCTAACGTTGAAGAGAAGCCAACACCACAGTACAATTCCGAAATCTTTCAACCATCTTCTTCATTAGAATAAAAAGTTGGACTTCATTGAAGATTTCAATGAAAGCTTCTGGTTAAACAGGAAAACAAATTTCATTTTCCCTGTGGCTATCAAAATTTTCCAAGCTTGTGTGGCAAATGCAAATGTGATATAAGTTCTATATTACATTAAGTGTTTATATCTTGGTTGTAGTTTGGCAAATGCAAAAATATCATAAATATATATTCTGTCTTATTTAGGATTTGTCTTAGTTGAACCACCTATTCTTGGCAGTCATACAGGCCATAAACTTTCTTCTTCAATAAGGTAACTTTATCATTTAGTTCTCTTTCTAACATGTTGATAATGGTCGCCTTGTTAGTTTCATAATTATTTTATTCTCTTAGAGATTGTTTTCAGTTGTCTTCTAGAATTGGATAACTAGCCCTACGCCATAAATATTTTGGATATTTTCCAAAATGTTTTGCTCTGCGACCTTCTCTGTTTAAACTTCAAAGTCTATCTTTTAAAAAAAAACCTAAGTGAATTACTGTAATGTTGACTTATAGTTGTAAAATATGAGTCTAGTTTCCAATTTACTTCCGCCTTTTATTTTGCTTAAATATCTAAACTATGCATCTTGTAGTCCTTGTATTCAGACTAGGGCCAATCTAGAGAGTTAAACAGGGTCATTGTTTAATCACAACTCAGAAGAGATTGGCTTATTTTTCTCTCCTCTTCATTTGGAAATCTTTCTATAGCAGTAGAAGATGGCTTTTGGCTGTGGACAATCAGAGGCTCAAGAAGCTTGAAAAAACTCACTTCTACAACAAGTTTCGAAGGTGATACACCACTTAAAAGATTTCAAAAAATCATTTCTTCAAGTATCTATTTCGATTGTTTCTTTGTACTTGTTATAGTGAAATAAGTTTTCTTATTGCAATCTCTCATATACCGAAAAATCGAAGACTCCATGGTTAATCAAGTCAGCAACATGTCTAGTGGGTAAGTTACTAAGGTATGTGAACTATATGTACTTTGTAATTCTTTATCTGTCATTGCAACTAAATTATATGTAACTGTTGGTTTAAATTTGAAACATTTTTTAATGCCCGTGGATAATAATAATTTTTGTCAAGTGTTCTTGATATCAGCAACTCCACCTCATGAGATATTAGAAATGACCAGTAAATTCATGATCGATACCGTCAGGATACTTGTTAAGCGTGATGAGTTGATACTTGAGGTAAATAGATGGTGGATTCGAACTTAGTTGATATATATTTTTTAATGAATTAATCTCATAATTGAAACTTCAAAACTTCATGTTCTTCTTTTTTATTCAGGGAATCAAACAGTTCTTTGTCGTTGTTCGAAGAGATGACCAGCAAATTCATGACCGATACCTTAAGTGTATAATGTTGACTTATGAAGGGATGTCACAATTTTGTGTTAGTGAATGCAAAAGGAATGTTTTAGTATTTTGAGGCCTGGTGCCTTAAAAAGGAAAGATGTATATATTTTGGATATTTTGAAATGTAATGGTGATATGTTGGTGAAACAAAAGTTTAAAAAAGAGTGATATGTTTTGAAATGTAATTAAGATGGTATGATATTTGGATATTTTTAATGAAATGTTTAAAATGTTAGTTCAATTTTATATTTCTGTTGTCTCAAAAAATTAATATACTTTTTATTACGCATTGAATTATAAGCATTGACAGGTGATATATATATGTGAGAATAACCAGAACAGAACGTTAGAAAGCATTATGTATATGTTCTTTTTATAACATTTTATGGACGTTTTATGAATGTTTGAAAACCAGATCATTTTAGAAAGCGTTATGTATATATAACCTGGTCAAAACGCTTTATCACATATATGTTATATATAATGATAATATTAATGTCGTTTTAAAAATATAGTGTTATATATAATTGAATTAATTATCTCGTTTTTAACAAAAAAAAGTGTCATATAAGTGTACATCATATATAACAGGTTTTCTAAACTTTTATAACACCCGTGTTCAGGACGGTTGCATGGTTCAAAAAAACTATCATAAATTGTCATATATGACGATTTTTACCCGTCATAAAAAGCTATTTTTCTTATAGTGAGAAGGACCGGTCTCAGCAGATCGGTTGGAATCATAGTGAGCAGCAGTAGGGTCAAAATAATGCTGGGCCTCTGGATCATCAATGTGAAACCCGATCATCGAGGGGTCACGAACCAGGGGGATAGGGCCACCAGGGTTGTGAGCAAAGCTGTAAGTAACATCCCTCACAATGTTGGATATGGCCTGAAGCTGAAGAGTGGTACGAAAATCCATAGCCCAAAACTTATCCAACATCAAAGCCTGAAGAGACTCAAGGGTAACACCACTAGGAGGATGGGAAGGATGTGAACTACCAGCTGATGGGTCAAACGGAGGAGGAAGAGGAGGTGGCTGGACTGCAGAAATATGAGCAACTTTACGATGCTCATGAATATGGATATGTGGAGCATCCTGAGCACAACCATCCAAGATAACCTTAAAGAATTGAAAGATGTAAGGCAAATACATCGTATAGAGAAGTCGTCAAGGTTTCTTGCGACACGTCCATAGCAGCAATGATAGTTTTAGGAAGACTAAAAGGGACTTGAAAGTAAAGATGGTAAATGGCAGATAGTTCCCAGTAGAAGATCTCACCGGTGGAGGTACTTTTTTGAAGAATAACAGAAAACCCATCCGATGCAAATCATAAAAATAGTTGTTCAAGTACTTGGGGTGAAGAGTGCCTTTGGGACGTGAGTGTGGTGCACATAAAGAGTCAGAAAATAAGTCAAAAGTCATATGTGCTGGAAATTGCACTAAGGTGATATCCACTAATGCTTTTCCAATTTTGGGAATGTGAAGCATAATTGCCAAATCATCAGCATCGAACTCAATGTCAATTCAACCGACTTTTGATTTAATCGTGCCATTTGTGACCGAAGATTGCAATAGAACATGCAAATTGCATTAACATAAACCAGAAAACTAGTTTGAACTAGGTCTACAAGATCAAAGTGTTCAAAGACATTTAAATGGCCAGAAAACAAATTGAAATTAATTGGACATCCCAAACGAATTTTTCATTGATGAAATCATTGAACCATTCATTAGAAACATCTTGAGACACAAAAATAAAATCATCAAAATAGTCTCCGTTCGGCATGACGAGACTAAAAAGTGAAAAAGAACCTTCCTCGGGAGCAGTAGAGGAAGAAGCTTCTCCAACCTTCCTTTTCTTTTTGAAAGATTGAAGAATTTTGGGAGCCATGGGAACTAAAAGAAGATGAAATAGTAGAGATATACCGAAATTAACTCGAAAGTGGAAGAGAACCCCGAGATAGCTTCGAATCCAAGTTTTTAGAGCTTGAGAGGCTTGGAATATGGAGTTATAGGGTGGCTAGGGTTAGGATTTCGGTAGTTTTTGGTTGTGTTAAGATGAAGAAGATGATGTTTTGAGGTGTTTATATAAGGGGAAACCTGACTGTTCAGTTCTGTTCTGACTTACCCTGGATCGAGTTCGGCGCGAGTTCGGACAGAGCTCGGTCTGAGTTCGGTCCCTGTGTATTCAGGACAGAAATAAAAATAATTTGATACATGTTTTAACTATGTTGAGAAAAAATAATTAATATTAATTCACTATAATACACAAAACGTATAGAATATTTTGGGTTAGCGGTAGGGGCCGAATCTCAGCTAGCGGTAGTCAGAAGACACTTGGCACCGTGTCGCTTAGACTTTTACATTTTTTTGTCACAAGGGCCCTTTCGGCTTATAACCAAAATATTTTCTACGAATTTATAAATTCAGATCAAGTAATATTTAATTATAAAACTTCAACATCCAAGATTCTCAATTCTCTTCGTAAAAAGTTAAAATGATCTTTAGCTAAGGCTTTAGTGAAGATGTCAGCTAATTGATGTTCAGTGTCAACAAATTCTAAACTAATATCTCCCTACAATACATGGTCTCTAAGAAAGTGATATTAATTTCTATGTATTTAGTGCAAGAGTGGCAAACATGATTTTTTATGCTAGTGTTATCGCAATAAATAGGGATGTGGTTATAAGATAACTGATAGTCTTCCAAAGTTTGCTTCATCCATAAAATCTGTGCGCAACAACGTCCTGCGGCTATATACTCAGTCTCAATCGTCGATAATACAACATAATTACTTCTTAGAAAACCATGAGACTAAGGACTTTCCTAGGAAATGACATATGCCACTGGTAGTTTTACGATCGATCTTGCATCCAGCAAAATCTGCGTCCGAGTAGCATATCAGGTCAAACGAATCAATTTTGGGATACCATAGACCGGTGGTCAAAGTACCTTTAAGGTATCGGAGGATATGCTTAACGGCGCTCATATGTGATTCCTTAGGACATGCCTGATATCTACCACATAAGCATACTGAAAACATAATGTATGGATGACTAGCAGTTAGATATAGTAAACTACCAATCATACCTCTGCATTTATGTACTTCATTTGGTGTACCACTTTCATCTATGTCAAACTTTGTAGACGTTGCCATAGGAGTTCCAATTGGTTTAACGTTATCCATGTCAAACTTCTTCAGCAAGTCTTTTGTATATTTGGCTTGATTGATGAAGATCCATTGTGAATTTTGTTTGATTTGTAGACCAAAGAAGAATGTTAGTTCTCCCATCATGCTCATTTCAAATACACTCTGCATACACTTAGCAAACTCGTTACATATCATCTCATTTATTGATCCAGAAATAATATCATCTATATATATCTGCACTAATAAAATATACTTATCCAAGGATTAACAAAGTAGAATCAATATTTCCTTTTAAAAAATTGTGTTCAAGTAAGAAGGAACTAAGGCACTCATACCATACACGAGGTGCTTGTTTGAGTCCATAGAGAGCTTACGAAGCTTGAATACGTTATCAAGGTTTTTAAAATCTTCAAAATTGGGAGGTTGTTTTACAAAAACTTCTTCTTTTATAAAACCATTTAGAAAAGCACTTTTGACATCCATTTGAAAACGTTTGAAACCATAAAAACTTACAAATCCATAAAGCATACAAATGAATTCTAGTCTAGAAACTGAAGCATATGTCTCATCGTAGTCAATGCCTTCTTCTTGATTATAGCCTTGAGCTACTAGACGTGCTTTGTTGCGTGTGAATGAACCATTCTCATCTAACTTATTTTAGAACACCCATTTGGTACCAATGACCGGATGATCATTAGATTTGGGAATGAGTTCTCAAACTTAATTTCGTTCGAATTGGTTTAGTTCCTCTAGCATTGTAGAATTCCAAAATTCATCATTAAAAGCCTCTACAACATTTTTAGGTTCTATTTTAGAAATGAATACAACATTAGCAACTATATCTTCAGTGCTTGAACGAGTACTTACACCATTTGATACATCACCTATTACCAGTTCTTCTGGATAATTTGATGTAAACCGTATTCGCTTCGGTAGACTCTCCAAATATGAGGTATGTGTATCTTTAGGTGTTTTGTATGAGGGAGTTTTCTCATCTTTATTATCACTATCGTTGTTGCATTGATTGTTCAGCTCGTTGTATGTGATATTTATCGATGCTTCAACAATGAGTGATCTTTTGTTGAATACCCTGTATCCTTTGCTCTTTGCAGCATATCCCAAAAATATGTCTTTATCAGCTTTTTTTAATCAAATTTTCCTAAATTGTCTTTTGTGTTTAAAATACAACATATGTAACCAAACACTTTGAAATAACTGATGTTAGGAGTTCTATTGAATCATAATTCATATGAAGCCTTCTTGAAAATTGGTTTAATAAGAACTCTGTTCAGAATATGACATTCTGTATAAACAGCTTCAGTCCAAAAACTTTGGAAGATTATGCTGGTTAAGCATAACTCTGGCCATATCGTAAAGAGTTCTATTCTTCCTCTCCACAATGTCGTTCTATTGAGGAGTTCTGGGGAAGAGAATTCATGTGATAAATTATTTAAATCACAAAATGTTTTAAAGTCATGGTTATCAAATTCTTCTCCATGATCACTTAGAATGCGAGTAATCATGAATCTTTTTTCATTTTGTACCTTTTTACAAAAAGACATAAATTCAGAAAAGGCCTTATTTTTATTTGCAAGAAAGTAAATCCAAGTATATCATGAATAGTCATCAACTATTATGAAAACATAAAGCTACCGCCAAGGCTGGCGACTCTACTTGGTCCAAACAAGTCCATATGTAATAATTGTATTGGTCTAAAGGTACTTACATCATTTACTGATTTGAAAGATTATCTAGATGCCTTGTTCTTTTCACATTCGACACAGACTACATCTTTCTTGAATGTGATATCAGGTAATCCTTTTACCAGTTTCTTTGTGAAAAATCTTGCAATAGTGTCCATGTTCGCATGTCCAAGATGCATATACCATACCCAACTTTCATCTTGAGATGTGAGTAGACACTTTATTGTACTGTTAGTACTTTCTGACAGATATAATACATATATATTGTCCTCTCTTATTCTCTCAAAGAAAATTATTCCAGAAGATTTATCATTTATCCTTAACAAAATTAATTCCATAACCATGATTAGTCAATTGAGTAATACTTAGCAGGTTATGTTTTAGTTCTGTTACTAAACATACATTTTTAGTAATAGGAGAGGGAGAAGTACCTATGTCGCCAATTTTAATTGTATGTCCTTTCAAATTATTTCCAAAGGAGACAAACTTATTTCTTCATCGATAGAGTTACAAACAAAGTGTTATCACCCATCATATGTCTGGAGCAACCACTATCAAGGATCCATTTTCTTCTAGTGAGAGGAGGAAGGTCCACCTATAATACAAGTTGAAGATGTAATCTTTGGTCCCACTTTCTTGAGGGTCCAGATTTGTTAGCTTTTGAAACCAAAACATATAAATATATATGTCTACTAACTTCCTAATCGTGCATTGATGTGATACATGTCCTTTTATACCACAATAATGACATGTAGCAGAAGTGTTAGTGCTAGGTGAAGTTCGAAGATCATGTATGTGTGTTTTTGAAGACGTGTAAGACTTCTTGTGTGGAAAAGTATACATGAATGCATGACTTCTAGCAGTTATAGTAGTGTTGGTTGTGTTGTGTTTATGCTTAGCCTTGTGACTTGTGTTCACTTGAGTTAAAGGCTAGACAACCTGTTTACCCAACTTAATCTTTAACTTTTTAGAGACATCACAGGCTTCAGTGTACTTGGTCGTGTGTGCATCTAACCTATGAGTAGCAATGTTATACTTCTTTTTCTCTAATTCATAAAGATCATTGAGTTTTACATTTTCTCGATTAGCTTTCTCAAGCTTTTCAAGAGTGTCATATAAACTCATCTTTAAAGATTAAACTCATCCGTGTTACTAGAAGAGTTTCTAATATCTTCTAGCATTTGAAATGGCTTAGAAAACTCAGATTGTACAAATTTTAGCTCTTTCTTGGCACTTTTGTACAAATCCATCATTTTTCTTTGATCTTCTAATAGATCAGTGAAGGCATCAGATAATTCATCAAATATAAATTATTCATGAAGAGGATTCGATATTACCTTAGCATCCGTAGCCAAGAAGCATAGGTTTGTTGTGTTGCGAGATTTTTTTTCTTCTTCAAAATCGCTCACCTCACTTTCACACCAGATGCTGGTATTAGCATAATTTCTTGTCGAAGTCCTTCTTTTGTCTAACTGATCATATATGTTTCCCTTTCTTGCAACAGGACAATCTTTCTTGATGTAACCTGCCTTTTTACACCTGTAGCATATTGGTCCTTCGTCATCCCTGGAATCTTTCTTCTTCTTGTTTGTCTTCTCATATTTAAGGAATCTTCTGAAGTTCCTTCTTATGAGGGCCATCAGCTTGTTGTCTGAGCTATCGGTCTCACTTTCGTCATTGGAGGTTGTCTTATGATGCACTTTGAATGCTACAGCCTTCTCCTTTGGTGCAGTCTCTTCGAAGTCTTTAAGGTCCTGCTCATGTGTCATAAGCTTTTCCATGAGAGTTTCAAAATCATCGTAGTGAAATCATTTCCTTCAATAATGGTCGTTGCCTTAGGATTCCAATTCTTAGTCAGCCCGCGAAGTACCTTTTGAGTCTTTTCATGATTGCTGTATTATTTTCCAAGGGAAGATAAGGGGTTAACAATATCTAGAAATTGAATGAACATATTTGTAATAGTCTTATTTGGCTTTATTTTGAAGGCCTCAAACTCTTATGTTAGTTGTGAGATTTTGGAATCCATCACTTGTGAAGTTCTTTCATGAGTTACCTCAAGAAGTTTCCAAACCTTGTGAGACATGACACATGTAGATATTCTATTAAACTCAGTTCTATCTACAACACAAAATAAAGCATTAATAGCTTTTGCATCAAGACTTGCTTGTTTCTTTTCATTGTTGGTATATTTGTCATGCGGTTTTCAACTAGATTCCTATCTACCACAATAGGTAGTGGTTTTTTGTAACCATCGATGACAATCGACCATAAATTGAAATCAAGAGACTTGAGTTAAAAGCTCATTCATGTCTTCCAATAAGTGTAGTTCGTGCCGTCAAATAGGGGTGGCCTATTTGTAGACTGGCCTTCACCATTGCTAGTGTATAGGAATGCCATATCTCAGGAAGATTAAATCCAACTAGAGAGAAGCCGTGCTCTGATACTAATTGTAGGATCGATGGCACCTCTAGTGGGGGGTATGAATAGAGTGCAGCAGAAAAATATCCCCAATAAAAAATTTAAGCAAGTAAAGGCAGATATAAAATAATTACGTAAATGCAATAAAGTAAAACAGTACTTAAATAGTGCAAGAAGGTAATACGCAAATACCGAGGTTTATACTGGTTTCCCTCTGAGATGACTAGTTCATTCGCGAGAACTCTTGCCCGCTATTAATCCACTATTTGAAATAAAGATTACATCGCGTGATTTACTTCGAAGAATACGCCAACTTTAACACCATCGTGTCTTAATCCGAAGCCCACGATCAAACTTCAACACCTTTCTGAGAAAAGCTTTTATACTCCAAGCTTGTATAACTCAAATACTCATAGTCGAAAACCACCGGCACTTAGAAGAATCGACGTTGTCTTGGGAATAGGAAGATTAAAGCTTTTCATAGATAGGAAGGATTTAGAATAGATAGAGAAGATGAAGAATGAATGAGTGATTAGAAATAAAAAATTCTTCTCTATTTATAGAAAATTTTGAGGCAGAGTTCGGGCAGAACTCAGTTAGGGCAACGTTCAAAATTTTAATCATTATAGATCCGAAGGAATAAGAATTTACTGCTGACCAGGAGTGAACCAAGGGGACCGAGTTCGGCCAGAACTCGGCCTGAGTTCGGTTAGTAGGTTTTTAGGGTTTTTTGGCCAGTTTTTGGTTTAGCAAGGGTTTGGATAGACAGATAGGTTTGTGAGGGTAATCTAGGGTAATCTAAATTACCAGTGATTCCGACTCACAATTTATCTAGACTCAAGAAAATAGAAAATACAGAATAAAGTATAAAAATCTTCTTTGGCGATCACGTGCAATCTTCTGAAGTCTTCTTTGCTCTCTAGATCAATGTCGAAGTTTTAAGCCAGTTATCGAAATCAAGTTGATCATGGCTGCATGGGCTAACACTTCCGCCTTGTCGCTACCACTTTTCCAAATAGGGATAATTTTGTCAATTTATGTTTTATATTATTATGCATAATTATTTATTTATTTTTGGTGTTAATTATTATGGTTAGTGGACTAGCCTATTTGTTAGACTTGTGTTAGTGGACCAATTAGACTAGACATGACACTAGAGCCCAACAACTAGAATGTCATGACACATGGACCAACAATTTGGACTAGGCCCAATTAATTATTATTCCATATTTATTGAATAGAGATTAGTTTAATTAACAAATAGGATTAGTAGCTTCCACCCATTAATTAGCCTTCATGACAAGCTTAGAGGGGCATATTAGACATTCTTTATTGCATGGAATAGATCTAGAAGTGGTCAGCCATATAGAGGGGGAGCTCTCTCTCTCTCTCCATTTTATTTTATGCCAAATTATACTCCATTTGGTGTTCTTACCCAAATTGATCCATTCCTCCACTAATTCCTCTCAATTCTACTCCAATTCTCTTCATTCTCATCACTTGGAGAAACTTACGAGCTTGGTGGCTAGGAGTACTAGAAGAGGAGGCTAATTGCTATGAATTCGTGTTCGAATCGTGTCCATTTGGCTTGACATTGGGAATCCATCTCCCAATAGATATACATCTCAATTTATCTTATATTTAGACTATAATTACTTAAATTGACCCATACGAATTCATCCATGGACTTGGACTACCTATAAGAGAAAGAATTATGCTCTAATGATCCTTTTATGAAAGCTATGTTAAGATTTGTGCCAATTTTGGAAGAATTTCGAGATTGGTGTACCAAGTGTTTGTCATTTGTTAATTAGATCAAATTAGACTAGATTTGGTTATGTGTGTCTAGATTCGTGTCCACAATTGGGTACAAGTAGGTCATATCATGATACAGTAGGACACAAAATTATTTTAGGGGTTTTTCCTCCGACATTTGTGGCACACATATCCAATTCTTCATGACACATTGCACTAGCTATATATTGTTTTAATTAGGCTTTAATTATGTTTTATGCATGCTCATGTGATTTGGATAGATTCGGACAAGGTTTGATATATGTGTCATGGGCATATCATAAGAGTATCGCAGATTAGTGCGATACGAGGGTGATGTACACCAATGTTTGGTTTTGGCATTTTTTTGAGTGTCATGCATATGTGTTGTGTGTGTCTATTTATCCATATAGATACCTATGTATTTATAGATGAGTGTGTGTCAATAGGATAGTGTCATATATGCTTGTGTGTATAGGTGGGCACATAAGGTAGAGGGGGATTTGTGTTGACTAAAATATGTGTGGTGAGCAAGAATGTGTGTGTCCTATGTATACACATGTGTCTCATATGTGTGTGTGTGTGTGTGTGTGTGTGTGTGTGTGTGTGTGTGTGTGTGTGTGTGTGTGTGTGTGTGTGTGTGTGTGTTCAGTTGGTTTAAAGGGGGATATCGTATATGTAAACCTATGTGAGAGTATGTAGAATAGGAAAAACTGAAACATGTATGGGTTATGTGTATGCACCTCTATGGATAGATAGGTAGAGGAAGTGTAGTGTAGAAGTAGAGAAGAGGGGGCAGTGTCACTGTACTGCTGTTAGCAGTACTGGCAACATAGAGCAATAATTGATCACTGCTATGCATAACATCAGTAGCAGTTAGCTACTGCAATAGCATAGGAAATAAAGAGCAGGGTAGTTTGTAAAGTATGCAGCAGCAGCAGTCCTATTGACTGCTAATGGCAGAAGCATGTGGAGAGAGTTCTTGTGTGTGTGGGGGTTATAAGGGATAGCAATATGTAGCAGTTTATAGACTGCTAGGTGGTAGTTTGTAGACAGCTAGGTAGCAATTTGTAGACTGCCTTGACAGCAATTAGGAGAGGGGGATGTACAAGAGTGTATAGGTAGAGTGTGGGGGTAGCCTAGTATCTTGGGTGTATAAGTAATGTTTAGATAAGTGGCAATTGGTATAGGTAATTATTAGGATATTTATACCTATGTGATACATGATAGATAAATGGGTATTTCGATGGATATGGGATAGGTAATATATAAGATAAGGTAGGGATATGGTTTTGGTATGCATTGGTATATGTTAGAGTATACATAGGATAACGGTAAATAGATAGGGTATATTGGCATGAGCCTATACATGTACATTATAGGCTAGATACCTAGGGTATTAGCTAGTATTACCAATATTAGTTAGAATAATTTAGTATGGCAATGTATGGACCTATAAACCTAGGTAATTACTAGTTTGACCTAGTTTAGAAAGGTATGACCTAGTTTGACTTCCATGACCTAGAATTGACCTAGAATCATATTTCAATTTAGATATCAATGATTTTGACTCCAAAATACTAATTGACATTGATATTCCATATTTAGATTTTCCACTACAAAAATAAGATACTTTATCGACGCCTAAAAATGTTGCTAAAGTGTACAAAATTGTCGCTATACAAAATTAGCGACAAATTTAGCAACGAAAATCTTTTGTTATGTATTTCATGGTCGCTAACACAAAAATGTCGCTAATGGTCGCTAGACGTACAATAACGACATAAGTACGTTGCTAATATTCTAGTGGATAGCGACGTTTAGCAATGAGGAGTAGCTAATCAGCGACAACATTTTTCATTGTTAAAAGTCGTCGACATTTAAGTAGTTAGCAAGATTATTTGCAACGTTTAGTGACTAAGTTGCTGACAGAGCAAAATTTGCTATGTCAGCCACTTAGCGACGTATAGTGACCGTTTGCATCGTCTGCGATAATGATTAGCAACGTTCTGCTACACGTTTGGTGATGTCTTTCCTCGTCGCTAGGCGTCACTGAACATTGCTAAACGTCGCTAAACTGCAAAAGTAAAAAAAATAGAATTCGGTTTGCTTATTTTCCATCCAGAATCTACCTGCAGTTTAAATTACAGTTTATAAATAGTAGACCCAGAGCAACCCTCCGTAGAATTCTTATGGTTCGTCGACCCCTTCGGTGGAATACTCAACATCGGTAAAAAAATATTGTGTTATAATATCATCCACACAAACAAATGATAAAAATGTTCCAATAATCAAATAAACAGAATCAAACGATAAGAAAGCCATAAGATAGCCGGGTGGATACAAATCCACTACCAAACAACTATAAAAAGAGTTTATATCCAATAGTATCAAGAATGGGTAAACACAACACATACTGTCACTAAATGTATAAAATAAATACATAAAGACCCAATAATGGGTCAGCAAAGCACAACACATAATACTATGTCCAATGAAGAACTACGATTGGTCAGCAGAACGAGGAGGAGAACTATGACCCTACATCTGGGACAACATGAACCTATATTGCTTCCCTGCCCTGGTCCTAGCCGCCTTCGCCTTCTTCGACCGTTCCTTGTACCTAGGATCGTCGAATCTAGCCTTCATCGCAGTCTGCTACTCGGGCGTGATCAAACCTTGGATCGTTCTTCCGGAGCACTCTCGAGCCTTCTGGTCATCGATCGCATCATGTATCAACTTGGCGGCAACGACAGAAAATTGCTTCTGGATCATCTCAGTCCGGTGTGGTGGATAAAAATATATTTTCTACAAGAATTAAAATAGTTAGTTTTATAATATGCATAAAAGATAATTGATATTAAATGTAATATACTTTAGTTACCTTGAAGTGGACAAACCAGAATGCATTCCTCTCGTCCAAGGCATCCGAGTAGTTGATCCAAGCGCCACCGTAGTTGGACATCATAAATAACCCCAGTGCCCTCTGAACCGATGGGAGACGATATCTATACAACAATAATTATATTCATGAATATATGTATGTATATATATATATATATATATATATATATATATATATATATATATATAAATTAATGTTAACTAATTAACTTACTTTGTAGGCCCGTCAAACCAAACTCCATCCTTGTCTCGTCCGAAGGGGCGTATAGGAGATCGCTCTGATACGAAGACGGAGTAAGTTCGAACTCCTCCATATGCTCCTTCGTCTCCGTAGTACCGTCAACAAGAGGAATGCTGGACGGGGTAGTAGTCTCATGCCTGGAACTGCCCTTCCCAGGAGTACTACCATGTACCGTCGACGTAGTCAAAGATGTGACTGGTCGGTACACTTGTGTTAGTCGTGAACCATCATTAGGCTTCATTTTGAAGGCCTTATACTCTTGTGTTAGTCGTAAGATTTTGGATTCTTTACTTGTGAAGTACCTTCATGAGTAACCTCAATAAGTTTCCAAACCTCATGAGACGTGACACATATAGAAACTCTATTGAACTCAGTTCTATCTACAGCAGAAAATAAAGCATTGATGGATTTTGTATCAAGACTAGCTTGTTTTTTTTTATTGTCGGTATATCCGTCGAATGGTTTTTCCACTAGAACACCCTCTACCATAATAGGTAGTGGTTTCTTATATCCATTCATGACAATCATAAATCAAAATCAAGAGACTTGATAAAAAAGCTCACACATGTCTTCCAATATGTGTAGTTTGTGCCATCAAATATGGGTGGCCTATTTGTTAATTTACCTTCACCATTGCTTGGATATAGGGATGCCATATCTCAAGGAGTTTTAATATGACTAGAGATAACTATGCTCTAATACTAATTATAGGATCGATGGCACCTCTAGAGGGGGTTGAATAGAGTCCAGCGAAAAATAATTACCAATCAAAAATTCTAAGCAGGTGAAGCAAATGATTAAACAAACTTAAATGCAAGTAAAACAGTAAATAATGGAGGAAAGAAAGCAATACGCAGACACAACAGGTTTATAATGGTTTCCCTCTGAGAGGACCAGTCCAGTTCACGAGAACTCTTGCTCGCTATAATCCACTATTTTGAATAGAGATTACACCACGAGCTTTACTCCGAAGAACATGCTAACTTCAACACCGTCAGGTTTTTATCTGAAGCCCACAATCAAACTTCAACAACAACTTTCTGAGAAAAGCTTTTATACGCCAAGCTTTGTACAACTTGAATACTCTTAATTGAAAACCAACGACACTAGAAGGATCGGAGTTGTCTTGGAAATTTGAAGATTGAAGCATTATAAATAGAATAGAAAGCTTAGAAATAGATAGAGAAGATAGAGATTGAATGAGTGAATAGAAATGGAAATTTCTTCTCTTTTTATAGGAATTTTGAGACAGAGTTCTGGCAGAACTCGGTAGGCTAACGTCCATAATTTTGAACATTGGTGATCCAAAAGAATAGGAAAAGCTGCTGACAAGAAGAAATCCGAAGGGACCGAGTTCGGTTACCAGGGATCCTGGTCAACCTGATTTGGTTTAGGCTTTTGGATGTTGGTTTGGTTTAGGTTAGAAAATGGATCAAGGATTGGTTTTAGGATAAAACTTCTAAGTGTCAGTGATCCCGACTCATAATATAATCTAGACTCAATAAAAGAAAAATATAGAATAAATATAAAAAAATGTAGTGGAGATAAAATCTGCGATCTTCGGTTTCTTTTCATATCAAGTTTAGAGTTTTAAGTCAATTATCGAAATTGGTTTGACCATGGCTTAGTGGGCCAACAATCTTCCCCATTTTGATAATTTGACAGAACTACGATTGATACTTAAGAATATGTTCAACTCGATTTTGAAGTAGACTTGATGTGGTAGTGAGGGTACGGTAGTAGCTTTGGCCGTCAATATTGGTACAATATAGTTGCTCCCCCGTAATATATGTTCAACTCTTGTTACTCCTCCGTAACAAAACATGTCGGTTGAATATCTGTAAAAGTCTAGAAAAACAACAAGATCTTCAAACATATTTTTAGTCATAAAATATTTGTAAGCAACATCTTAAGGCAATTTTAAGTACTATTATATTACTCCCCCATTTTGTCATATAAACAAAATAACTTAAGCAAATTGATAGTAGGACCTAGCACAGAATAGAGCAGTATATAAATAAGAGAATGCATAGTGCTGCAAATGGAAATGCTAATGTAAACTAAAATAGATAGAGTTCATACATCACTAATAATAAAACTGATAATGCTTGAAAGAAGCAATTATCACTAATACATAGTAAAAAAATAAAGAACATGACTAGTAGTGAACTATCACGAGAAAACATATCCTCAATCGTCATCTTCATCATCATCATCATCATCAGCAGTAGCTCTGGAAGGACCAGTTTTAGTAGAACGGTTGGGATCATACCAGGCAGCAGCAGGGTCAAAGTATCGCTGAGCCTCTAGATTATCAATGCGGTAGACAAGTCTGGTGGGATCACGAACCATAGGGATGGGACCACTAGGGTTATGAGCAAGACTGTATGACATATCCCAAACAGAGTTGGATATGGCCTGGAGTTGGAGGGTGGTACAAAAATCTATGGATCGAAACTGATCCATCATAAGAGCCTGAAGTGACTCAAGGGTAAAGCCACAAGGAGGTTGAGTATGGTGGGTGTCTGCAGCTAATGAGTCAACTGGAGGAGGTAGAGCTTGAAAAGTAGGAACAGGAGCAGAATGACGATGCTCATGAAGATAAGTAGGAGAAGCATCCTCAGGACAATCCTCAAGTCCAACCTCAAAGTACTGAAATATGTACGGAAGATACATCACATAAAGAAGACGTCGTGATTTCTTGCGACACCGTTCTATAGCGGCGATAATAGTCTTGGGTAGACTGAAGGGGACTTAAAAGTGGAGATGATAGATAGCTGAAAGCTCTAAATAGGAAATCTCATCAGTGGCGGTATTCTTTGGAATAATGGTGTAGAATACCATTCTATGAAGATCATAGAAGTAGTTGTTCAAATGCCTAGGGCAAAGAGTGTAGTGTCCCGTCCCTACATCGTGCCCTATTTCTGTCTACAGGGTGTACGAGAAAGGAACAGTCTCTATCGATTCAGTCGAAATTGATAGATCGGGATCGATTGAAATGGTCGAACGGGAACGATTGAATTAAGATCTTTTCTCTTATTATGGAAAGGCTTCTTCAAAATCAAGTCCCATATTCAGCGGGTTACGCCTCGATGATGGACTCTGCGGCTGAGTCGGGAGAGACCTCCCGTTGCTCTGCTTTTTATGTCGTACTTGTTTCTTTGGCTTTAGTTTTCTGAATGCATTTTCGTGAATGTTTTCGATAGTTTTCATGGCTTGCATTTTCGAACTCGCATTTACATATCGAAATTCTTGAATAATACAGTATTCTAATCAGTTGCTTGTGCAATTTCAGGTAATCGCATAGGCGATAACTAGCGCGACCAATAAGTCTCTCGCCTCGAACAAAAATCAAGGTGAGTGGTTGACCCTTCTCTTCTCGACCCTTTCATAGTTCAATCGATAATATTATTGCGAATGAAATGATAGATGCAAGGGCACGGACACGTGTACTTATCTTATAAAACTATGTTGGACAAAAGATTGACTCATTAAACTAATTCATGCCATGACAAGGTGGGACACGATGAAATAATTAAGTTCTAAAAAATATAGACCTTGCTTTATTAATTAAATTATTCTTATACGATCATGGACAACTTGTCGACAAGGTAAAAGTTTCTTCGAGCGGCACCTCGGGGCTACGGGACCGTTTCGGCTTAGGGGGAAACATGGTATAGCTATGCTGGTTAATAACACGGGTTAGGTAGGGACTTTCAGTGGGGCTCGCTACTTGCGTTAAAAGGGCCCCGACTAACAAAATCTATGAGTTCAATATGGCTTGTTGTGTCAGTGACCAAACACACATAATTTGCACACGCTATACTAGCGATAAACAATTGATAAGGAAGAACATGGTAAGTCTCACATTGTACGACATGCTCTATCGTGGGTAAGTTTTAGCGTAATTTACATTATGCATGTCATATGCTTGTCTGAAATTCATTAGGATGGTTAGAAAGATTGACAAACTAAGTCATATAAATACTTCAACCAAATGAGAGCATGAAAGTTAATTTGCCACACACCAGTACAAAGTGTAATGTACTAATCCTCGCTCTCCACAGGTACCCCGAACCAAAAAGGGCGTGCCACTTAAGCTCAAGGTGATGTAGTACATTTGAAGTCTCGTCCGTATGTTGAAGGCTTATTTTGATCCTTTGAAGACTCCACATTCAGTTCAGAAGAAAAGATGCCTCGACTCGCCACAATACCAGGTGGAATAAAATATTTTTCTTGTAAATATGAGCATAATGTATGGAATGACTATCTCATCAGCGTTCATTTTGTAATCGAGTCATGTTGTAGCCTGTGAGGCAAATAAATGTAACAGAGTCATGTAAATGATATTTATTATCAATGAAAGAAAAGTTCCTTCTGTTTTCAAATGCGTTTGTTCAATTTCTCTGGGTACTCTACTTGATGTTGTGTTTCGGATAACCTTATGACTATGCCTTGTGCGATCGCAACTTAGGTTAGCATGGCATCACGCCCAGGAGACGACTATCAATTTTACGGAATCGGAGCATGACATAATGGTATCAGAGAACGACTTTACATCCTTTGGCCTTTCGTCTAGAGTCTCAAACCTTTGACATCGCATCGATAAGATAAGTTGTTCCATATAATGAGTCCATAATATTTTGCGACTGATGTGTGTGTCTTCGTATTGTAGAAGTGACGGAACCCGTGGCGGAAACCGCAACCGAGCAAGAACAAAGTACTTCGAACGGTTCGAGCAGCTCGCCGGCCGGACCTTCTAACAATGCCATCGAGAGGATGTTGCACATGATAGAGGCACAGCAGATATAGTCTAAGAACCAACATCAGCAGACGGAGGTACGACAGGCCCAATCCAAACCAAGATGTAGCAAAAATAACTTGATACTCTGCAACAGATCGTACAGACGATTGTGGCCAATGGAAACTCTTCAACTGTGCCTACTGTCACCGAGCCGACGGGTCAACCCATCGAACTCGATCGAGAGGAGCCAGAGCGTCAACCTGCGGCACCGAGAAGTTGCAACTTTAAAGTGTCAAAATTTAAGAAAGCGTATCGTACCTCCTTCAGCGACACCGAAGGCCCTTTTGTGGCAATCGACTGGTTAGAAGAGCTAGAAGATCAATTCGGAAGATCAATTCGAGCTCCTCGACATTGAAGAATCTAAGCAAGTTGCCTGCGCACAACTTCAACTACGTTTAAAAGTGCACGACTAGTGGGCCGTGCACAAACGAGAGATCCGACGCGACAACAACTCAGCGCTGATCTCTTGGGCCACGTTCCATAAAGCCTTTGAAGTCGAGTAACTTCTCTCAACCGTTCGTCAAGAGAAGGAAAATGAATTCATGTAGTCGAAGCAAGGGAACCGGATAGTACAATAGTATGCTGCGGCATTCAATAAATTGTCCAAATTTGCTGGTGCATTTCTTCATATAGAGGAGTGTCATGTGCGATGGTTCGAAGTGGGTCTGCGGCCTTCTATTACTGCTCATGTGGCGATTCTAGAGTACAAGACCATGGGTGATGCTCTAAATCATGCTCTCCGCCTTGAGAGCTAGTACCCTTCCGTTGCTACCAACGTTGTGCACCATTCCAACCATAAACGTTCTAGCTATACGGGAGATAACAATCACGCGTCAAAGCATCCAAACAATGGAGACTATAAGGGACAGAACCCGTTACCTCGTTGTACCAAATGCAGCCACTTTGGACACAATGCCAATAACTGCTTTGTCTTCGACGGGGCATGCTTCTTTTACGGACAAAGGGGTCACCGAGCTCGAGACTTCATGGACCGAGGACAAAATTTCAATGCCCCACCATATCAAAACCGTCAAGAAACCTGAGGACAGGTGCCCCGCCCTTCTCAAGCCACTCAACCCAGTGGCCAAGACCGTCGTCCTAATACTCAAGGGCGCATCTACGCCATGACTCGAGATGAGGCGTTCGCCTCAGATACAGTCGTGATAGGTATAATGCTTTTCAATAATAAACCTGTACGTGTACTATTTGATTCAGGTACAACGCATAGTTTCATGTCGATATACTTTACCGTTGAGAACAAAATTTCTGTGACACCGTTAGGCCTTGATTTAGCATTCACATTCAGTCGGACACGTCACTACTCACAAACTTAGTTTGCAAAGACGGAATCATCTGTATAGGAAGGAAAAAGGTCTTTCTCGATGCGATAGTTCTAGACAATAAGGACTACGACATCATTCTGGGAATGGATTGGTTTGGCCCTTGCAATGCCACCATTGACTGTGCAAGAAAGAAGGTCACCTTCCGCATACCTAGAGTGCTCGAATTCTGCTACTCGTGTGGTGAAGCATCATCGACCTATATGGTGATCTCGACAATTTCTTCTCGGAGGATGTTGCATTTAGGATGCGAATGCTACTTAGCGTCCTTTTGAGACACGCAACAGGATGGTGCAAACGCGGGTCAGACCGACGTTGTGGCAGAATTCTCCGACGTGTTTCCGGATGAGCTACCCGGAATACCACCCGACCGAGAAATCGAGTTCAGCATTGACACGTTCCCTGATACCCGACCGATTTTTAAGGCCCCGTACAGAATGGCACCTGCAGAACTAAAAGAGCTCAAGGTCCAGTTGCAAAAGTTGCTCGACAGGGGATTCATTCATCCTAGCGTCTCACTATAGGAAGCACCTGTGTTGTTTGTGAAAAAAAGGATGGGTTAATGCGTCTGTTCATCGACTACAGCTAGGTGAACAAAGCTACAATTCGGAACAAGTATCCATTATCCTGTATAGACGATTTATTCGATCAATTACAAGGTGCCTCGGTATTATCAAAAATTGGCCTCAGCTCAGGCTATCGTCAACTCAATATCAAGTCATACGATGAACCATAGTCAGCCTTTCACACTCGTTACGGCCACTACGAGTTCTTGGTAATACCATTCAGTCTGACAAATGCTCCTGCTGCCTTCATGAATCTAATGAATCGAGTGTTTCGTCCGTTCCTCAATAAGTTTATGGTAGTCTTCATAGACTAAATCCTCGTCTACTTGAAGGATCGAGCGTAACATGCAGAACATCTGCGAACCATACCCCAGACCCTCCGAGATAATCAGTTATTTATGAAGAGGAGCAAATGTGAATTTTGGCTGAGCAGCGTATCCTTTCTTGGACACACCATTTCATCCGAAGGTATTGCAGTCGACCCAAAGAAAGTTGAAGCCGTTGTTGATTGGAGGTGGCCTGCGTCGGCTAGTGAGATTTGAAGTTTTCTTGGTTTGGTGGGATACTACAAACGCTTCGTGAAAGGTTTTGCAAAGATTGCATCGCCATTGATTAGCCTCACTCAAAAGGGAGTCGTGTATGAGTAGTCGTACGACTGTGAAGCTTTCTTTCAGGAGCTGAAGCTGCAGATCATTTTGGCCCTATACTCGTACTTTCGGATGGGGTAGAGGATTTTTAAATATTTACCGATGCTTCAGGCCAAGGCTTGGGGTGTGTACTCATGTAGCGAGACAAGGTGATCTCCTTCGCCTCCAGACAGTTGAAGCCGTACGAGAACAACTATCCAACGTATGACTTGGAGTTAGTGGCAATTGTGTTCGCATTAAAATTGCGGCATCACTATCTTTATGGCATGGCATGCACAATCTATACCGATCACAAGAGTCTCAAGTATCTCTTCACTCAGAAGGAGCTGAACTTACGACAGCGGCGTTGGCTAGAACTGATCAAAGACTATGACTTGACGATCGACTATACGTCAGGCAAGGGAAATATTGTGGCAGATGCTCTGAGTCATAAATATCTTGACTCATTATGCATCAACAGCAGACTACGATGGGATCTTGAAGAGATGGGCATCGACCTTCAAGTTCGATTCAGAGATGTGCAGTTAGAGCCGAGCTTGCGAGAAAATATCATGACCGCTAAGAAGGACGATCTGTACCTGAAGAAGATGTGAGAGCTGATTTCAACAGGAAAGGCGACCGACTTTACGGAAGATGACACCGGCGTGCTACGATAGAAAGGCCGACTATGCATTCCGGACGACTTAGAACTAAGAAAGGAGATATTGACGGAGACACATTATGTGAAATATATCTTGCATCTCGACAGCACTAAGATGTACAAGGACCTCCGTACGACCTTCTGGTGGCACAGAATAAAGAGAGATGTGGTGCTCTTCGTATCACAATGCATGGTCTGTCAGCAGGTGAAAGCTAAGCATCAGAGACTGGGCGGGGAGATGCAGAACCTTGCCATTCTAGAATGGAAATAGGATCACATCACTATGGACTTTATTGTTGGCCTGTCGAAGATGCCACGGGGAACGTTGCCGTCTGGGTTATTGTCGATCGATTAACCAAGTCAGCATATTTTATTGCCATTAAAGTCACTTGGAGCGTCAATCGCCTTGGTCATATCTATCTTGATAAAATATTTTGGCTGTACGGGATACCGGTATCCATCGTCTTACATCGGGATGGGAAGTTCGTCTCATGCTTCTGGTGTAGTCTTTAGTCAGCAATGGGGACAACGTTGAAGTTTAGCTCAACATACCATCCTCAGACCGATGGCCAAACAGAATGGGTGAACCAGATTCTCGAAGACCTGTTACGCCTCTGTGCAATCGACTTGAAGTCAAGTTGGGACATTCATCTACTATTGGCAGAAATTTTCATATAACAATAGCTATCAATCCAGCATCCAATTGGCGCCGTACGAAACCTTGTATGACCAGAAGTGCAGATCACCCATTTGTTGGGATAAAGTTGGGAAACAACAGATTCTTGGCCCAGAGTTGGTAGAACAGACCATGGAGAAGGTCAAGCTCATTCGGGAAAGACTGAAGATTGTACAGAGTCGACAGAAGAGCTATGTCGACACCCACCGACGGCGCCTTGAATTGCTGGAGGGTGATCACGTGTTTCTGAAAGTCACACCTATGCGTGGAGTCACGAGATTTGGAGCTAAAGGAAAGTTAAGTCCAAGATTTATCAGTCCTTTCGAGATATTGAAGCGTTGCCCCAGTAGCTTACCATATCACATTGCCGCCAGTAATATCGGATGTGCATAATGTCTTCCATGTCTCTCATTTACGGAAGTACGTGCACGATTCGATCCATATGGTAGATTTTGGTCAGTTCAATCTGCAAGCAGACTTGTCATATGTAGAAGAGCCTGTGCAATTCTTTGAGTGCAAGGATATTATTTGCAAAAACAAAAAGTTTTATAACAAACTGAAAAAAAAGAGTACAAGAGTACAATAATTTCTGGGGAAGTACAACTGTAGGAATCTGATCAGAAGACGATCACTTTATCCCTTGGACTATGTGAACTTGAAGACTAGAGCCTCTGGAGAATGCAGCAATAATTTTGTAAGAGTTTTTTATCTCTGTTCGTCATCCTTTAACAATGATTGGAAACTCTATTTATAGAGTTCTAGAAATAACTGTTTTAGCAGCTATTCTGATGTACGCGAGGCTGGATTGTGCCACATTGAGTTGTGCCAACCTGATGTTGTGCCAACTTTCATTCAATTATCAGTCGTGTACTAACTGTATTTAGACGCATGGCATCATATGATTGAGATACGCGTGGTCGTGTACAGGATAGTAGACACGTCTTGAGAGATTAGTGGCATGTGCGCCATGTCATCCTACTTTGGAAATGAAAATTGTCTCCACTTTATCAGGTTGCGCTAGCTTCAGTCAACAAGTTGAATTGCGCCTGATTAGACTGCGCCTGGACATGTGCAGCTTTTGAGAAGAAGTCGTTCAGATTGTGCCTAGGCGCAACTAAGAAAATTGTTTGGATTGCGCCTAGGCGCAACACATAAGATGTGCAGGACAGCTGTCAGACCAACCTCCTCGAGCGGCACAATTCGAGGGATTCGAAGAGATTTTCCTTGTTTACTGTGTTGTCAGTTGTCAATGTTCTCAGGTAATGATGGCCATTAAATGTCAGATGCCACGTAGATTTTGGCACAATGTGACTGGGCGTAGTCTGATATATAGTGCAACCTGATCCTCGGTGCAGCTTGATCTCTGAGCTTCAAAACTGTGGCACAGCTTGATTTTTGGGGCGCAACTTGATCACTGAGTAGTAGATACATGGCGCAACTTAATTTTTAGGCCCTACAGATGTAACTCCTCTTCCCAGATTTTCAAAATTATTATTGTTCTAAATAAAACTATCAACCTATCCCCAAAGTCCTCAATCTTGAAATTTTACCCTAAATCTCTAAACCATAACCCTAAAATTCCACATTCATGTGCCATGTACATTGACACAGTACTCATGGCGATACCAGCAGCACCTCTACCACATCGCGGTCGAGAATTCGCTAACGATATTCTCTTGAAATTCATTATTGGCATTATTTGGTTGCTAAGTTTTGGATATTCAAATTATTGAAATGATATTTCATAAACTTTCGATTAATAAATAGATTTATATTTTCAATGACATCGAATATTGTTTATAATCAAATATTGCTTGGTTTTAAAAATAGGTTATTTGATAAAGCTTAAATATTATTTTGAATTATTATAGTAATCAATTTTGATAATATTAAGTATTAATAAAAATATTATCGTTACCAAATACTATATTTGGATTTGATTAATAAAAGTATTTTCGAGTTACTGGATGGGATATTGTTACGTTTGAATTTCAAATGGCAACTTTTTATTTCAAATTAAGATTTAGATTTATAAAGAATATACTTGAATTTATTTTGATGTTATCAACGTTATAGTTAAATATGATGACTAATACTTGAAAGCGATTTGAATTTATATAATTTATATTATCTGACGCCATCGAGTATTTGGTTAATTTGAATTATATGATTTAAATTTTTTGATAGCATAAATATTATTTCAAAAATTATGATGACCACTTATTGGATTCGAATTTAACTTATGAAGTTTTAAAACTATTTGATTAGTAGATTTTTAAATTAGTATCGTAGTTGATAATTGAGTAAATATTTAGACTGATCTTGATATAAACCTTCTTAAACAAATTCTTATCCCTAGAGCTAGTATATATCTCTCTGTCCCTCTCTCCTCTCCATAATCACCCACGTATTTCCCTCCCCCTCAAATCCAGTAAGCCACCACGGACTTCCCCTAAAACCATACATACGAAACCATCCTGCCTTTCTCACACCACCGGCCACAAGCAGCAACTCGCCACACCGCCACCATGATCAGCCACCCTTCTCCGACACCCGTCGTCTCCCCGACCAAGCCAACTCAATAGTCGCACCCTCCATCATCTACGACAGCACCATCTACCATCCACCATCGCCACAGCAACACCAATAGCAATAACAAATCCTGTGCCAAAGTGCCAGTGTCCACCACATATATTACTGTATCCAGACCTGTGTGTCCGTGGCTTCATCCATTTCTTTGTCCAGCCCTTCACACCAATACCATATACCTAGCCCACTGTGTCCGACACACCGGAGACAGCGTCAAATCAAAACTAAAAAAAATTGAAACCAACCTAACCCGCCGACGCCGTCGGTCATTTTTGCTTATCGGGCCTCCTTGTTGCTCCTCGGCTCAGCCAGCGCCGTTAACCTGGCTCCGTAGGCCCTCGACAACCCATCACCGTCATCATCTCCACCGGCTTCGACCCCGACCGCCTCGATGGCACCCAACTTTGCCGAGCCTGCCCGAGCCGCCCCTTCAAACCCATCGAAATAGTGTCGAGTTCCCGCCACCCGTTTCCAAGGCCGTCGGAGCCCGCGTGACCGTGCCATCAGCACTGCTAGTTGCCGACGTGCGAGTTTTTTCCCTTGTCGAGCCCTCCTCCGTGGATGTCCAGATCCCAGCATACGCCCGTGCCTTGGTGCCAGCTTCCCGTGGAGCGACCTGCGCTGCCACCTCCCTGTGCGCGTCGTTCAGTGGCCATTCCCAACTTTCTTAAGCTGACCCGACGGCCTCTTCCTCGTACACAGATCTGCCCAACCGCCGCTCCGCCAAGCCTCAAATCGACCCGTCGGCCCTTCATCGTCGACGACCTCCTAGGGCAGGCGAACACCTGTGCCAGATCAGCACCGCACCAAAGCCGCATCCTGGGGCGTGTCTCCTCCGCATGCCGACTTCCAGCCACCGGCGCCGTTCTCCGCTGACGTGGTGCCAAGCCCGGTCTTCCCTCCGTGATTCGCGCTCGAGCCCACCGCTCTTGGCCGACTCTGTCGCGCCCCCCGCCGTGCAGACCTGCTTGACGCCATGGTCGGGTCTATCCATCTCCTCCCCGCAGCTGCGACCGTCGAGCGTCGCCAGCTCCGCTTCCAATGCCAGCTCCGTTCCTCTGGGTGCTGACCGCCGGTGACGTTTCTACCAGCGCTGGCATCTCGACCCCCCTCTTCTTGCTGAGCACCACCGCACTTCCGATCTCTCCGACGAACTCCCCGGAGATGAGCCACTATCAGCCCCTCTAAAACCCGCTGCTCTTCTCCTCCTTTCTTTTATTCTCCCTCTTTCTTCTGAGGAAATAAATGAGAGACCTCTCTCTCTTTTCGTTTCTCTATAGCAATGGAGAGAGAGAATTTAAGTGATGAATTCCATTGTTTCTTTAGTAGCTTATCTAAAAATAATAATATCAGTACATGGTATGTATACACATGTGGGGTATACATACATGACAATAAGTATGAAGTATAGTATTCTTATTTTATTTGAGGGAACAACATATACAAATTAATGTTAGACTTAATAAGTAGTATTTTCATTAATGTCGTTAAAAATTATTTTATAAAGATTAATTCTAGTTATTTTTCCAATACAGTTGAACCAAAAATTATATTTTAACAAATGTGGGTTTTAGCTCTAAAAAGGATTCTATAATTATCTATATAAAACTATTTTTGTAAATATGGCTTCAACCATCATAAATATTTTCAAAAATATGTTATAGATATTTTTTCTAAAATAAATATAATTTCTTTTATTTTAGAATTTTCTTTAGATCATAGATTGAATTGATCTTGATCGTGCTAATCGTACGGTCCTAATTTTGTGAATTCTAACTTTGTCATATCGACCCTAGGCTAATCAGACTATCTTGGACCCAACAGAACTATCGGTTTCACCTACACAAGACCTCAGGCGAGTACATCCCTGATCGTTTTCATATTTGATTATCTCTATGAATCATGTACATAGTAGTATTTTACATTGATATTTTGTTGGTTCTTGACACGATGCTACACGAGATGGTCGTTATGGATTCTTTACATGTTGTTCGTAACCAATTTATTACTGTGTTCGTGACCTGTTTGGATCCATGAGTACTAGTTGGGCGGGGAAATACTCTAGACATGTAAACAAATCCAAAACTATTCGTGTCTGATAGCAGTCACACACTTCACGTGTGGTGTGCCGGATCTTATTCGTGCCTGATAGCAGTTGCACATTTCATGTACGGGGTGCCGGATTTATCCTTAGTCGTTTACATGTCGAAGTAGTATTTCAACTCACTAGATAGATACAGTTTTTGGTTCTACAGTATACATTGCTAGCTACATGTCTACTCTGTTTTTGTACTCACTTGTCATTTTTACCATGCTTAGTTCTTGTCATGATTCTATGCTTATCTTTTCGTCGTGTACTTCATTATTATTTACAAATTTATGAATTTTTTCATTTATTAAAACTGTTGTGAGAATATACTCGTTCCATTCCTGACTGGAAACCAATATTTTTTATGTTAGCTATGGCTTCACTTAGCATTGAGAGATACGGGTGTACTTGCAGACCAAAACCTAAAAATTAGATAAAGTGATATGATTTTCATTACTTGTAAGAACTTTGTACTTTTCATTAAATATAAATCTTGTAATAATTTGTAGATTTGGTTTAATAATATGAATGAGCAATAAATGTTATAGTTTGTGATTTTGAGCATCTTGGCCGTGACAGCGTTCTACCGCCGACTCTGCGGCGTAGGCTAGCTTGGACACGTCTCGTATCCGAAAAGCGGGTGCGGATCGTGATAAGTTTTTATGGTGGCCCATACAGGTCAGTTTTCGCAAAATTGTGCGAACTCGTGGTAGTACCATATTAGTCGTACTACTACGAGCCTGCGACTAGAAAATGCTCATTCACAACTAGAAGTAAGTCAATTTTAAGAGAATGGTTAGGACTAGGAGTTTCTAATTTTAAATTGACATTGGGTAGTTACGGTTGCTACATAGGTCTCACTAGATGACTTTCATACAAGGATACACTATCGCATTTTGATTCGATGGTATTTCTCAGGAGGGTAGATTTGTAACATCTTCCCGAAAGTTTGAAAAATATCCTTTTATTTACTTGTTTGAATTAAAATGTAATTTTTAGAATTTTATAAATATTTAGTATAGAAGGCCTTAGCCACGGTTAAGTTTCGGAGTGCAAGATAACCAAGAATTTTGGCACTGAGAGTGTGGTCGAGTGCTTTGACTAGTGTTCTAGCCATGGTAGAGAAGGCCGAGCCATAGGTGTATCCTAACTAGAAAAACCAGGCTAAGTTGCGACTTGACCTCTATAAAAAATTTAATTAGTTATTTATTAATATTATAATTTTTAGGAAATCTAGTTGTACCAATTCAGCCCTGACTGGACCCGAACCTAACTTAAGCCCTAGTAGTCGTGTATTGTGACCAACGACGCCCCTATAGACATAGAGATGTGTATATATATTGGTACTCCATTTTAGCCTCGTGAATAATTTTCATAAACGTATATAATATATGTATTATTTCTATTTAGATTTATATTTTTGTAAATAGGAAACCCTCTCTTAGAATGATATTTTTGGGATTTATTTAGGCTATACATATACTTGTGTATGAATATAATCATAGTAGGTAGACATAGTGCTTTATACATATTTTCCTTGATTTTGAATTTTATCTCTCTCTCTTGTCTTCGGCCATTTCTCCCTGATCAATCGTCTGAAACTCCAAAATCGATACCGCACTTCAAGGACAAATACTTGCATTCTTTTTCTATTTTTATCAACTTGTATGACTTTTGAGACTCCTTTGAAATTCTTGGAGATATAGTTGGAATAATTTTTGATGACTCGCAATGGCAAAGACAGCAGCACACTGTCCCTATTTATTTGAATTATGGAGACTATGGGTTCACTGCAGCCAGCAGCCGCACTGGCGAGGCATGACCCCTAAGTTGAAGTAATTTCAAGTATGTGTGGGTCGTCGAATATTATTAAAACCATGTCTTGGTTGTCCTATTTAATCCTTGAATTATTATGTCAATATTGGATAGAGTTGGTAGAGTGTTCGATACCATATTATGCTTAAGTTATAAACCAAGGGTTTACTGCAGCCATATGTACACTGGCGAGGCATGGACGCTTGGTTAAATGATTTTAGATATACTTATGGTTTTCGAATATTATAGAAATTACATCTTTTTGGCATGTGACTGTTGAAATTTTTATGTTCCACAACTTCATAACTCTCGATTAAAATTTGATTAGTTCATAACTTTTCTTACCGTTATTAGTCTTCCTAGAAATCATCTAAACCTATTCACTAGTGTAACACCCAGTTTTCTAAATGAGGGTAATTTTGAAATTTTTGTGTTTTAATTTATTTAATTATGATATTTAAATAATAATATGATTTTTGGTGATTTTTAATCATTTTAAAACTATTTAAAAATCATGACTTATGATTTTGATGTGCAGCTAGTGAAACCCTAGAGACTGTCTGCCCTAGAGCCTAACCATGTGATTGAGATTTTTATTTATTACTTTTAGCCTAGGGATAATTTGGTCATTTTGACTTATTAGAATTATTGATTTATTTATTGGATTGACGGTTGTTGATTTTGACTTTTGCTAGTTGTGACTTAAGAGACTAACCTAGATGTTGACTCTAGTTAAGGTGACTTGATTAGCATGATGATACCCTAGTCTAACTTAAGTCAATCTAAGTTAGTCATGTAGGAATCAAGACTTGAATAGAAGGCTTAGTGAATTGGTTAATAGGCTTGAGGCTTAGGAGATTGATTTCTAGACTAGTGCTACTTGGCCCATGGCCCATGACTTGAAAACCTAACCCTAATTTTATTCTTTATGACCAGCCACTAGGTCATTCCCAACCCTATAAAATCTCTCCTCCTATTGTTCTTGCCTCTTTTATATCATTTCTCAATTTGACAAAAACTAAGGTTTGTTCCCTTCTTCAAAATTCCCATTTTATTCATTTAACCTCATTTTTCATCCTAGTCTTTTGCATTGGGTTCTAATTGATGTTTATGGACTGTTGATGGAGAGCCATTTTAGTTTGGGATCAATTTGGAGCATCGGGCTATCAAGAAGAACACCCCCCATTGAAGCTTTTCATGCTATTTGCACCTATAGGTAAAACCCTTTAAATGTATTTTAATTCCGATTTGTTTGCATATTAGGCTAGAACTAGGTGTCTCCTAGCTGTCCCTAGAAGTTGGGTAGAATTCGTATCCATTTGGTGTCCGTATCGGACACGTATCATGACTTGTACACATCTGTTTGATGAAATGCCTGTGAGGATTCTTTTTCACTGTTTTTGAAAACTATTTGAACAAAAATGTTGTTTTTAATGTGTCTTCTGATTTCCCTAACCTAAACCCATGTTTCTGTGTCGTGTCGTGTCCATACGATGGCATGGACACGTCCCGCGTACGCGGCTTAGGTTTTCCCTGCTGCCAATGTCTTAGTTCTCCACGGACATGACACTTCGTGACCCAAAATTTGGTGTGAGCCTTCCCTAGATGACAGACAGGTAGCCCCTAAAATTTTGTAGGGTTTTATTTAGTGGTTAGGGAGAAATCTAGCCCGCACCGATTCCTCACTGAGTGCACACGCGCGAAATTACCTCACTGATACGCACTCACACACGACACGACACCACGAGGACACGTTGTACGCTCATGGACACGAAGACATACCCTAGGTGACACGTGTGCACAGCCACGTGTCTTCACGTGGCATGTGTCGTGCACTGGACACGCGTGCACACGTGCACGAGGCAGTTCTGTGCACAGAGTTGTGTCTATGTGTGTTTACTGATTTGGATACTTCGTGTCCTGTTTATTGGACACGATTTGACTCCCCTGGACACGTGGGATATGTATCTATGTTTGAACACATATTTTCCCACTTGAATTGAAGTTTGATATTGAATTTGGGGTTCAAAATGATTTTACTGAATACATTGTTTCCCTGTTTTCCTTATTTTCCCATTCCGATTTTTATGAAGAATGGATCTTGATTCCTCAATTTTTATGAGATCTATATATATGCTGATATTGGTTTCATGTTGGGGTGATTCGGCAAAGTCTGGTGTATTGATTTGAGTTCAAAATTTAGGAATCAAACTGTGAACTGATAAGTTCACTGATATTGATCCTTTACTGATATTTGAAAACAAATTTTACATGAAAACTAAAACTGTCATTTTGCTGACCTGAGAACACTTGAGTATCGTACTGATTTTTCTGAGTTTAAGGATTTAGAACCTGTGTAGTGATTGGTTGTAACTCTCATTGAAGATCATTCATGTGTAGTGTACTTGGGACTGGAAACTGAAACTGGAAACCCATCCACCCACATTCAATTCTGGGAACACATGTGCACACACACACATTGGCATGAAAACTGAGAATACCACATCACCCTTTACTGTTAGTTATCACTTGACACAACCCTATCTAAGTTCCCTAAGTTAGCACACTGTTCATTACACACTTACATGTGGTTCACCCCATCTTAGTAAATTGTTTCCTTTTTTGACATTACACACACAGGGAAACTGAAAACTGGGCTCTCAATAAGAAATCTGAGACACTCATGTATACCCAAATTAACTCACACATTGCACATTGGTTCCTATGTGTACACACAATATGAGACCCTACATACACACACCAACCTTGCATCCACCATTCATCTGTCCATCATTGATTCACTGCATATTAGTCCTGCACATACTAGATGTCCTGCATACCCATAAGAGTATCATGTCCATTACCTGAACACTTAAGCACCCAGTCCAGAGTACATTCTCCCCACATTACTGTTATACTCACACACACAGAAATCTGTAGACACACACACACAAAAACTGAGGACACTTGACACCCTATATCTAGGTTACACACACACACACATAGGTACAGCTGAGAACACATTGACACCCTATCTATACACTTATGTTACACAACAACCCTTCCACTATTTTTTTTTTCATTTCATGTTCACATACTCACTGTCACCTACACTACACTATATGCACAGTCCCCATTAACCCTGTCTCTCATATCACTATCACTCCTTGCCTCTCTATCTAGACATATATATATGTTATACATATATATATATGTCAATGTATATATGTTATAGGTTACCATTGATTAAATTGGTTTTGTAGGCTTAACTGAATCCTGAAACTACACATACACTTTTCCTCTTATGCTAACACACAATGGCCCTATATCCTATCACACATGCATTCATGCACACACACAAAACCCTTACTGTACACTCACTTTCAACACTCATTTCACCCCATCCCTCTATATATATATATATATATATATATATATATATATATATATATATATGTCCGGCGGGCCTAGCTCTTGTGGTTAGGTGGAGTGGCTCTCCTAGGGGAGGGCTGGGTTTCGAGCCTCCCCTCCCGCACCTGGGGTGGCTGGGCGGCCTAGGCCGCGGCCCCGGGTGGGGACCCCTTGCCGGACACCCCCCCTCCCCCCCAGGCTCCCCCCCCCCCCTCCCTCCCCCGGACCCCCCCCCCCCCAAAAAAAAAAAAATATATATATATATATATATATATATATATATATATATATATATATAATGCCACGTTATATAAGCCTAGTATTGTATGCTAATATATGCATGTATGTTTACACTAGCTCATTGAAATGTTCCTATGAATGCCTAATGTATATATAGTTGATTGCCTATATGTATATCTAGTGTAGACAATATATGAATTATATATAATATAAATTATGTGATTGATGGCTTGTTTGGCCTTGTGATGATGTATGAGTGCTAGCCTAGGCTTGGTTAGGCCTAGTGAGACTTGTTAGACTTGTTTGGGCTAGGATTTGACCTAGTTGACCTAGTTTGACTAGTGTGGTTGACTAGAGTTGACCAAGTGTTGACTTTAGTCTAGTTTGACCTAGACAACATGCAGATGCATTGTACATTTCATCTATCATCCCCTGTATATGTCTTGACTTGTGTTGCTCTAAATAGGAGTCAGATACCTTATCTCGGGCAGTATATTCTCACGGACATTCAGATACCAGGCGAGTACATTCTCTGATCATTTCATAACTTGCTTAGAATTATATTTTTGCTCTAGTTTACCTTATTTGATGCTGTCACGATATTATCACGGATTGGTGCTATACGGATCCCTACATTATGATATTATCCCCCTCGGGAGCATCGAATACATCATGTCGTGTGTTTCATGTACATCGTGTATTCCTCGCTTCCATGTTATTCATGTTTCTCATGTGCTTCATGCTCGTTCATGCTCGCTCGGGTAATCTCATGTGCTATCAAGTTCGGTCATATTTTTCGTATATTTCATGTATAACCTATACTTCAAGTGTACCCTTCATGGGCCTTTATATGGAATTCATGTGCACTCAGTTTCTGAGACCCATGTATACTTCATGTACACCCATCTATGGGCTTTCATGTGAAAATCATATACGTAACATAACTTGTCTGGATCCTTGTGTATTGATTGGGGGTATGGGGAAGTATAAATAGTCATGTGAACAATTCCAAAGTAGTATAACCATTTGCGCCTCTTTAGTATATTCATGTACAAATCCAGTTGTTCACATGTCGACTTTGTACTCTAAATTACTAGTCACTGGTAGCTCTCTACTTATAGTAGATATTTCTATAACAGTTCTCTCCCTATTTACATTATGTACTTTCTTTCAGTTTCATGTATCGTACTCTCTTGCATGTTGATATTTTCTAACCTGTTATGATCTGCGTGAGATGTATTGTGCTCGCTCCCGTCCTAACTGGACCTGTTGAAAATTTTACAGAGGATGATGAAGAACCCTGCACCCCTTACTATGGAGCTTGCCTAGATGACACTCGCGACCTGGACCCCTGGGGAGGTTCAGGCAGCTGCTGAGGATGATACCCATGTATAGCATAGATAGTCTAGATTGTTCTTCTTTTTATATTAGTTGTTGTCCTGATTTCAGAGTTGTATATTTATGGAGATGTAGAGACTTATGTTTATTTTACTTGTTGTACCTCAGTTGAGGATTTCCCTATCTATTCCATCGTGCTATGTTCTACCTTTAGATTGTGATTGAGTTGTACCTTCTGTGATTGGCCTCATATTGGAGAGTATTTCATATTATGTTAGTTATAGATCATGACCTAGAATATCGTTCTACCGCCGACACTACGACGTAGGCTGGACGCTGTTACGTACCCGTACCCTCACAGTGGGTGCGGGTTGTGACACATTTTTAGTGGTGGCACATGCAGGTCTAGTTTGTATAGTGGTATTCGAACTAGAGTATCACTACAGCCTGCAGTAGGATTAGGATTTTTCTTGAGGTACTCAGTCACATTAGGAAAAACTCTTAACTGAATTCATGCCATCTAAATTCCTGTTGAAGATTGCTTCCTTGAAATAACTGTCCTCCCTTGAATTATCGTTTCTATCTCAGTATTGATTCCTTGTTTGATCTGTCTCCAGGATGGTGATTGAGACACGATCGCATCGCTCTGGCCCAGTAGACGCTGGTGAGAGGCCTACCATCCTTCACCCGATTGTGGACGCTGGGACCACAGCACCCCCTATTTCTGCTCATATAGGAGCGTCTGCAGCTTTTGGGAGTGCACCTCCACCAATCCAGAAGTCTTCCCCTGTCATCCCGGATATGTATCAGCATCAGTTACCTTCAGGGACAGTGGATGCGGCTCAGATGTTCACCCTTTTTCAGCAATTCCTGGAGACTCAGCAGCAGATGTAGCAGAGCCAGACTGCTGAATTCCGACAGAGCATACAAGATACTCACCAGTTGGTCAGGACAACAGAAGAGCTGGTGGCTGCTCAGCCACAGGGAGGTCAGATGCAGCCATATCAGCCGAGGACTCCAGACATCCAATCCTTTATGAAGATGGGACCCCGAGACTTCAAGGGTATAGAGGGCATCATATACGCTGACAATTGGATAGAGCACATCGACGAGATATTCCGATTGGCACAGATACCAGCTGGATTACAAATCGAGGCAGCAGCCAGTCAGATGCAAGATTTGGCCCGTACTTGGTACCAGACGGACCCGAGGGTTGGTACAGCCGGTCAGACTTGGGCAACGTTCAAGAAACTGTTCAAGGAGAAATTCTTTCCAGATACAGCACTCAGTGCCTTAGAGGTGCAGTTTGAGAGTTTGGTTCAAGGGAACCAGACCGTTGAGGAATACACCGGGGAGTTCTGCCGTTTGGGCAGATTCGTTAAGGATCTTACTGAGGCCGGGAAGGCGAGGAAGTTCCACAGGGGTTTGATCATGAAGATCAGGTCGTATACCAAGAGCGACCGCGATGCCACTTTCGAGCAGATTCTGGTAGGAGCCATGGCAGCGGAGGATGATCTTGGGCTGAAGAAGAGAAGGACGTGAGACACTCAGGGAGCTAGTGGCAGTGCAGGCCCGGCCAAGAGGCCCCGCTTACAAATTTAGTAGCAGTATTCACAACAGATGCCACACCTACAGATTCAGCAGCAGTATCTGCAGCAGATGCCACACCTACAGATTCAGCAGCAGTATCAACAGTCGAGGGTCTACTTTCAGCAGCAGTAGTTTCAGGACTATGTACCCATTCAGCAGGTGCAGCAGCCACAGGGGCAGCAGCAGGCCCCGGAACAACAGCTTGTTATCATTTGCCATTTCTGTAAGAGACCAGGGCACGATTGGGGCGAATGTCGAAAGTGGCTGGGCAGATGTTTACTTTGCGGAGGATCCGATCATCGGCTGAGAGAGTGTCCTGAGTCATTTGGACAAACAGTTCAGGAAGCGGGAGCCAGGGCTCCGGTGGGCCAGCAGAAGTGATTACCCTTACCGACTCAGCAGCAGAGGTACATGCAGCTTCAACAGCAGGCTAAAGGAGGCCAGCATGTGCGAGCTTTCGCCAGGACAGTCAAGGATACACAGGCCATTGGAGATCTAGTTGCAGGTTTCGTTCTTTCGATTCCATTTCTGCAATTGCCTCTTATAACTGTCTTGAAATTCGATTCCCTCTGTTCTTTGTTGATTGATCAATTTTGCTCTGTTGTTCTTATGTTATGTTTGATTTTCTTTTGAAATAAATCATATGGGCTAGGTCACCTCAGTTATGGGATCTAGAATCTTCGATAGTCATGTTAGCTGGCATAGTGAGGACATATAGTCGGATTTAGGACGTATTTCTCGGGTGTGAAAATTTAAGGTTTTTGCTGCCAAGCATGCGGCAATGCAAAAATTTTAAATAACATAATTCTAGAGGTATATGCCTTAGTCAAGGACTCTGTGATTATCGTAGTCTTGCTCACTAGCATGACGAAGATTCTGAGTATCATGATTTTGGACAGACGCATATGATTATCGAACTGTGTGATTTTGAGACTATGATTGTGGGGGTGTTTGACCTAAAAGGAGTACTACCATCTTAAATTTCAAGGACGAAATTTTTCTAAGGTGAGTAGACTTGTAACACCCAGTTTTCTAAATGAGGATAATTTTGAAATTTTTGTGTTTTAATTTATTTAATTATGATATTTAAATAATAATATAATTTTTGGCAATTTTTAATCATTTTAAAACTATTTAAAAATCATGACTTGTGATTTTGATGTGCAGCTAGTGAAACCCTAGAGACTGTCTGTAAAACTCCTAAATTTTTACTATTTTTTAAATATAAATTTGGTACTGATTTTTTTTTCTATTGTACGTCACATAGTTGTATTGTACGTCGTGCGCAAAATTTTGTTTTTCGTAATTGCTCGACGAGTGCGAATATGTGCGAGCGTACATATTTTTAGAAAAATATTTTTTTTCTATTTTTATAGTTTCAAAATAATATATGTAATAATTATTTTTAGCTATAGTACCAAAATTTTCAAGTTTATAATTTTATTTATAAAAAGCCTTTGGTTTATAACAGTTATTAATAATAAATAATATTCTTAGTGCATATATATATTTCATAAATATTTTATTAGTTTATTTTTAAATAAAAATGTAATTTTCAAAATTTATTAATATTTTATTATTCAAAAAGTTATTTAAAAATATTTATTATTTTCGAAATTATTATTATTGGTATTTTTGGAAAATATATTTGGAAATTATTGTGGCCATTTTAAATCTCGATTTAATTTTTTGGATTTAATTTAAAAAGTATAAAGGTAGAATTTATAGATTTAAATTGAAATTGAATTTGAATTTAGATTTGATTTCATTGATTTAAATTTAATAATTATCTATTGGGGTTTTAAATCAATTCTAATCCATATCCAACTGGGAATTTCCACATCCTATAAATAGGCAGGTACTCCTCCATATTATTTTCTCCATAATTCATCTTCCATAAATTCTACAACCCAAATCGTGCATCGTGTCCGTATCCCATCCACTATTCTCCTCTTTTACATATATATTATTTTCGTCGCATGCCCAACAACACCGAACATCCTCCCCCGTCGTGTCAGACACACCCGACACGACACCACCCTAACCCGCAAATACATATCCAAAATCCTAAGACCTACTACCTCTCCTCACGACCCACGACCTCCACCATTTCCGTCGATACGGCCTCCACCCTGTCCACCGAACCAACCTACCACCGTTAGCACCACAACCCGACCAAACCACCGTCGTCAGCACTACCAGCCTCCCGACGACACCCGCCACCACCACAACCACCCTGTCCACCAAAGACCACCACCATCGACATTATCGTCTTTTCGACCGAGACCCCAAAAACACACAACCACCGCGGCAGTCGGCCTCCGACTCCGCCAGTTTGTCACCACCACCGCCATCATCAAGAAGAGAAAGGAAAAATAAAACCCTTACCTAAATTCGCCTCCGCCGCACTCCTCCAACCTCTCCCAATCCGCGCCATCCGTCGTGGCCACCAAACCTTCAGTCGACATCGCGCCGGCCAGCGTCCCCTCTGCTCCCAACCGTCTTCGAGTCGTGGCCGAACCACCCGCGGTCGTGCAAAAATCCCCAACACACATGTGCCATCCTCCGTGCCGCCGATGAACTCCGGCTCCACCCCCTTCTTCCTTCCGACCTCTCCGCTCCCCGCCGGACCACCAACTCCCCCGCCGCTCCTCTCTCCCTCTCAGCTTCTCACTCTCTCTAAATTTTTCTAAATTTTGTTTCCTGGGTCTCCTCGAAAGAGGAGAACTACTGGTTTTGTCATTTCATTTCATTTTTTATTTTTTATTTATTATCATTATATTATTATTATTATTATTATTATTATTAATGTTATTAATTCCTCTCGTGAAACGAGGAGGAAGATGACAGCAGTGAGTTATCATTATTTTTATTATTATTATTATTATTATTATTATTGTTATTATTATTAATGTTATTAATTCCTCTCGTGAAACGAGGAGGAAGATGACAGCAGTGAGTTATCATTTTTATTATTATTATTATTATTATTATTATTATTATTATTATTATTATTATTATTATTATTATTATTATTATTATTAAGGTTATTTGTATACATCAGCCTAATAGTTCTAGTGTTTTCATTATTTAATAATATTTTGAATATATTATATACAAATATAACTGTCTAGTTTTAATGTTATTATTGATTATAAATTTTTAGTGTTTATATTATTTTACCAAGTATTCTTTATTGATAAGTAAATATATAATTATTATTAATATTATCATTACTAGTAATATTATATATCCCTAGCTTATTATGAATGAATTTTTGACTTAAATTATTTTATGTATATTTCTTTTATCTTAACTAGTAAAAGGAAATATATATATATATATAGATATATATATATATATAGATTATATATATAATATATAATATATATATATAATATATATAGATATATAGTTTTCAAAAAAAAAAAATATATATATATATATAGATTATATATATATATATTATATATATATATATATATATATATATATATATATATATATATATTATATATATATATATAGTTTCAATTACTGTATAGAAATTTCTCGATTTTTAAATAGTTAATAAACGTATAGTTTTTTTTTTTTACCAAAAATGATTTTATTTACTCTCTCAAAAACCATATTTAAAAATTTAAGTGTTTGCCTAAAACAAATTTATACTTTTCAAGTATTTATCTAAAAACTATTTTTAGCTAATAAGAATATATTTTCGAGTATTATAAATAGCCTTCTAAAAACCATCTTTATGACTTTAAGTATTTTACTATGAATATCTTTGACTCATGAAACTAGTTTTTAGCTATTACAAATATCTTTCAAAAATTTGTATATATTATTATTTATTTTTCCAACTTTCTTCAATTTTTCTCCAACCCATGACTAGGCCCATTATTACTATTCCTTCGCCAATTTTGTCCTTCCTCCCATCAACCCTAACTAAATTGCCCCTTCTGGACTCAATGGAACTGTCCGTGCCACTATCAGAGGTCACCTTGTGTAGTTATTACTCGAAGTCGCAGTTCGTGCCACATTGATCATTGCGGTACACCAGGCGTCCTACCAGGCAAGACACCTTGCCATTTGTTGTTTATTTATTTTAGCTCATATTTCATGCATTATTTATTATTTTCCTTATGCAAAATAAACTGTGATACATGGCATAACCTGTTAGAACTTATTGTTCATTTATTTTTCCTACTATGTATTAGTTTTCTTACACATTAAACCTAGATTTAAGGGACCAGCTTGTGTGTTGCATTTATTGGCCTTGACATATTGTAACACGAAGTTGTGTATCGTATGTAGAACACGGACATGCGTGACTGGCTGGCCACCGGTGCGTATAAGCCGTGCGATAGGAATAACCGCTAATAGAGGTTGCATACTAGTTTGACTTAGCGGTTATAGAGGTTTCTGTTGTGGATACAACATAATAGGTATTGGGAGGGGAGGACAATTCCTTAGCGTATGGGCTTCGATGCACTTTTCCTTTTCTAACCCGTGAGCTCCGCCGGAGACGCAGGTCAGATTACCCATGATTACTGACAGCCACTAACGTTCTGCGGAACGTTATGCTCTTACTGATTGGGCCTCTGGTGCCCCAAGGGGGGACCATGCAGATCCTATTTAGCCAGGGCCCATGCGTAGGAAGGATTGTTCTTAACAACATTTCACTTATAATGGTTAGGCTTACCTTATCCGTTAGGTACGAGTACTTTTGGTTTGGGTACTTGTATCTGACCGTGGCTTGGAACAATAACTTGTCGCAGATTAGTTCGTCACATCTTGTCCTTGTTTGGTTGTAGGTGTGACTTACTACTTCGATGAGAAGGTATTGAACCTTGTTGGGGTTCGGATACCATATTGGATTCATAGCATGGAAAGATACGTCATCGTGAATTAGTTTACCATCTCCTGCCTTGTTTGGTTGGAGGGATGGTAAGCTAGTTCAATAAGTGTGTATTGGACTGTTATAATTTAATTGACTTATTTATTTGAGCAATATTTATTCAGTTTATATGGCATGATATTAGTGTCTTGTTACGTCCTCTGAGTACCTGGTTATCTCTCCAGGTATGTGCTCTTGTCCTTCGCAGGTGTTCTAGCTATAGCCGTGATCATCGTTTTTTTGAGGATGATTGTACTTGGATCGTCTTTGCTTTGCTCGCCAAAAATTATTTCTTTCTCATGTATTTATCCTTTACTTGTTGGTAGTAGATTTGTCTCCGCCCAACATATTCTATTAAGATAATTCATAGTGATTATATATATTTTATTCATTTATTTTGTGTGATGAGATTAGTTATGGTTCTACTGCATTTTACAGATTACGTATATTTATTATACGGCTGGCATGTCTACGTTTCTAGTCCTACGTATTTTGGGACTGGGCGTTACATTTTTGTGGTGGCCCATGCAGGTCAAGAAATTGTTTGGTTACTTTACGTATCAAGCAAACCTGCGTATAGGATTAGAGTCTAGGATCTCATCCACATACTTGACCACTTTCTTCGATCTACCGTTTGACTCATCGATTACATCTTGCCTGATTCTTCTATCATTATCCTTATCTTCCCTTCGTGCTTGCTAGAGATTGACCTACTAGTTAGCTGTCCCAAACACCATTAGTTTAATTCTTTTAAGTTGGATATAATGCCTTCTGACGCAATCCCTTTGTACTTGTGACCTATACCACAAGTTTACTTAGATTCTAGAATTTAGAGGGCCCTAACCCATCTAGTCAACCAAGGACTTGGACAAGCAGACTGTAGGACGACTGTATGGAGACCAATACAGGATATGACTTAGAATCCTTTTAACTAATTCTACTTTATTTCAATCTTAATCTCACTTGCCTATATTTTTATTATCTAGACTAATGATGCTAATGTAGCCTAGTTTTTGCAAGCTCAATTCTTTATCAAGCTTGTTCATGACGTATGTTATTGGAGGCCTCCACTAATGTATTGTCTACTCAGAACCGATGCATGATGGTCTGATCAACCAAATGTACTTTGGTTCGCTTTTTTCTATTATTCTACGTGGATGGAACATAATTAAACTTGGCCTTTAGAATCCCATCCACGACTGCCTTGACAATTCCTTTGAAATTTTTCGGTCGTCTTTGAATCACGTATTTGTACTCGATAATATCGTCTTTGAACCCTTATTGTTTTCCGCCTTCACCTATTTTATAAAGACGAATGCGTTGTACTAGAACTTCCTCTAGCCGTCATATCGATTATGATTATTATCACTCGATATTGCTATATCTTCATCCTAAACTACTCATCCTTTTCTCGGCCCTATCATGACCTTCTAATCGCTTAAATATAGGAGTGAAATCTAATTCCTTCTCTAAATCGTACCCTCAACCTACACGCAAGAGACCATAACTTTAAGGTCTCTAATTTATTTTATTTGATACCATAATATTCTTTATTGCGCGTCATCTTAAACATTTTTTTCTTGCGTTAATCCATAATTATCTTCGCCTTTATTAAAATCACGACTCTAATGCATGTTTTCATTAAACGTCGTTTCCTTGTCTCGCCCAATGATTTGGCTATGCTTCCTTATTGATATACCCTTGTACCTTCTCACCCCCTATAAATTCTTAATTTCGAGGACGAAATTCTTTTAAGTTGGGTAGGATGTAAAACCCCTAAATTTCTACTATTTTTTTAATAGAAATTTGGTACTGATTTTTTTATTTTCTATTGTACGTCGCATAGTTGTATTGTACGTCGTGCGCGAAATTTTGTTTTCGTAATTGCTCGACGAGTGCGAATATGTGCGAGCGTACATATTTTTAGAAAAATATTTTTTTTTCTATTTTTATAGTTTTCAAAATAATATATGTAATAATTATTTTAGCTATAGTACCAAAATTTTCAAGTTTAAAATTTTATTTATAAAAAGCCTTTGGTTTATAACAGTTATTAATAATAAATAATATTCTTAGTGCATACATATATTTCATAAATATTTTTATTAGTTTATTTTTAAATAAAAATATAATTTTTGAAATTTATTAATATTAATATTTTATTATTCAAAAAGATATTTAAAAATATTTATTATTTTTGAAATTATTATTATTGGTATTTTTGGAAAATATATTTGGAAATTATTGTGGCCATTTTAAATCTAGATTTAATTTTATGGATTTAATTTAAAAAGTATAAAGGTAGAATTTATAGATTTAAATTGAAATTAAATTTGAATTTAGATTTGATTTCATTGATTTAAATTTAAAAATTATCTATTTGGGTTTTAAATCAATTCTAATACATATCCAACTAGGAATTCCCACATCCTATAAATAGGTAGGTACTCCTCCATATTATTTTCTCCACAATTCATCTTCCATAAATTCCACAACCCAAATCGTGCATCGTGTCCGTGTCCCATCCACTATTCTCCTCTTTTACATATACATTATTTTCGTCCCATGCCCGATAACACCGAACATCCTCTCCCGTCGTGTCAGACACACCCGACACGACACCACCCTAACCCGCAAATACATATCCAAAATCCTAAGACCTACGACCTCTCCTCACGACCCAGGACCTCCACCATTCCCGTCGATACGGCCTCCACCCTATCCACCGAACCAACCCACCACCGTTAGCACCACAACCCGACCAAACCACCGTCGTCAGCACCACCAGCCTCCCGACGACACCCGCCACCACCACAACCACCCTGTCCACCAAAGACCACCACCATCGACATCATCGTCTTCCCGACCGAGACCCCAAAAACACATAACCACCGCGGCATCCGGCCTCCGACTCCGCCAGTTTATCATACCACCGCCATCATCAAGAAGAGGAAGGAAAAATAAAACCCTTACCTAAATTCGCCTCCGCCGCACTCCTCCGACCTCTCCCGATCCGCGCCATCCGTCGTGGCCACCAAACCTTTCAGTCGACATCGTACCGGCCAGCGCCCCTCTGCTCCCAACGTCTTCGAGTCGTGGCCGCACCACCGCGGTCGTGCAAAAATCCAACACATATGTGCCATCCTCCGCGCCGCCGATGAACTCCGGCTCCGCCGCACTCCGCCCCCTTCTTCTTCCGACCTCTCCGCTCCCCGCCGGACTACCAACTCCCCCACCGCTCCTCTCTCCTCTCAGCTTCTCACTCTTTCTAAATTTTATTTCCTTGGTCTCCTCGAAAGAGGAGAACCACTGGTTTTGTTATTTATTTCATTTTTTATTTTTATATTATCATTATTATATTATTATTATTGATTAATGTTATTAATTCCTCTGTGAAACGAGGAGGAAAATGACTGCAGTGAGTATCATATATTATTATTATTATTATTATTATTATTAATGTTATTAATTCCTCTCGTAAAACGAGGAGGAAGATAACCGCAGTGAGTTATCATTTATTATTATTATTATTATTATTATTATTATTATTATTATTATTATTATTATTATTATTAATGTTATTTGTATACAGCAGCCTAATAGTTCTAGTGTTTTCATTATTTAATAATATTTTGAGTATATTATATACAAATATAACTGTCTAGTTTTAATGTTATTATTGATTATAAATTTTTAGTGTTTATATTATTTTACCAAGTATTCTTTATTGATAAGTAAATATATAATTATTATTAATATTATCATTACTAGTATATTATATATCCCTAGCTTATTATGAATGAATTTTCGACTTAAATTATTTTCTATATATTTCTTTTATCTTAACTAGTAAAATAAAAAAAAAAAATATATATATATATATATATATATATATATTATATATTTTATATATATATATATATATATATATATATATATATATATAGTTTCAATTATTGTATAGAAATTTCTCAATTTTTAAATAGTTAATAAACGTATAGTTTTTTTTTACCAAAAATGATTTTATTTACTCTCTCAAAAACCATATTTTAAAAATTTAAGTGTTTGCCTAAAACGAATTATACTTTTCAAGTATTTACCTAAAAACTATTTTTAGCTAATAAGAAATATTTTCGAGTATTATAAATAGCCTTCTAAAAACCATCTTTATGACTTTAAGTATTTTACTATGAATATCTTTGACTCATGAAACTATTTTTAGCTATTACAAATATCTTCAAAAATTTGTATATATTATTATTTATTTTTCCAACTTTCTTCGATTTTTCTCCACCCGTGACTAGGCCCATTATTACTATTCCTTCGCCAATTTTGTCCTTCCTTCCGTCAACCCTAACTAAATTGACCCTTCTGGAGTCAATGGAACTGTCCGTGCCACTATCAGAGGTCACCTTGTGTAGTTATTACTCGAAGTTGCAGTTCGTGCCACATTGATCATTGCGGTACACCAGGCGTCCTACCAGGCAAGACACCTTGCCATTTGCTGCTTATTTATTTTAGCTCATATTTCATGCATTATTCATTATTTTTCTTATGCAAAATAAACTGTGATACATGGCATAACCTGTTAGAACTTATTGTTCATTTATATTTCCTGCTATGTATTAGTTTTCTTACACATTAAAACCTTGATTAAGGGACCACCTTGTGTGTTGCATTCATTGGCCTTAACATGTTGTAATACGAAGTTGTCTATCGCATGTAGAATATGGACATGCGTGACTGGCTGGCCACCGGTGCGTATAAGCCGTGCGATAGGAATAACCGCTAATAGAGGTTGCATACTAGTTTGACTTAGCGGTTATAGAGATTTCTGTTGTGGATACAACATAATAGGCATTGGGCGGGGAGGACAATTCCTTAGCGTATGGGCTTCGATGCACTTTCCCTTTTGTAACCCGTGAGCTCCGTCGGAGACGCGGGTCAGATTCCCATGATTACTGACGGCCACTAACGTTCTGCGGAATTATGCTCTTACTGATTGGGCCTCTGGTGCCCCAAGGGGGACCATGCCGATCCTATTTAGCCAGGGCCCATCGTAGGAAGGATTGTTAATACATTTCACTTAGAATGGTTAGGCTTACCTTTTTCGTTAGGTACGAGTACTTTTAGTTTGGGTACTTGTATCTGACCGTGCTTGGAACAATAACTTATCGCGGATTAGTTTCATCACATCTTATCCTTGTTTGGTTGTAGGTGTGACTTACTACTTCGATGAGAAGGTATTGAACCTTGTTGGGGTCCAGACCATATTGGATTCGTAGCATGGAAAGATACGTCACCGTGAATTAGTTTACCATCTCTGCCTTGTTTGGTTGGAAGGATGGTAAGCTAGTTCAATAGGTGTGTATTGGACTATGTTATAATTCAATTGACTTATTTATTTGAGCATATTTATTCAGTTTATATGGCATAATTATGTATCTTGTTACGTCCTCTGAGGACTGGTTATCTCTCCAGGTGTGTGCTCTTGTCTTTCGCAGGTTCTAGCTCTATTCTTGATCAGCTATTTCTTCGAGGATGATTGCACTTGGATCGTCTTCGCTTCGCTCGCCAAAAATTATTTCTTTCTCATGTATTTATCCTTTACTTGTTGGTAGTGGATTTGTCTCCGCCCAACATATTATATCAAGACAATTCATAGTTGATTATATGGTATCTTTATTCATTTATTTTGTGTGGATGAGATTAGTATGGTTCTACTGCATTTTATAACTTACGTATATTTTACGGCTGGCATGTCTACGTTCCTAGTCCTACGTATTTTAGGACTGGGACGTTACTGTCTGCCCTAGAGCCGAACCATGTGATTGAGATTTTATTTATTACTTTTAGCCTAGGGGTAATTTGGTCATTTTGACTTATTAGAATTATTGATTTATTTATTGGATTGACGGTTGTTGATTTTGACTTTTGCTAGTTGTGACTTAAGAGACTAACCTAGATGTTGACTCTAGTTAAGGTGACTTGATTAGCATGATGAGACCCTAGTCTAACTTAAGTCAATCTAAGTTAGTCATGTAGGAATCAAGACTTGAATAGAAGGCTGAAGTCAATAGGCTTGAGGTTAGGAGATTGATTTCTAACTAGTGCTACTTGGCCCATGCCCATGACTTGAAACCCTAACCCTAATTTTATCCTTTATGACCAGCCACTAGGTCATTCCCAACCCTATAAAATCTTTCCTCCTATTGTTCTTGCCTCTTTTATATCATTTCTCCATTTGACAAAAATCAAGGTTTGTTCCTTCTTCAAAATTCCCATTTATTCATTTAACCTCCTTTTCATCCTAGTCTTTTGTATTGGGTTCTAATTGATGTTTATGGACTGTTGGTGGAGAGCCATTTCAGTTTGGGATCAATTTGGAGCATTGGGCTATCAAGAAGAACACCCCCCATTGAAGCTTTTTCATGCTATTTGCACCTATAGGTAAAACCCCTTAAATTGTATTTTAATTCGATTTCTTTGCATATTAGGCTAGAACTAGGTGTCCCTAGCTGTCCCTAGAAGTTGGGTAGAATTCTTGTCAGTTTGGTGTCCGTATCGGATACGTATCATGACCTGTACACATGTGTTTGATAAAATGCCTGTGAGGATTCTTTTTCACTGTTTTTGAAAACTATTTGAACAAAAATGTTGTTTTTAATGTGTATTATGATTTCCCTAACCTAAACCCATGTTTCTGTGTCGTGTCGTGTCCATACGATGACGTGGACACGCCCCGCTCGTGCGGCTAGGGTTTCCCCTACTGCCAGTGCCTTAGTTCTCCACGGACACGCACTCTTGACATAAAATTTGGTGTGAACCTTCCCTAGATGACTGACAGGTAGCCCCTAAAATTTTGTGGGGTTTTATTTAGTGGTTAGGGAGAAATCTAGCCCGTACCGATTCCTCACTGAGTGCACACGCGTGAAATTACCTCACTGATACGCACTCACACACACGACACGACACCATGAGGACACATTACAGGCTATAGACATGAAGACATACCCTAGGCTAACACGTGTGCACGGCCACGTGTCTCCACGTGGCCTGTGTCATGCACTGGACACGCGTGAACGCGTGCACGAGGCAGTTCTGTGCACAGAGTTGTGTCTATGTGTGTTTACTGATTTGGACACTTCATGTCCTATTTATTGGACATGATTTGACTCTCCTGGACATGGGATATGTATCTATGTCTGAACACATGTTTTCCTACTTGAATTGAAGTTTGATATTGAATTTGGGGTTCGAAATGATTTTACTGAATACATTGTTTCCCTGTTTTCCTGATTTTCCCATTTCGAGTTTTATGAAGAATTGATCTTGATTTCTCAATTTTTCTAAGATCTATATATGTATGCTGATGTTGGTTTCATGTTTGGGTGATTGGGCAAAGGCTGGTGTATTGATTTGAGTTCGAAATTCAAGAATCAAACTGTGAACTGATAAGTTCACTGATATTGATCCTTTACTGATATTTGAAAACCAATTTACATGAAAACTAAAACTATCATTTTGCTGACCTAAGAACACTTGAGTATCGTACTGATTTTCTGAGTTTAAGTATTTTAGAACCTGTGTAGTGATTGGTTGTAACTCTCATTGAAGATCATTCATGTGTAGTGTACTTAGGACTGGAAACTGAAACTGGAAACCCATCCACCCACATTCAATTCTGGAAACACATGCACACACACATTGGCATGAAAATGAGAATACCACATCACCCTTCATGTTAGTTATCACTTGACACAACCCTATCTAAGTTCTAAGTTAGCACACTGTTCATTACACACTTACATGTGGTTCACCCATCTAAGTAAACTGTTTCCTATTTTGACATTACACACAGGGAAACTGAAAAGTGGGCTGTCAATAGGAAATCTGAGACACTCGTGTATACCCAAATTGACTCACACATTGCACATTGGTTCCTATGTGTACACACAACATGAGACCCTACATACACACACCAACCTTGCATCCACCATTCATCTGTCCATCATTGATTCACTGCATATTAGTCCCCACATACTAGATGTCCTGCATACCCATAAGAGTATCATGTCCATTACCTGAACACTTAAGCACCCAGTCAGATTACATTCTCCCCACATTACAGCTATACTCACACACCATTGAACCACATACACATACAGAAATCTGTAGACACACACACAAAAAACTGAGGACACTTGACACCCTATATCTAGGTTACACACACACACATAGGTACAGCTGAGAACACATTGACGCCCTATCTATACACATATGTTACACAACAACCTCCCACTATTTTTTTTCATTCATGTTCACACACTCACTGTCACCTACACTACATACATGCACAGTCCCCATTAACCCTGTCTCTTATATCACTATCACTCCTTGCCTCGCTATCTAGACATATATATATGTTATACATATATATGTCAATGTATATATGTTATAGGTTACCATTGATTAAATTGGTTTTGTAGGCTTAACTAAATCCTGAAAACACATACACATTTCCTCTTATGCTAACACACAATGGCCCTATATCCTATCACACATGCATTCATGCACACACACACACAAAACCCTTACTGTACACTCACTTTCAACACTCATTTTCCCCCATCCCTATATATATAATATATATATATATATATTATATATATAATATTTATATATATATATAATATAAATTAAAAAAAAAAATATATATTATATATAAAATTAAAAAAAATATAATATATTATATAAAATTAAAATATATATATATATATATATATATATATATTATATATATATATATATATATATATATAATGCCATGTTATATAGGCCTAGTATTGTATGCTAATATATGCATGTATTTTACACTAGCTCATTGAAATGTTCCTATGAATGCCTAATGTATATAGCTGATTGCCTATATGTATATCTAGTGTAGGCAATATGTATATATAATATAAATTATATGATTGATGGCTTGTTGGCCTTGTGATGATGTATGAGTGCTAGCCTAGGCTTGGTTAGGCCTAGTGAGACTTGTTAGACTTTTGGGATAGGACTTGACCTAGTTGACCTAGTTGACTAGTGTGGTTGACTAGAGTTGACCAAGTGTTGACTTTAGTCTAGTTTGACCTAGACAGCATGCAGATGCATTGTACATTTCATCTATCATCTCATGTATATGTCTTGACTTGTGTTGCTCTAAACAGGAGTCAGATACCTCATCTCGGACAGTATATTCTCACAGACATTCAGATACCAGGCGAGTACATTCTCTGACCATTTCATAACTTGCTTAGAATTATATTCATGTTCTAGTTTACCTTATTTGATGCTGTCACGATATTATCACGGATTGGTACTGTATGGATCCCTTCATTGAGATGTTATCCCCCTCGGGAGCATCGGATACATGTCGTATGTTTCATGTACATCGTGTATTCCTCGCTCTCATGTTATTATCATGTTTCTCATGTGCTTCATGCTCGTTCTGCTCGCTCGTATACTCTCATGTGCTATCATGTTCGATCATGTTTCTCGTATATTTTATGTATAATCTATACTTCATGTGTACCCTTCATGGGCCTTCATATGGAATTCATGTGCACTCAGTTTCTGAGCCCCATGTATACTTCATGTACACCCATCTATGGGCTTTATGTGAAAATTATGTACGTAACATAACTTGTCTGGACCCTTGTGTATTGATTGGAGTATGGGGGAGTATAAATAATATGTGAACAATTCAAAGTAATATAACCATGTGCGCCTCTTTAGTATATTCATGTGTAAATCCAGTCGTTCACATGTCGACTTTGTATTCTAAATCACTAGTCACTGGTAGCTCTCTACTTATAGTAGATATTTCTATTCTCCCTATTTACATCATGTACTTTCTTTCAGTTTTATGTATCGTACTCTCTTGCATGTTGATATTTCTAACCTGTTATGATCTGCGTGAGATGTATTGTGCTCGTTCCCGTCCTGATTGGACCTGTTGAAATTTTTATAGAGATGATGAGGAACCCTGCATCCCTTACTATGGAGCTTGCCTAGATGACACTCGCGACCTGGACCCCTGGGGAGGTTCAGGCAGCTGCTGAGGATGATACCATGTATAGCATAGATAGTCTAGACTGTTCTTCTTTTCATATTAGTTGTTGTCCTGATTTCAGAGTTGTTTATTTATGGAGATGTTGAGACTTATGTTTATTCACTTGTTGTACCTCAGTTGAGGATTTCTCTATCTATTCCATCGTGCTATGTTCTACCTTTAGATTGTGATTGAGTTGTACCTTCTGTGATTGGCCTCCTATTGAGAGTATTTCATATTATGTTAGTTATAGTTCATGACCTAGAACAGTTCTACCGCCAATACTGCGGCGTAGGCTGGGCGCTGTTACGTACTCATACCCTCAAGTGGGTGCGGATCGTGGCAACTAGATTCATAAACATACCTAGATCATGATTCAATGATCATGCCTACCAAATTGATCGTGCTAAACACGATTTCGATTTGGATCGTCCTTAACGACTTTTGATTGCAACCAGACCATTTGATTGTATTTCGATCATGTCCACTCACATATTTTCTAGATTCTGAGTCTGCGAAAGGGCCTAAATAATCTTGCCTAAACAGTTAAGCGAGTTAATCATGTCAAACAAAAATTTTATTATTCTAAACAGGTTTGCTCGTGATTAAACTATTTTGACTATAGTCGTGCCTACATTTCAAACTCTATTATTAGTGCTTAGATTTTATTCCATTGTGATCATGGCTATTTCGATCATATTCATACGTGTGCCAAATTTTAATCATGCTTGGATAACTTGCATGATTAACCTCGATCGTGACTGCATTTTAGTGTATCTAAGTGATTTAACCAAGTTTAGATTTTAAATGTCGACCATGCCCATATAAATCCAACAGTAGTTAATCGTGTCTAATGATTTTTCTTATTTAATTAACCCTATTTTGATTATGTCCTTGACCATGATAACCAAGCCCTGTTGACTATACTTTAATCGCGCCATATTGTATCTTTTCTTAAAAGTTCGATCCCATTCACGATCTAACTCCAATTTGATCATTGATCATATTATTTCTTGATTATGTTTCTAAATTGTGCCTAACTACATCCTTTGAAACTTCGATGGCCAATATTCTAAGGTAGGTAGATTTGTAAGCCCACTTTCCGAGTTTTCAAATTTTATTTATTTATTTATTTTAGTTGTAGTTAAATATTTTCTAATTTTTATTTTCTTAAATTATATTATAGATACTTTGAAAGGATTTACCAAATATTTTGTTTAGAATTTATGGAAATATTGTTAAAAATTTGGATAATATTAAATACTAACTTAATCGTTATTTCAAGGATAGATTTGAATTTAGGAATGTATTTTAATATTATATGATCAGTTTGAATATTATTTCGAACTTTCTTGAATAACTATGTTGATCAAGAATAGAATTGATCGATCATAGATTGATTTGATTATATTTATGAAAAGAATTATCTTTGGATTGTCAATCCTTATCAATCTAGGAAACCCTATCTATATAAAGAGGAGGCTTCTTTATTTTCTACACAAATTCCTATTTTTCCAAAATCCCAAATCATTCAAATCCCTAACCCGAATTTCCAATTTCTAATCCCTAATCTTAACACTAAAATTTTCCTCTTTCTTTTCACCTATTTTACTCAGTATTTTCTTATCACAAATTTTTTTATATTTTCTCCGATCAATCAAGCCCTTCTATCTTAGTAGTCCTTAAATTCGAGGACGAATTTAATTCTAAGGTGGATAGATTTGTAACTCCTCTTCCCAGATTTTCAAAATTATTATTGTTCTAAATAAAACTATCAACCTATCCCCGAAATCCTCAATCTTGAAATTTCCTCCCAAATCTCTAAACCCTAACCCTAAAATTCTACATTCATTTGTCATGTACATTGACACAGTACTCCTAGCGATACCAGCAGCACCTCCACCGCGTCGCGGTTGAGAATTCGCTAACGATATTCTCTTGAAATTCATTATTGGCATTATTTGGTTACTAAGTTTAGGATATTCAAATTATTGAAATGATATTTCATAAACTTTCGATTAATAATAGATTTATATTTTCAATGACATCGAATATTGTTTATAATCAAATATTGCTTGGAATTAAAAATATGTTATTGATAAAGCTTAAATATTATTTTTGAATTATTATAGTAATCAATTGATTAAATTTTGATTTTGTACGATTGAAATCATTTTGATAATATTAAGTATTAATTTGAAATATTATCGTTACCAAATACTATATTTGGATTTGATTAATAAAAGTATATTTTGAGTTATTGGATGGGATATTGTTACGTTTGAATTTCAAATAGTAACTTTTTATTTCAAATTAAGATTTAGATTTATAAAGAATATACTTGAATTCTTTTTGATGTTATCAATGTTATAGATAAATATGATGACTAATACTTGAAAGCGATTTGAATTTATATAATTTATATTATCTGATGCCATCGAGTATTTGGTTAAATTGAATTATATGATATAAATTTCTTGACAGCATAAATATTATTTCAAAAATTATGATGACCACTTATTGGATTCGAATTTAACTTATGAAGTTTTAAAACTATTTGATTAGTAGATTTTTAAATTAGTATCGTAGTTGATAATTGAGTAATTATTTAGACTGATCTTGATATAAACCTTTTTAAACAAATTCTTATCCCTAGAGCTAGTATATATCTCTCTGTCCCTCTCTCGTCTCCATAATCACTACAAGAAATTGCATTTTCAGCAACATAAGCAATATGTTGCGAAACATTATATTTATGTCGCCAAAGGGTTTCTGCGACATATTTTGCTATGTCGCACATATGTCGCGGTAGCCTTGTCTGGAAAAGCCTTTGGCGACATGAAATTAACATGTCACAGAATGTAGTACCTTTTGGCGACATAACATATTCAGATTCTAAAAATAATCTTTGGCGACATGTGCCTTGTGTGTCGCAGAAAGGTCATACATTGGCAACATGACACATGTCGCCAAAAGCCTAATTTATTTATTTTACTTATTATAGAAAATACTTCCTGCTACACAATTTGATGTCGCGAAAGCTAATGTAGCCAAATATAAATACACTTTTGGCTACACAATTTGATGTCGCAAAAGCTAATGTAGCCAAATATAAATACGCTTTTTGCTGTATATTTTGATTTCACAAAAGCTAATTCATATTTTTTACATTAATTTTTATTTTCGCTTATATTTTCCAAGATAAATTTAAAGAAATTGTTTTGAAAATAACTTTAAAACATTAAAAAATTATTCAAAGAACTTGAGAACAAAGAGCAACAAGTTACGTGAACAAAACATGAATCTAATATAATGTCTTTAAACATCTCTTTACAAAATAATCCATAATGCAATATTTTAACAACTTCAAGTGCCCATATAGTAAAAAAAATGTATTTCAAAAATGTACTATATTCAAATTAGACAATTATAATGTAGACGTAACACATGAATATTTGATTGACTTCCCAAAAAATAGCCTAGCTACAATAGATCTCATGATATGAATGCCTTCCCCCAAAATTAGCTTTTGTCAATGTGTCTATTTGATCCTGCAAACAAAACAAAAAACAAAAAAAATGTAAGTAAAATATATATATATATATAGATATATATATATATATATAGATATATATATATATATATATATATTAATTTTATATATATATATATATATATATATATATATATATATATATATATATACCAAAAGAAAGTAATTTTATGCCTATAACTGATTCAGTCTATTTCAAACTCAAAATAAGTATAGTTAATCAACCTGCGTCCGAGGCATGTGGACCTTCATTGACAAGCAACAGACAATAGCAGAAACCTGAAGTTAAAAAAACAAAGAATAATAAAACAAGGTTATCTAGACAAAAAAACTAATCATAACAGGTATATATCTCAAAGAAGTTTTTCACCATATCTTATGCCAAATAGAGTATCAGATAAGAAAATAGCACATTTGAAGAGTAAGGAAATTGCATATGGATTGAAAAGTAACGTAACTGTAGCATTAAGTGATGAATATAGACAAAAGTCCCAATATCATAAATTGTTTCACATGGTGGTTGCAACAAAAGTCCCAATATCACAAGCTAACAAAAGTAAAAGAGATGAATTAAGTTTGATAGGAATGACTCACCTAGGATCCCTCAGGCGAATCCTCCCCACATTGATCTGACGAAAGTAATCCACATCTCAACAACACCGCTTGGAACTTCTCAAGTTTCTCGTTTTGCGCCTGAATTTGTTGTTGTTGTATCATAAGATGTTCATTTTGTGCCTCAAATTGTTGTTGTTGAGTTTCATTACGTTCCTTAAGTGATGATAACTCCTCCCTTAGGATTATCACTTCCTCGCCATTCTCCCATGATGTTGTACTAGTATTAGAGGGCTTACGACCCACTCCATATCCTCTCAAGTAACCCAATTTTTTTCCAAGCACTGCTATCGACATTTCTTCTTGTGACATTGGGATTGCATCGGGCTGAGAACACAAAGTTCGTAAATTATCAAGCTAACCCTGACATTTTAAGGAACATAAGTAATCAGTTGCAATGTAAATCAAAACTTAAATACTTAATGTTAACTTCTTTTTTATTTTAAGTAATTGTTACACAACATAACATATGATAGACTTACGTGTTTCTCCATGCACTTATGATCCAACCAATCATCCTTCTTCTTACTCCAATGAGATTCCTTAAAGAAATCTACAAAGTGAGGTATCTCCGCCTAATTTCATGGAAATAACAATTAGATTATCTATATGGATAAGTAAATAATATATAATAAAAGTTAAGCTAGAAATTGCAACAAATGTGTCACCTTCGTAGACATTGTTGCTGCAAATGACTTTGACCCACAAGAATGATTCCATGGTAAACAAAACCGTGCTACTATGTTTTTTTCTGATCATTTCTACAACATAAAACCAAAAACAATGGTGCATAGAAAACCAAAAACAAAACATGCTATTATGTTTTGGTCAAATCATAGGAATACAGTAAATGGGCATCATATACCTTAAATTTTTCATTTGTTGTCCAAACCCGATCGATCATGTACTCCCAAACCTCTTGTGAAACGCCTTTATATGGCGTGCTTCTCGGGTTAACACCATTCCTCATCAAACTCTTATAATGTGCATGCATGCGACTCCTCCAATCTTTATATCTCAGCTGGCATATTTTCGCAATAGCCTGTCTTACGACTTCATCCTCATCATAATTTTTTATTTCAAATTTATCCTACAAACATATACCCAATAATAAAGATTATTAATAAACAATATATGGAAAAAAAAAACTTGATTATATGAAGTAGTAAATAGATCCACCACTACCCGAACTCTTTGAATAATTGACTTCTTTAGGGTGTCATCAATTTCATCCCAATACATAACATCGTGAAGTGGGGCTGCAGCCCGAACTTCAACACCAATCTGGTTTGCAAGGGGAGTAGCATTTTCCCCAACTGGAGCCCTTTCCCTGGCGGGAATTGGCACTTGAAGCTTGCCAGTTTGTCACGATCCGCTACCCAAATTGTTGGACCGGGCCGATTCATGTCCAGCCTACGCTTGAGATAAGCGCAGTAAGCTGTTCTAGAGATAACAAGATAAGACTAAATGTGCTGACAGTCCTATAAGTAATAAAGAGTCGTAAATGCTCCAAACACAAAAGTCATCTCATATAATAGTAAGTCCAAGTAAAAGTCCGAAATATAAAGCTGGATACAGGTCCAGTCACAAAATACATAGTCTAATACATGACTACACTAAATATCCTGAGCAACTACACAAACTAGACGAGTTTCCCCGTAGGTACATCAGCGTAAGACAAAGCCTGGTCCTCAGCAGTAACTCCATAATATGAGTCACAGAGCAACTCCTCCTCAGTAAGTATACCTACAATATTATCCTGTCAGGACGGGAGCAAGTACTGATGCTAGCAAACTAAATATAGGAAACATGGAATGAACAGGAATGTAATAAACTAGAATCATGGTACATCATCATCTATCATGGCAAGGACACATATGTCATATAGACAGATATATATGTAATATTTAAAATTGTAGTAGGTACGTGATCATCAATAGGTGTAAAATGTACTGTGGCACAAGTATATAAAATATACTTCCGTACAAGTAAACAAGCGATAGATGTACATACGTACAAATACAGCTGGTGCGCCTACGACAAGGTATACATAAAATGTCAACCTTGCTCGGTACGTACGTACGGAGAAGGGGGCATGATCACGTACACTACTAACAGTTTCTCCATAACCCAGATTCTAATCATATGAGAGATATATAAAGACTGTTCTAAGTATGGTAGTGACTGAAAGTACAACATGTAAAGATTTAACTTGCTACCCCAAGGATCAGCATTTAACATGGTTGGATTCACAGTTCATTGTTGTAACAGTATGTAAAGTTTGTAGAAGTACTTGCCTTTAGCAAAGCAAAGTAGCGATAAAAATGCTATAGATGCCTGGTAACTCGTCGCTGTAGAAATAAATACATAAACTTAGTTTTTTACACTAAGTTAAACACTAAAACACTAGTGGTGCAACGCAACTTTCTGACTGGACACCTAGCCAAATGATGACTTTAGCATAGGAGACCAATGTCGGGTGACACAATACCCAAACTAACTTTCTATGGTCTTTACACTAGTGTGGGGTGAGGTCCAATACGACTATAACTCAAAACAACACAAAAAGTCGCAAGTCGTAATTATTCAATAAATAAATCAAATTGTACACTGTGTTCCAACAATTTTTGAGATAGACAAAATGCTCAATTTTACATAAAATAAAGCACCAAAATGATCCTCGTTAATTGTAGAAATTTATAATAATTTTTCTGGAATTTATAAACCCTCATAAATATTTATTAAAAATCAGCAAACATATATATACTGAAAATGAGTTATGTTTTTCTATTTTTATAAAATACCAAAATTACTTATTAAATGCTAAACAAATTGTAGTAAATTGTCTAAATTAACATAGTATTATAATGCAATTTTTTCCAGATTTTTACAGCAACTAAAATATATATAAAAATTCAAAAATAGCAAGCAACAGTTTCTAAAAATTAATTAATTAATTATTTACTATTTTTGTCCATGTATTTGAAATTGAACCGAAGTCCAGATACAGGACCCTGAGCCATGACTCAAGTCCAATATGACTTGTACAAACTCTGAATGTATTAGACACAATTGGGCCCAAAAACCCATGCTAGGCTTGGACATCAATTGGTCATAAACAATAAAAAGCAGTAATTTATATACATAAATATATTTTTAAAGTGCTAAAATATACAAGTCATAATTTAAATAATAAAAATGACTAGTGAATTTATGCACAATAATATTTTGTACAAAGTAGAATTTAAAATGCATATATAAAAATATAACAACAAATATATATATATATATATAATATATATATATATATATATATATATATATATATATATATATATACAAATACTGTATACATATATACAACAATATATATATAATAATATATATATACATGAACACATATACATAGATATATATATATATATATATATATATATATATATATATATAATATATATATATATTATATATATATATATTATATATATATATATATATATATATATATATTATATATATATATATATATATATATATATATTTAAAAAAAATATTTATATATATATATATATATATATATATATATTTATATATATATATATATATAACATTTATATAATAAAATACTAAATATAAAATATATATATACATATACAATACTGTATATATACATATATAACAGTATATATATAATAATATATATACATAAATACATATATATATAAAAAATAAAATAAAACAAAAAAACAAAACAAAACAAAAAAAAACAGAGAGGGGGGGGCTCGAACTCGGCCCAGAGGGGTCAGGTTCTTGGGCTCGGTCGGGCTGGCCAGGGGGTCAGCCCGAGCCATTTGATAGGAAATGGTTTGGGTTAGTGTTAGGTTAGTTTAATGGGTCTAAACCCAATAACAGTTCGGCTCGTGTCCAGACTGTTCAGGACACGAGTAAATACAATCTGACCGAGTGTCGTGTGTCCGCGCCTAGCACAACACGCACGACACTGTAAACGCGTATCCAATCATATGGTTAGGCTTCCCGTGTTCAGGCGAACTCCACGCGTGAGTTCGAGACACGCACGACACGAACTCAGGGTTGTTACCTTCGTGTCCGACTTCGGGGGGGTGTCGAGGGCACTGGACGACGGCTGGGGCGTCGTGGACGCGGCGCTCGGGTGGCGCTGCGCTCGTCTCGATGAGACGCGTCGAGTGGTGGCGGTTGTGGGTGGTGATGGTTGCTGTGGGGGTGGCGCTGGGGTAGCTGCCAGAGTTAGGGTTAGGGTTAGGAAGTAGGGGGTCGAGATAGGGCTGGGGCGGTCGGGAATTTAGCCTAGGGTTAGGGTTTAGACTGGGGGGTACTTATAGGGGGGTAGGTCGGTCGAGGTCGGTCGAGTCGGCCGGAAATGGTGGGGGAAAGCAGTCGTCGTTCGTCGGTCAGCTGGCCAGAACGTGGGGGGGGGTGTCTGCGGGTTTTGCAGTCAAGTCCCTAGACTTTAGGAATTAGCAGTTAGGTCCAAACCCCAACAGTTTGCAAATAATATTTGCAGACTATAATTAAAACAATTGACATAATTGCAAATCGATATAAAAACAATTTTAAATATTACAAAGTGATATTAAAACATTTCAAATAATTACAAAAGGATATATTTTGACTTGAAAAACTATTTAAAAATTATCTAAAAATCTAGAAAAATTCCTAAAAATCATAATAATTTATTTTAAAGCTAAATAGGTCATTAGCAACTAATTTACACTAATTAAACCAAATTTGAAAAACAGGGGCTGACAAGTCTTCCCTCCTTGAAAAATTTTGTCCTCAAAATTCACAAGGATTGAAGACCCTACAATTTTCTAATATAGCAAGCAATGCAACAAATGACTAAGGCTACGATCAAAACTAACCTCTAGGGTATCAAGCGGGAACGGGTGGTTCCCTCGCAGCTGTTGGGTCGAACAAGTAAGGATATCTCTCCCTCGTGTTCAACTTCCTCTCCCATGTAGATTCACCTGGAGAGTGACGGCTCCAAGCTACTCGTACTAAGGGTATAACCTTGTTCCTCAGCCTCTTCTCCCTCCTGTCCAATATCTCCACTGGCTGCTCAGTAACTGCAAGGCTCGGTCTGATCTCCAACTCTGAATGATCTAGCACATGACTGGGGTCCGGAACATATCTCCTCAGCTGAGACACATGAAAGACATCGTGAACTCCTGCTAGGTTGGGTGGAAGTATAATCCTGTAAGCTACCTCTCCGATCCTGCCAAGTATCTCGAACGGCCCGATGTATCTGGGGCTCAACTTGCCTTCTCGTCCGAACCGGATCGTCCCTCTAGTAGGTGATATCTTCACTAGCACCATATCTCCGTCGGCGAACTACATCGGTCTACGACTAGCATCGGCCCAGTGTTTCTGCCTGTCCTGAGCTACTCTGAGCCTGTCTCTGATCATCCCGACCTTCTCTGCTGCATCCGTGATCATCTCTGGCCCAAGCATAACTCTATCCTCAATATCGTCCCAAAAGAGCGGTGTATGGCATCATCATCCATATAGTGCCTCGAAAGAAGACATATCGATGCTGTCTTGGTAGCTGTTGTTGTATGAGAACTCTACCAAGTGCAGACGGTGCTCCCATGATCCTCCAAAGTCCAGCACACAAGTCCTCAGCATGTCCTCCAGCGTCTGTATCGTCCTCTCGGACTGCCCATCTGTCTGCGGGTGGTACGCCGTACTGAACTTGAGCGGGCTGCCCAACTCCTCATGCAAGCTCCTCCAGTAGTGGGACGTGAATCTGTCATCTCTGTTCGACACGATGCTCACTGGTACTCTATGCAAGCGAACTATCTGCTGCATGTATAGCTCTGCCAACTTCTCGGTGGAAAGCCCCACCTTGAAGGGTATGAAGTGCGCACACTTCGTCAGCCTGTCCACGATGACCCAAATGGCATCCTTCCCTCCTTGGGAACGAGGAAGCCCTGAGACAAAGTCCATCGTAATGTGTTCCCACTTCCACTCGGGAATGGGTAACGGCTGCAATAGACCAGCTGGCCTCTGGTGCTCCGCCTTGACCTGCTGGCAAACTAGGCATCTCAAAATGAAACGTGATACATCTCTCTTCATTCCGTGCCACCAAAGATGTTCCTGCAAGTCACGGTACATCTTGTTAGCACCAGGTGAATAGAATATCTCGATCGGTGCGCCTCATGTAAGACTGCCTCTATCAGCTCTCCCTTCGGCATGCACAATCGACTGCCATGCCTCAAGGATCCATCCTCTGCTATGGTGAAGTCATCCAGCAATCCAGCTAAAGCCTGGGCTCAAAGTCTGCGAAGGCTCTCATCTGTAGACTGTGCCTCCTTGATCTGCTCTATCAAACCTGACTGAATATCAAGCGCCATCATCTGTATCACTGATCCTGGCCGAACTATCTCGATACCGAGCTTCTCCAGATCTTCCCGCAAATACCGATCTATTATTAGATACCATGCCATCGGATGCCTGCTCAGCGCATCCGCCACCACATTTGCCTTCCCGGGGTGATACTGTAAATCGATGTCGAAGTCCTTCATCATCTCCAACAATCGTCTTTGCCTCATGTTCAGCTCTTTCTGCGTGAACACATACTTCAAGCTCTTGTGGTCAGTAAAGATTTCCACACGCTCTCCGTATAAGTAATGTTTCCATAACTTGAGTGCAAAGATCACTGCAGCTAACTCTAGATCATGGGTAGGATAGCTCCGCTCATGAGTCCGTAATTGCCTAGATGCATAAGCAATCACTTTCCCATGCTGCTGCAGGACACATCCTAGCCCCTTTCCCGAAGCATCGCTGTATATGGTGAAACCTCCAGATCCTGAAGGTAATGTCAGAACTTGAGCGGTCGTCAGCCTCCTCTTCAGCTCCTCAAAAGCTGCCTGGCAGTCCTCTGGCCAGATGTACTCTACATCCTTCTGCGTCAGCTTCGTCATGGGTTCAGCTTTCCTCGCAAAGCCCTGGGCGAACTTCCTATAATAGCCGATTAAACCCAGAAAGTTCCTGATCTCTGAAACTGATGTCGGAGCCTTCCAAGTCTCAATGGCAGCAATCTTCCTGGGATCCACCGAGATCCCCTCTCCAGTAACTATATGACCGAGAAACTCCACTCGGTCCAAAAAGAACTCGTACTTCGACAATTTGGCAAACACCCTCTCCTGCCTTAGAATCCCCAAAACTGTCCGCAAGTGCTCTACGTGCTCCTCCGGCGTCTTCGAGTATATCAGGATGTCTTCGATGAACACTACGACGAACTTATCCAGATACTGGTGAAATGTCTTATTCATCAAATTCATAAAGACAGCTGGCGCATTTGTGAGACCAAATGGCATCACCAGAAACTCGTACTGCTCGTACTTCCTGTCGAATGCCGTCTTCTGGATGTCTACAGCCCTGACCTTCACCTGATGGTACCCGAATCTTAAATCTATCCTGGAAAATACTTTCGCCCCACTCAACTGGTCGAACAAATCATCTATCCTGGGCAGAGGATATTTGTTCTTAATGGTGATGGTATTCAAGGCCCGGTAGTCAATACACAATCGAACCGTACCATCCTTTTTAGGCACAAAGAGCACTGGCGCTCCCCATGGAGAAGCACTAGATCGAATAAAACCCTTTTTCAACAGGTCATCAATCTGCTCCTTCATCTCTACGGCCTCCATGGGGTTCACTCTATAGCAAGCCTGGGATACTGGTGATGAACTCGGTACTAAATATAGTGAACTCCACATCTCTGTCAGGTGGAAGTCCTGAAAGATCCTCTGGGAATACATCCATAAACTCCCTAATGATAGGGTGTGGCGGTGCTATCTTCCCAACTGTCGCACAACAGTTCGGCTCTAGGCTGATCTCTGGCCCTGTCCTCCTGACACTGAATGGTACCGTACCTGGGGAACTGAACAGAATACTACCCTAATAATAGTCTATAGCTGCATGGGCAGAGCTAAGCTAGTCCATCCCCAATATGATATCATACCCGGGGAGTGGCATCATAAAGAATTGTCCCCTGAACTCTCTCCAGGCTATAGTAATAGAGCATCTATAGATAGCTCTAATGGGCACTGGTCCGCCTCCCGTCATTGCTCTACTCATCTCCTCGGTAGGTGTAGCTACTAAGTGGTGTTTATGCATGAACTCTAATGACAGGAAGCTATGAGATGCACCAGAATCAAACAATCATAGAGCTAGAAAAGTATGCAAATAAACATGACCTGTGATGACGTCAGCCAAATAATCTAGCTCCGAAACCTGCTCCGGCTCTGGCTCAAGGGCCAGACTATAAGTCTTCCCCTGGCGTCCCTTCTGCTACTGCAGATGTTGCCCAAACCTCTGCTGCTGAGTCGAAAGCGGCCCTCTAAATACCCTGGTTACTGGGCAGTCCCGAAGCTGATGGATGGCAGACCCACAAACTAAGTACTGCTTCAACCTCTTCCTGCAGACGGAGTAATCATGCCCTGGTCTTCCACAGAAAGAACACATAGCTCCCTTCTGCTGCTGTCGGGGTCCCGGGGCTCTAACTGGCGGGGTCGGATGATATGGTGTAGTGGGACGGTATGTCTGCTGGTGCGGCGTCGGTGCTCTCGGCTAAAAAGTATGACGCTTGGACGGTCCTTCGAGGTGTACAGAAGCCGGCCTCTTGCAAGACAGAAGACGCTCATCTATGCTCCGGGCCAACTCTAGGCTCTGGTAGTAGTCAGTCGTACCGTTCTCCACTATAAGAGTGCCAATGTCTGGAACTAGACCATGGCAAAACCTACGCGTCATCTCCTCAGGGTCTGCAACTAGACTAGGAGCGAAACGGCTCAGGCGACTAAACTCTGCCGCATACTCGTCAACAGAACGGCTCCCCTGCTGGATGTTCTGGAATCGTAGCCCTATGGCTACCCTAGCAGTGGTCGAGAAGAATTTTTTTTGAACTGGGTCTTGAACTGATCCCAAGTGGCCCTCCCTCTCGCGAATAACGGCTCATTCTGGAACCAAACTCCTACCAAGTCTATCAGCAGAAATCCCGCTGCCTCGACCTGGAGGTCATTCGGCAACCTAGCTCCAAGGAGCTTCCTCTCTACTGAGTCTAGCCAGTCATCTACTACAACTATGCCCTCAGTCCCTAAGAACTCCTTGGGGTTCAGACCCATGAAGTCCTTGATTGTCCCTGCTCTCTGCCGTGGCTCTACAGGTGGTGGGACTACGGTACGTTCCTCAGAACGCTCCATGCTCTGGAGGAGTAGGGTAGTCTGCTCCTGATGGGTCGTTAGGAACCCCTGGATCAGAGTGAGCAGTTGGTTCCCGTCGAGTGTGACGGAAGCCTGGGTAGGTATAGTGATAGGTGGTGGTGGGAGTATCGGGTCCTGTTAGGACTGTGATGTGGAAGGTGGTGGAGGCATTTGGGTTGGTAGATTTGTGGAGTGGGGGAGTATTGTAGGTGGAGGTGTATCGGTCAACTGGTTAGCTGACTGGATAGGGAGTGTGCCATTTTCAGGTGTGACATACTGGGATGAGCGGGTTTGCACCATCTAATTAAAATAAAAAGGACTTATAAGGACTCTTTAAAGTAAACAATCATAAACAAAAAAATCTAATTATAATAGCAAGCATGTGATGTATTTCCTATATTGCAATCCTAGTATTCCTCTAGGTGTTCTAAGCGTCATCCCTAATGTTGTCTAATTATCTTAAGTTCCTAATTGCAGGCAAGCTTGGTATAATGACGTAACCAAACAATTTAGTTAGGACCTGCATGGGCTACCACTAAAAATATGTTACGATCCGCTACCCAAATTGTTGGGCCGGGCCGAGTCATGTCCAGCCTACGCTTGAGATAAGCGCAGTAAGCTGTTCTAGAGATAACAAGATAAGACTAAATGTGCTGACAGTTCTATAAGTAATAAAGAGTCGTAAATGCTCCAAACATAAAAGTTATCTCATATAATAGTAAGTCCAAGTACAAGTCCAAAATGTAAAGCTGGATACAGGTCCAGTCAC